>JBAIZL010000004.1:141154731-141169731 GCA_036971475.1 Prosapia bicincta | reverse complement strand
CATTAATTTGGTTTTTCTTTCGTTTCGTGCTAATAGTAACTGAAGTGTTGCCAATTTGTAATAGCGGTACAGTCAGAAAAATAGAGCAGCAAAGATCTTTGCCATTTGAAAAATTGGAACTTTTAAAGCAAAAGAAATTTAGCTATTAAAGAAGGAATAAAATTCTATGATTTATGTCACGTGTAATATTGTTGACCATTGAATTCACTTTGTGGGGTTAATGAGCAAATGTTTTATAAAAGGTCATCGGACTCTATACAACCTCATCTTAACTGTAGAATCATGTACCTAATCTATTTATAAGGAATATATTGTGGTTGAATTTAATAATAAATACACAAAAACCTCTTAACCAAAAACTTTCTTTATTTTACCCTTATGTACATTTCAGTTACCAAGTAACCATCCTCAGAAGGATAACATAAAAATACCACTTTATCAAAATAAAGAAAGTTTGTGGTTAAGAAGTTTTTGTGTATTTATTATTTATTATCTATTTATAATATTTAATATAAATATAAATTTAATTCCGTTTTGTCATCTTGAAAACACAAAATTTTCCCTTAAACAACAGATATATTTAAAATTCTAAATTTAACTTAACATTTACTCTAATTTTACCGCAAAACATATTAAAGAAAATACAAAAAAGAAAAATTCAAATATCATTTACAAAACAAATGATTACACAACTAAATCACTTATTTGAATCTCTCATATTTTGGAAACAAAACTAAAACAATGTATTAAACATCTTTATTTGATGGACATTATTTCCAATCAATTTCAAGTTTATAACGGACATTTCTGATGACTCCATTAATTTAAAAATCATAAACCCTAGCAAAATTTAAATTAATTTTCATCATTTTCCCCTCTAATTAACTGCAATATAAAGCTAAAATTGTCTCTAACTTTATATCCTGATTTTTTAGTTACATAACTATCTCTATGTTATTTACTCCAAATACACTTTTTAATTTACAGAACAATTTTAATATTTGTTAATATGATTTTATTTACTATTTGGTGTTCGACATTTTGAGTAGTTTTTTTACGTCAAAGTTACGTCACAATAATCTCTTTTACTTTAACGAAGCCCCTTATTTTTAATTTTCGCCTTTTAAAAATGTATAAACCAAATTTTACTTACTTCTTACTTACTTCTTTGTACGAGCTTCCAGCATCAGGCGATGCCGACTCGATGTCCATGGTATACTGCTGCGGCCAATGCCCAGTATTTCTTTGTTCGCATTATGACCCTCATCGGATCTCCGCTATCTCCCAGCGTCCTCCGCAGGGATTCTCTTGCCGGGCTAATGGATCCACACCTCAACAATATGTGCTCCAACGTCTCCTCCTCTCCACTGTCACAAACAGCAGAGTGACTCTACTCGACCTGATTGAATCGTCTCAGGTACGAATTGCATATTATATGCCCCATTCTGGCCCTTGCAGCGAAGGTTGAGATCAGTCTACTGACTCCGCGATACCAGTCTGGGGGAGCTGGTGAGTCTTGAACGCAGAAAAGGCTTCTGCCAGTAGTCTCCCCGTTCCACCTTGCGGTCCACTCCATTGTTATAAGCCCAACTATGTCCCTCCTGCATCTAGTCATCGAGTACCTTACCGGCTGCACCGGCCTGAGCCGTAAGGGTAAAAAAAATGAAACAAATTTTTAATATTTTTAATTTCCCCGAAATAGTTGAGCTGAATTTTTTTTCTGTGAAGGAGAGAGAAGCTATTTCTAACCTTTATTTTTAAGCAAACAATCTTCCTTGGCGTGGACCCATTGTGAGAAACTAACTTGGCATCCATTATCCCTGCAACTTCTCTGTCACGGTTGTCCTAGTTGGCGGGCTGGCTATTTCTTCTTTAATTCAGTTCAGGATTCAAGATTTTAGCAAATTTTATTTTTCTTTCAAAAGTCTATCGTTTATAATTTTCCGAACTGCGTATGTCACTGTTTCTAATTTACGAATTAGCTTTTATCCAAAATTTTCTCTAACAAACTGTTTTGCTTCCAAGCGGGTAAACGTTTGGGCAACGGTTATTTCGCAGTTTGAATTTTTCCCGAGCTACACCCAACTTTCTCTGACCTCTCCTGATGTCAAACTTTCTCTTACACTCGATTAGAGAATCAGTTTATTTCAGAATATAATCTGCACCCTTATATTTTCCAAGGCTGATTCACCACACTAAACTGACATTTACAATAATTATGCTCTCTTTGTCAGCTTTTTCCTAAAATGTCAAGATTATAATTTCTAAATATTAATTATTATTTTTATAATATGCCTTCTATCTTTTTGACATAATAAGAGGTTCATATGTCTCTTGTATTCTTCACAGGTTTGTTAGTTTTAAACTTAAGTTAGATTCTGATCTCCATTCCGGCAGGATCTCTCTATCCGATCCTCTTCTAAGATTGCTAACGTTAATGCGTAAAAGGAAAAGTCCCCCCCCTCCAATAATTCCCTTCCCATATCATTGATCTTGCTAGATACTGTCTCAAAAAACACGTATTCTTGTTTAACCGACAGTTTTACAGGCATCTAGATGGCGCCCCTATGGTATTTCCTTACCCCCCCCCCCCAGCTCCAGCTAAACATTTTATGACACCTTGATCGATGCTTCTCCAAGCCTACAGTTGTAACCCTCCTACGTGTTGCAAATAAAAAAAAAAGTTGACTTCAAGTCACTAAAGATAGTGGACCCATTGTCAGACACTAATCTGGCAGCCATTTTCCCTGGAAATCATCTGTCGTGGTTGTACAAGTTGCCCGGGTTTTTATTCCTTCCTTGGCGTGGGCCCATTGTAAGACTCTAACCTGGCAGCCATTTTCCCTGGAATTCATCTGTCAAGGTTGTACTAGTTGGCCTAGTGGTTATTCCTTCCTTGGCGTGGACCCATTGTGAGACACTTACTTTTCAGCCATTTTCCCTGGAATTCATTTGTCGTTGTTGTACTATTTAGCCGGGTGGTTATTCCTTCCTTGGCGTGGACCCATTGTGAAAAAGTAACCTGGCAGCCATTTTCCCTGGAATTCATCTGTCGTGGTTATACTAGTTGGCCGAGTGGTTATTCCTTTCTTGACGTTGACCCATTGTGAGACACTAACCTGGCAGCCATTTTCCCTCGAATTCATCGGTTGTGGTTGTACTAGTTGGCCGGGTGGTTATTCCTTCCTTGGCGTGGACCCATTGTGAGACGCTAACTTTTCAGCCATTTTCCCTGGAATTCATCTGTCGTGGCTCTACTAGTTGGCCGAGTAGTTATTCCTTCCTTGGCGTGGGCCCATTGAGACACTAACAATGCAGCTTTTTCCCCTGGAATTTATCTGTCGTGGTTGTACTAGTTAATCCGGGTTTTTATTCCTTCCTTGGCGTGGGCCCATTGTAAGACTCTAACCTGGCAGCCATTTTCCCTGGAATTCATCTGTCGAGGTTGTATTAGTTGGCAGAGTGGTTATTTCTTCTTTGGCGTGGACCGATTGTGAGACACTAACATGGTAACTATTTTCCCTGGAATTCATCTATCGTGGTTGAACTAGTTGGTCGAGTGGTTATTCCTTCCTTGGCGTGGACCCATTGTGAGACACTACCTTTTCAGCCATTTTTCCTGGAATTCATCTGTCATGGTTGTACTAGTTGGCCGGGTAGTTATTCCTTCCTTGGCGTGGAAACATTGTGAGACACTAACCTGGCAGCCATTTTCCCTGGAATTCATCTGTCGTGGTTGTACTAGTTGGCTGAGTTGTTATTCCTTTTTTGGCGTGGACCCATTGTGAGACACTAACCTGCCAGCCGTTTTCCCTGGAATTCATCGGTCGTGGTTGTACTAGTTGGACGGGTGGTTATTCCTTCCTTGGCGTGGGCCCATTGTGAGACACTAACCTGGCATCCATTTTCCCTGAAATTTATCTGTCGTGGTTGTACTAGTTGACCGAGAGGTTATTCCTTCGTTGGTGTGGACCCATTGTGAGACACTAACCTGGCAGCCATTTCCCCTCGAATTCTTTGGTTGTGGTTGTACTAGTTGGCCGAGTGGTTATTCTTTCCTTTGTGTGGACCCATTGTGAGACACTGACCTGGCAGCCATTTTCCCTGGAATTCATCTGTCGAGGTTGTAATAGTTGGCCGAGTGGTTATTCTTTCCTTTGTGTGGACCCATTGTGAGACACTAACCTGGCAGCCATTTTCCCTGGAATTCATCTGTCGTGCTTGTACTAGTTGGCCGAGTGGTTATTCCTTCCTTGGCGTGGGCCCATTGTGAGACACTAACCTGGCAGCCATTTCCCCTCGAATTCTTTGGTTGTGGTTGTACTAGTTGGCCGAGTGGTTATTCTTTCCTTTGTGTGGACCCATTGTGAGACACTGACCTGGCAGCCATTTTCCCTGGAATTCATCTGTCGAGGTTGTAATAGTTGGCCGAGTGGTTATTCTTTCCTTTGTGTGGACCCATTGTGAGACTCTAACCTGGCAGCCATTTTCCCTGGAATTCATCTGTCGTGCTTGTACTAGTTGGCCGGGTGGTTATTCCTAACCAACAAATACGAAAAATTGTTTCTTACTAACTTTTTTAAGTTAGTTAAAATGTAACTAATTAAAACTAATTTTTTAACGTTCTTTCAAACAAAATATTACTTATATGGTTTAATACTCTGAATGAGGGAACCATGTTGCTTATATATACCAAGTTTGAAAATTTAATTCCCACTCTAAGTGCTTTAAACCTTGTTATAAGTAAAGGTTTTTATTAAATTCACGGCTCAGTATTGGAGCAATTTTACACAGCCAAGATGGCGAATTCGGCTTCACATATCCCTATATCTATTTCACTTGACGAGTACTCTATTTGTATTAAGTGCTCTGTGCTTTACAGGCATCTAGATGGCGTCGCTATGGTATCTTCTTCCGCCCCCCCCCCCCAGCTTTAGCTAACAGTTTTATCACACATTGAAGGATGCTTCTCCAAGCCTACAGTTGTAACCCTCCTAGCTGTTGCAAATAAAAAAAAGTTGAATTCAAGTTACTAAAGATAAGATTTAAACTGACATTTTGAACATTTTTGTAATAGAACGAAATTGTCTTATTTGCATTGCGAATTTAAATTTATTTACACTATGCTGGTGAAAACAATACAGATAGAGAAAGGCTTTGTGACAAAAACGCCAAAATTAGATAAGATTGTAACCGTAAGTACATCACAAAGTGAGAAGTTCCACATACAGCTCCTTACATTACACTATTTTTTAAGAACTAAAGATTCAGTTATGGTCAGAGTTGCCGTCCTCATTTAAATTCAAAGTAAGTGCTACTATAGGCAAGTTTATGCATTTTGCTATGTGTGTAGCAGTATAAGTGTACTATATCTCGTGTTGAGAAGGGGAAGAAATATTGTAAGAATTAGTGGGATATGGTAGTCAAAATATACAACTTTTATTACCAAATTTTTATTTTGACTATTAGACAAATCATTCTTTCATTATGCTTATAAATCCCTGGATTTCCTAGACTATCACGGTTTATATCTTTATGAATTTCATTACTTTTGTAAATTTACCACTTTGAATATAGGGTAAGGACGTTTATATGTAGTTTTAAATATTTTATAAAAACTGTTACCGATTGTTCACAAAGAGCTACTTTTTTTCTCGTGAGTTTTATTGGCCGTTACAAATATATATATTTTTTAATTTCTACTGACGTACTGAATATTGTTTTTATTAAATATATAGATATATACTATAAAAACTAACTCAATTGTCCCATGTGCTGCAACTTGATAGTAAGTTTATTACCACACATTTTTTTAAAATTTGAACATCTGCAAGATATATTCCGAGATAAAACATTCACTAAAATTACTCTATTAAGGAAAGTTGTAAAATAGTATATGTTAAATAAATTACGTTACGTAATATATGTTCACTACGATAACTACTTACTGAAACTATAACGTTGAGATATTTGTAAATTACTTTATATGAGTTCTTGTAGATGTCATGTCTCCTATAGTTTAACACATACAAAACATATATAAATTAAAATACTTTAAATATATAGAAAATTATGTAGGCCTAGTTTTATGTTTGTCAGATCGACCTGGTGACTTAACAGGCTCTACACGTTCCGAGATAACAAAAGTCAATCCGTAACAATAAGTTTGTTACTTAACGATACCCCTTTGCTCTGATCTCGTGTGGCGAATAATGAGAACTAAAATAGAAATGTTTACCTATTATATATATCTGGCTGGGTTTCAAGTAAATTATTAAATAACTATAAAATTTTAATACTATTAGTAGTCACTTTATCTAATACATTAATAAAAATTTAGTTCCTATACTATAACTACTTACGCCATCAGTGGACCGCATGTTAATTAGTTACTTCGTATGTATTAACCTTACGTTATCTGGCTTCTGTACAAAGCTATTTACATTATTTTATACGGTATAGGTTTCGTTTAGTTAAATAAAATTTAATATTAATTATAATTATTTTAAGTCGATTGAAAATTACGCGAAAGTGTAATTTTAACAAACAAATATGACCGTTGTTTTAGATATCTGCAAACGAGACTTGAAGAAACAACCAGGAAACCTGTAGTCAAAGAAGCTTCATGAAGTGATTGGGGCAGTTAATATTCTTGGAACAAAAAGGAACTCTGTGTCACGTCTAATGTTGTAGAATGACTAGTTTCACAAGATAATGTCGCTAATAGTGATCTAAAGATGTATAACCCCGTCAAGCACTTTCAACCTCCATCACCGTTTCTTGACACCATCAACGGCAACGGAAAAACTGAAGACTGTCCTGAAAGTTTGATATATTTACTGGAAGGCGGCTTAAGAGCACCTTTATCTCAAGACTATAGCGTCACGACCAATGAGCGCCCTGACTGGCTAGACGTGGACAAGTTTAAGGCAGGGCAGAAGTTTGCCATGGATCATTTTATTGGGGTGTCTTATTCGCAAATGCTTTCATTATTTTTGTTGTTTTCTGTACCCGGCGCTTTAGAGGCCCTTGTATTCACTGACAAGTCGAGTATACCGTTCACAGCGTACAAGAGGTATTTGTCGACAGTATCTAGGGTAAAGTCATGGTTTGAGAACGACGTATGGGCAGAAAGCAACCAGGGTTTTGCAAATATAAAAGCGGTGAGAGCGATGCACCTCCGTGAGGTGTGTAGCTGAATATAAGCTGAATAACCCTTCGCGGGGAAGGATAAAGGAGGATTTGACTTTAGATGCGAATTTATTGTGTCCGCTATCCTCTAAATGGGCGGAGTATTTTGCTACAATGCAGGAACAGACTCCGAGCAGGCTTAGAATTTTAGACAAAGAATATTCTAAAAACAAAGACAGACTTTATTTGAATCAGTTTGAAATGAGCTGTACACAATTTGCGTTCTTCGGATTAATGGTCATGTACCCGAACAGGTTTGGGGCCGGAGGAGCTACGAGAGAGGATTTGGAAAACTATGTCCACTGTTGGCGAGGAATCGGTTACCTGTTGGGGGTAAGTGACGAGTTTAACTTCTGCAAGGGGAGCTTTGACGAAGTCTTGCAACGATGCCACGACTTTGTGAATGAGGTGGTGAAGCTAAGTTTCCGGAACCTTTCCAAAGACTGGGAACACATGTCGCGGTGCGTTGTTATAGGTATCAGTAGCTACCTACCGAGTCCCTGCTTCGAGGCCGCCTTCGCTTACCTGTGTTGGACTATTGGCATAGACGCTTCCCTGTATTATTCCTCTTTGACTTGGACGCAATATTTCCAGTTTGATTGCCTAAAATTTTTCTTTCTTTTCGTACTAAGAATACCTGGAGTGTTGCCAATTTTAAATAGCTTAACAATGAGAAAAATAGAGACACAATAATCATTGCCATTATAAGAATTGGAACTTTTAAAGCAAAAAAAAAATTAACTATTAAAGAAGGAATACAATTCTATTATTTATGTCACGTGTAATATTGTTGAACCATCGAATTTATTTTGTGCGGTCTATACTAATTTGTAATTTTTCACGATATCCTTTTTTAAGTTTAATTGAACAAACGTTATGTCTTGGTTGTACAGTTAATCATCCTCTTATTTAAATTATTTAAGATGCTGGTTATTCTGAACATAGAAGGTTAGTTAGTGTTTGTAAGTTACATAACAAAACAAATATTGGCATTGTTTCCCTATAATTAAATAATATATATTTATATATATATATATATATATATATATATATATATATATATATATATAGTGTTTTCTTGTTTAATAATTTAAAACAACATAGGTTATTCAAATACAAGAATATTTATTAATTTATATTCAAAGCTTTTCGTTGGTAAACAGTACCAACATCATCAGGAATGAAAAATATAATAATTATTCTATATATATATATATATATATATATATATATATATATATATATGCGTGTGTGTTTTTGTGTGTATGTGTGTGTGTGTGTGTGTGTGTGTGTGTGTGTGTGTGTGTGTGGTGTGTGTGTGTGTGTGTGTGTGTGTGTGTGTGTGTGTGTGTGTGTGTGTGTGTGTGTGTGTGTGTGTGTGTGTGTGTGTGTGTGTGTGTGTGTGTGTGTGTGTGTGTGTGTGTGTGTGTGTGTGTGTGTGTGTGTGTGTGTAAGTGTTTGTGTTGCGACGGGCAGCTTAATCCTTCCATCGCCGGCAAGCAAGCAACAGTCCGGAATCGAGCCACTGCCACAAGGTAAAAATTTTCATACAACTAAATCCGGTCTGAAGCCGAACCCTGTACTACCACTTTATGCCAGAGAACCAGTCACTGGACTTTATTTTTAAAAAAACCTAACTCATGGAGATTTAACTCTTCGGGTTTTCGTTCCAGGGGATTGAATTATTTTACAGGCAACCTCGGCTTTACTGACCAATGATTTATTATCGTTTAAGAAATGTGATTAAATAAAATAAAATCTAATAAGACAAATAATATTAACAACTACTGTATGAACAATACCACACCACTGATTCACACAAACAGAACACACTTGAGCAACAGTCTTGTCAGTGACACACATCATTGAATACACTGACCAAGTGTGTAACGCGTCGACAGAATAAATTAGTAAGTGGTGTTTTTTTTCCAAGTTAATACAAAAATAGTGTAATTCATTAAAAAAATTTCAAGATGTACAACAAAAAAAAAACAGGAAGTTTTAAAATAAAATTGCTACTTACGTTGCAAGATAGCAAAAACCGTTTTTTTTAAATTTTCTAGTAATCAACTTTCCACAACAGCACAGTTTGTAATTGTAAAATTTGTAACTCTTAATTTTTATTTTATTTTTTTATAATTCTATTCAACTCAATTCTATTTAGAAAATATATTTTATAATTCGAAGTTTGTTAGCTCATTATTTTTTAAATTTTAACCCCACTTTTGAAACAAAATTAAATATTTACAACCACATCCTAACTATAGAATCATGTAACTAATCCATTTATAATATTTAATTTAAATATAATTATAACCCCTTTTTGTCATCTTGAAAACACATAATTTTCCCTTAAACAACAGACATATTTAAAGTTCTAAATTTAACTAAATATTTACTCTGATTTGACCACAAAATATTTTAAATGAAATACATAAAATGAAAAAATCAAATATCATATATAAAACAAATTATTATACATCTAAATCACCCTATTGAATGTCCCATATTGTGGAAACAAAATTAAATCATTGTATTGACATCTTTATTTAATAGACATAGTTGGCAATCTATTTCAAGTTAACGGACTTTTCTGATGTCATCATACGTTTAAAAATCATAAACACTAGCAAAATTTACATTAATTCCTTGCAATTTAGAAGCTTAAATTATATGTAGCTTTTACATCCTAATTTTTTAGTTACAAAGCTATCTCTTTATTATTTATTCCAAATATACGTTCTAATTTACAGACCAAATTTAATATTTGTTAATATGATATTGTTTACTATTTGAAGACGCCACCATTTTCAGTAGTTTTTACGTCAACATGGGGTCACAATAAACCGTTTTACTTTAACAAAGGCACCTCATTTTTAGTTTTCCTCTTTTACAAACTTAAAAACAAATTTTAATTTTTATTATTTTATAATTCCCCGAAATAGTTGAACTGAAATTGTATTTCTGTGAAAGAGAGAAAAGCTAATTCTAACCTTTATTTTTGAGCGCATATCTTCCTTGGCTGTAAGACACTAACCTGGCAGCCATTTTACCTGGAATTCATCTGTCGTGGTTGTACTAGTTGGAAGGGTGGTTATTCCTTCCTTGGCGTGGACCCATTGTGAGACACTAACCTGGCAGCCATTTTCCCTGGAATTCATCTGTCGTGGTTTTACTAGTTGGCCGGGTGGTTATTCCTTCCATGGCGTGGACCCATTGTGAGACACTAAATTGGCAGCCATTTTCCATGGAATTCATCTGTCGTGGTTGTACTAGTTGGCCGGGTGGTTATTCCTTCCTTGGCGTGGACCCATTGTGAGACAATAACCTGGTAGCCATTTTCCCTGGAATTCATTTGTCGTGGTTATACTAGTTGGCCGAGTGGTTATTCCTTTTTGGTGTGGACCCATTGTGAGACACTAACTTTTCATCCATTTTCCCTGGAATTCATTTGTCGTGGTTGTACTAGTTAGCCGGGTGGTTATTCCTTCCTTGGCGTGGACCCATTGTGAAAAAGTAACCTGGCAGCCATTTTCCTGGGAATTCATCTGTCGTGGTTGTACTAGTTGGTCGAGTGGTTATTCCTTCCTTGGCGTTGGCCCATTGTGAGACACTAACCTAGCATCCATTTTCCCTGGAATGTTTCTGTCGTGGTTGTACTAGTTGGCCGGGTGGATATTCCTATATTGGCGTGGGACCTTTGTGAGACACTAACCTGACAGCCATTTTCCCTGAAATTCATCTGTCGAGGTTGTACTAGTTGGCCGAGTGGTTATTCCTTCCTTGGCGTGGACCCATTGTGAGACACTAACCTGGCAGTCATTTCCCCTCGAATTCATACGTTGTGGTTGTACTAGTTGGCCGAGTGGTTATTCTTTCATTTGTGTGGACTCATTGTGAGACACTAACCTGGCAGTCATTTCCCCTCGAATTCATCGGTTGTGGTTGTACTAGTTGGCCGAGTGGTTATTCTTTCATTTGTGTGGACCCATTGTGAGACACTAACCAGGCAGCCATTTTCCTTGGAATTCATCTGTCGAGGTTGTACTAGTTGGCCGGGTGGTTATTCCTAACCAAGAAATATGAAAATTTGTGCTTACTAACTTTTTTATGTTTGTTAAAGTGTAACTAATTAAATCTAATTTTTTAACGTTCTGTCAAACAAAATATTACTTTTATGGTTTAATACTCTGAATGAGGGAATCATGTTGCTTATATATACAAGTTTGAAAATTTAATTCCCACTCTAAGTGCTTTAAACGTTGTTATAAGTAAAAGTTTTTATTAAATTCACGACGCAGTATTGGAGCAATTTTACACAGCCAAGATGGCGAATTCGGCTTCACATCTCCCTATATCTATTTCACTTGACGACTACTCTATTTGTATTAAGTGCTCTGTGCTTTACAGGCATCTAGATGGCGTCCCTATGGTATCTTCTTCCGCCCCCCCCCCCAGCTTTAGCTAACAGTTTTATCACACATTGAAGGATGCTTCTCCAAGCCTACAGTTGTAACCCTCCTAGCTGTTGCAAATAAAAAAAAAGTTGAATTCAAGTTACTAAAGATATGATTTAAACTGACATTTTGAACATTTTTGTAATAGAACGAAATTGTCTTATTTACATTGCGAATTTAAATTTATTTACACTATGCTGGTGAAAACAATTCAGATAGAGAAAGGCTTTGTGACAAAAACGGAAAATTTTGATAAGATTTTAACCGTAAGTACATCACAAAGTGAGAAGTTCCACATACAGCTCCTTACTTTACACTGTTCTTTAAGAACTAAAGATTCAGTTATGGTCAGAGTTGCCGTCCTCATTTAAATTCAAAGTAAGTGCTACTATAGGCAAGTTTATGCATTTTGCTATGTGTGTAGCAGTATAAGTGTACTTTATCTGGAGTTGAGGAGGGGAAGAAATATTGTAAGAATTAGCAGAATAAGATACTGAAAATGAAAAACTTGTATCCTGGCTATCAAAAAAATTGTTTTCTCTTGATGATTAGTAATTCTGGATTTCCTACATACTCAAAGTTTATATTCTTATGGATTTCATAATATTTGTAAATTTACCACTTTGAGTATAGGCTATGATAAGGGTGTTTAAAAGTAGTTTTAAATATTTTATAAACAGTGTTAACGATTGTTGACAAAGAATTACGTTTTTCTTCTCGTTGATTTTGTTTACGAATATATTTTATTATAAATTCTACTGATTTATTAAATATTATTTCAAATAAATGTTAAGCCATTTACTATGAAAAATTCACTTAATTGTTCTGTGTTATGGCAAATCGTTATTAGGTTTATTACTACCAATTATTACAAATTTGAAAATCTAAAACATATATTCCTAGATAAAACACTCACTAAAACGGAAAAACAGTTTTAATATTGAAATTATTTTGGGAAACCAAAACTTTGACTAGACATAAGTGTTAAGATATAACGAAATCGAATTTTGGGCAAAGTAACATTTCATAAAGTACTAAACATTACTGGCAGACATTCATTTTTTGTAAAAGAAAAGCTTTTAATGTTAGGTAGGTAAAGCTTTTAATGTTAGGTAGGTAAAGCTTTTAATGTTAGGTAGGTAAAGCTTTTAATGTTAGATAGGTAAAGTTTTAATGTTAGGTAGGTAAAGCTTTTAATGTTAGGTAGGTAAAGCTTTTAATGTTAGTTAGGTAAAGCTTTTAATGTTAGGTAGGTAAGGTAGGTAAGGCTTTTAATGTTAGGTAGGTAAGGTAGGTAAGGCTTTTAATGTTAGGTAGGTAAGGCTTTTAATGTTAGGTAGGTAAGGTAGGTAAGGCTTTTAATGTTAGGTAGGTAAAGGGATTCAAATAACTCGATGTTAGTAATAGACACAAACATCCTCCTCGTAGAAAACAAGTTGTATAAATGCACACACCTCCTAGAGTGAGGGGACAATATACCAAAATAAAAATTACAAACAAAACCTAGGTGTAAAGAATTATTCATTATTAAAAATACATTAACACTAAACGTACAAACTGAAACGTATAGACTAACAAATACTTGTTGTTGTTGTCGTGTGACAAATGCAATAAAAAAAAGAAAAAAAGTGTTCAGAGAAAGGTAGAGAGAGCACAATTACACCGGTCCAAAGGCGTGAAGCATTGCACTGGCCACATCTGCAGCTTTGTCCGTATAAAGGGTCTCCCTAAAACAGTTTAAGTCAATTTTAAATAGTGCTGCAATGATGGACGGGCAGTTGAAGAGGTGATCGGGATTAAGCTGTATCCCTGCGCAGTGCCTACATTCAGGGTATGTTCTTGATCCATCAGCCAAGGTTTTCATGTCTTTGAGGTGCATTGTTCTCAGTCTGGCAATTGTTTTTGTTATTTCCCTGTCGGAATTAAGCTCGGGAAGTGATGATTTTCTTCGGTTGTTATGGCAGAGCTTTTGTTTTGCAACGGCATTTACGGGGGTAATCACGGGGGCTGGTTCGATGGTCCTCGCTTCCTTGGCCAGAGAATCGGCCTCTTCGTTCCCTTTGATGTCGACGTGTGCTGGGATCCATTGAACAAATGGCTACTAAGATAGCTAAAATCAAAACAAGAAGTAAATGGTAAATATACGTAAAATAAAGAAATATATATATATATATATATATATATATATATATATATATACATATATATATATATATATATATATATATATATATATTTATATATGTAACGTAAATATATAAATAGATGCAAGGTAAATATGTGTATAGAAGTACGGTTATATGTAAACAAGAGTAGGGAAAAAGTAAATAGATATAAGGTAACTATGTATATAGACCTTAGGTACTATGTAAAAAGATGTAAGGTTATATGTAAATAAGGATGAGGAAAAAAGGTGAATAGAAGTAACGTAAATATGTATATAGATGGAAGGTTATATGTAAATAAGGGTAAGGCAAATAGATGAATAGATATAAGGTAAATATGTATATAAATGTAAGGGTATGTGTAGATAAGAGTAAGGATTATCTATATAAGGTTAATGTGTATATGGATGTAAGGTTATATGTAAAATAGAGTAAGGAAAATAAGTGAATAGATGTTAGGTAAATATGCATATACATTTAAGCTTATATATAAATAATAGTAAGGAAAATATGTGAATAGATATAAGGTAAATATGTATATAGATATAAGGTTACATGTAAATAAGAGTAAGGAAAATAAGTAAATAGATGTAAGGTAAATATGTATATACATGTAAGGTTATATGTAAATAACAGTAAGTAAAATAGGAAAATGCAAATATGTATATATATGTAAGGTTACATGTATATAAGATTAAAGGTAGTAGGTAACCAAATATAATGTAAATGTGTATGTAGATGTAAGTTTATATTTAAATAGAATAAAAGAAAATAGAATAAAGATGTACGGTTACATGTATATACGAGTAGGGAAAACAGGACAATAGATGTAAGATAAATTAGAATAAAGAGAGTAAGGAAAACGGGTAAATAGATGAAAGGTAAATATGAATATTGATCTAAGGTTATATGTAAAAAAGTGTAAGGAAAATAAATATATAGATGTAAGGAAAAATGTATATACATGCAATGTTATATGTATAAAAGAGTAAGGGAACTAGGAAAATAGATTAAATGTAATAGATATAAGGTTATATGAAAATAAGAGTAAGGGAAATATGTTTATAGATGTAAGGTAAATATATATATATATATATATATATATATATATATATATAGATGGTGATTATGTATATAGATATAAGGCTATATGTAAGTAAGAGTTAATAAAATAATGGAGTAGATGT
>JBAIZL010000004.1:141134731-141147231 GCA_036971475.1 Prosapia bicincta | reverse complement strand
TGTTTTTATTGAATTAAGACGTCAATGTCAGGATCAGATGAAAATGTTTATACTCTTTAGTCACTTTCACATTAAGTTGATTTCTGTAATTTTTTTTGGAAAACCAAACTTGAAAAAGGAAGTTCACATAAATACGTGGTGGTGAATGCCATCAGAAACCTAAATGTAGTTACGGATGCTGTTGGATATTCTGTTGGGTTTTCTGGTATTTCTGATAATTTACTATTTGGTTTCTGTTAGCTTGAGGAACGAGTCGCGACCAATATGAAACCTTTCAACGACTCACTAATGGGTCGCGACTTACCGGATAGCAACCGCTGACTTACAGCATATATTTCCGTCACGTTACGTCATGAGTCACCTCAAAGGGAATAAATAATAACATATGATTTCATGAACAGCTGATGCTGTTATAGGTTATGTTGTAGAATAGCTGTTTTAGACGTGGATTATTATTATATAGTTTTGATCATTTAATAAATAGGATATATTAGTTTATTTAAATTTCGATAAATCTCAATACAAATAATTCAATACAATAATAAAAATAAATTATGTAATTTAATTCAATTTTTTAATAGAATATATTTTTAGGCCTGTCTTATACTCTTTAAAGAACTGATTTTAATTGATTTTGTTCACAAATTGTGTATTCAGTAAACATTTAATAAATGTTTTCTGTTGCTCAAATTATTTTATTATTAACTACAATAAATATTAGTCTTTATTAAATACATTCTTCAAATAAAGTTGTAAATAATGAATGAAAAGTGTATTAACTAATATTTTCTGCGATTTTTGTTGTAACGTTTGCGAAACTACTATTACCTTTATTTTGTTATCACTTCTGTCGGGACTCTCCCGAGGGCCAGAACCAAATTTTTTAATTAGTAATCTTTAACGTCATATAAACCTAGTAAATTACATTTTCCTTCCTATCAGCCAGTGTCACATTATTTTGCAATGCTCTCACAGTAACCCTACTATCTTCTATTTAATTAGTTAAAGTTAAGTAAATTAGCTATATTAAATTTAATTTTGTTCGTAAATTATCATACATGTATATCCAATAAATCATGCAAGTGAGACAAAGTGCAAGAATTCCTTATGCGAGATATTATGCGCTTAGTTAAACAATTGTTAAACTGCCTCCTAGAGTTAGTTGGACTATTTGAGAAGCGTTCTCTCTAGCAGAACTAAGCGGAACTACGAGGCACTGCGCATGTGCATTACAATTCCTTAGTTTGGTCGATAAACACAGCTGCAACTGCCGGACTGCACAAATAATAACAAACGTTGAATTTCTTCAAACTTCATTGTAGTTCAAAATTGTTTGTTTGCAGACACACGAATGTAAAATTAGTTAACTCAAGTGAACAAACATTTCTGATTGGCCATGCGAGGTAAGTGTTAAATGAATAATAAATAATTTTATGTTCCTAACCTAAAATGTTTCATGCTTTTAAAATCATTTCGATTTAATTATTTAAGCTTATGTATACTTGAGTAAGTTCATGTTTTACAACAGTAACTTTAATTTCAGTAAAGTTTATATAATTTTCACAGTTATATTGTACATTCAATAGTAATCTAAATAAACATGGTAATATATTTCTAAAAATTAAATGTTATATTCTTAATTTCTAAAATTGAAACAACTTTTTTCAGTTTTTATGTGGCATAAAAAATAATTTTGTCCGGAAGTAGTTTACATTTTTATATAAATTTGATACATTCTAGAAATCAGGTGAAAATATAAAAATATTTAATATATTTGATCACTAATTTATTTACACTATTTCTAATGATTTTGTTTTCTAATAAAACATTAAGATCATTTAATTGTAAAAGTTATATTTTATTAACGTCTTCAAAAGTGTTTCTAAATTAGAAGTGATTTGGATGTGCATCGGTATAATATTATAATCTTAAACATAAAATTTTAATGCTTTTGTTCGCTATGTATAAATATATGTCCTTACGCTTGGGCCATTAATTATATTATTTCCAAAATATTGTTTTAATTTTGATTTAAATGTTCTAAATTTTCTTTTTCTTACTGTTACTTTGATGAATTCCATGTTAACAAATCAGTTTTTTATTCAGGTGATTCTGTAACAAAAACAGAGCATCATGAACTATTTTCTTATTTATATAAGAAAAAATGTTATTTACATTTTCTTTACATTTACTTAAACACCACGAAGAAGCCAAACATTATAAACATGAAAACATTTATGATACATGTTACAAACAATAACTATTGGTTAAAATTTTAAATACACTAACACAATCTTACTTTACAAAAACATGCAAAACTAAAATTTATCTATAAAATATAATATTTCGTTAAAATACATTACTATATAGCTATATTAAAATGTCGTTAAGTTATGTTTGGTTAAAAAATTAACAAATTTCCTAATCCATTCAATTCAGCAAGCGGTAGTTTACGTTATAAAACATTTTTTTCTTATGGAACCTATCATAACAAGATTCTTTGCTACTATTTATAAAATAGCTATGCTAAATAATAATTACATGGTAACCAGTCCCAAAAACACCAAAACAATTGTCATCACTTACTTCCTTATGACTTAGTAAATTGACGCATAAGACCCGAGAAAGTCCTAGTAATACGAATCAGGCCTTAATAAATTTAACTTATAAATTTTTACTTATAATTTTACTTCCCTTATTTTTAAAGGGAAGTTATTTTTGTATGGCGATTATGTATGCAAGTAGTAACCATTAATTATACTTTGTGAAATTTATCCAAACTTTTTTCATTTCAGTCAGTATCAATCATTATTTTAGTTTATAAATGTTACTTCCATTTTAATTTTACATTATCCATCATTATTTTATTGTATAAATCACATCTTTTTTAATTTCAATCAGTATTCATATTATATTATTTTATAAATTCCATATAATTTCATTTTAATTAGTATCTTATTTATTTTACGATATAAATTCCATATTCCTTCATTTCAATCAGTATCTAAGATTATTTTATTTTATAAATCCAATATGTTTTAGTTTAAGTCAGTATATATCATTATTTATAGTTTGAATTCCATTTTCTCATATTAATCAGTATCTGCTATTATTTTATTGTATAAATTCCATTTGTTTTTATTTCAATCAGTATTTATCATTAAATTATTTTATACATTTTTCATTTAAATCAGTATCTAAATTATTTTACGATATAAATCCCATATTTTTTTCATTTCAATCAGTATCTATGATTATTTTACTTTATAAATCCCATATTTTTCATTTTAATCAGTATCCATGATATTTTATTTTACAAATTCCATATCTTTCATTTCAATCAGTATCCAAATTATTTTATGGTATAAATCCCATATTTCTTCATTTCAATCAGTATCTATGATTATTTTACTTTATAAATCCCATATTTTTCATTTTAATCAGTATCCATGATATTTTATTTTATAAATTCCATATTTTTCATTTCAATCAGTATCCATGCTATTTTATTTTATAAATCCCCTATTTTTTCCATTTCAACCAGTATCCATGATATTTCATTTTACAAATTCCATATTTTTTCATTTCAATCAGTATCCAAATTATTTTATGATATAAATCCCATATTTATTCATTTTAATCAGTATCTATGATTATTTTACTTTATAAATCCCATATTTTTTATTTTAATCAGTATCCATGATATTTTATTTTATATATTCCATATTTTTCATTTCAATCAGTATCCATGATATTTTATTTCATAAACCCCACATTCCTTCATTTCAATCTATATCCAAGATATTTTATTTTATAAATTCCATGTTTTTCATTTTAATCAGTATCCAAATGGTTTTAGAATATAAATCCCATATTCCTTCATTTCAATCAGTATATATGATTATTTAATTTTATAAATTCCATATGTTTTCATTTCAGTTAGTATACATCATTATTTTATTTTATATGTCCCATTCTCTTATTTTAATCAGTATCCATCATTATTTTATTTTATAAAACCCATCTTTTCTAAATTCAATCAGTATCCATGATATTTTATATTATAAATCCCATGTGTTTTCATTTCAGTCAGTATTCGTTATTACAATATTTTATAAATTCCGTATAATTTTCATTTCAATAAGAATCCAGGATATTTTATTTTATAATCCCATATTGCTTCATTTCAATCAGTATTCATAATATTTTATTTTATAAAGCCCATATGTTTTCATTTCAGTCAGTATACATCTTATTTTATTTTATAAATCGCATTTTCTCTTTTTAATCACTATCCATCATTATTTTATTGCATAAATTACATCGTGTTTAATTTCAATCAGTATTAATAATATTTTATTTTATAAAATCCATATATTTTCATTTTAATTAGTATCTAAATTATTTTACGATATAAATCCCATATTCCTTCATTTCAATCAGTATCTAAGATTATTTTATTTTTTAAATCCTATATGTTTTAATTTAAGTCAGTATATATCATTATTTTTAGTTAGTAAATACCATTTTCTCATATTAATCAGTATCTGCCATTATTTCAGTGTAAATTCCATTTGTTTCTATTTCAGTCAGTATTCATCATTATTTTGTTTTATAAATCCAATATTCATCATTATTTTATTTTATAAATCCCATATTTTTTCATTTTAATCAGTATCCAAATTATTTTATGGTATAAATCCCATATTTCTTAATTTCAATCAGTATCTATGATGTTTTTTTTATAAATCCCATATTTTTTTATTTCAATCAGTAGAAGCTTCGTGTCTCAGCTCTTTTAATTCGCAAGACATTTTTCGGTATAAAAGAACGTTAACCCTTGCAATAAAAATAATTGTAAATGGTTGAAATCTCGAGTTTGCATTGCTATATGTATTGTTATATTTAACAAAAGATTTCTTTTACGACGGGAATTTCACTTTTTTTCTAACCAAACCGGATATTTTTCCATGCAAACGGATGTTTATAGCAATAGTTTAATATACCTACATAATAATGTAGTATAACAGTGAGACAATTCGTGAAGAATTATGTGATAAATGAATGCTCTTTAACAGCGAGGCTATGTTTCCAAGTGTTCATGGTGTGTACAAAACTCAAATTGTTTCTTGTTTAAAATGTATTTTTGGATAATATATTTATCATTTTCTTTGTCAAATATTACATGATATTTTAGCAACTTACAAAAGTATTTTAAACTTTTTCTACGAATATTTCTATTTTACACCTAAATGCATATGTCAGTCATAATTTATATAAACCAAAGTCAATCCATTACATTAAACAAAATTAACACAAACTATAGCATAAAACACTGTCTCAAGGTATAAACATAATACGTGTACCAACGGTTTTGAGCTTAGCTCGTGCGGTGAAGGTAAGAACACGGTAGTTCTAATAACGCAGTTATGGAAAATTAACCATTTATTGACTTTAACGCGTTTCAATAACAATGTCACCATCATCAGTAGCTTATAACTACTACAAAATCTCAATTATAAACTGATTTTATGCTACAAAGTTATAATTTAGATTTCACTGTCATCGAAACGCGTTATAGTCAATTAATTAATAATCGTACATTATTAATAAATTGTTATGATAAAGACGTGTTGAATTGTGAATGGTATAGGGAAATGTTGCTATCAGTTGCAATACACCCACACACGCACATACACAAACACATTCATACATAAATGTTTAGACAACGAAAGAAAGTCGACTATTTTTTGACGTAAAACACTATATGCATCCATAAATTTAAAAAGTAAACCCCTCCTATAACTGAACAATAACAAAGAATAAGGCTTTAAAGCTCTGGACCCAACCACAAACCAATGCCTACTGAAATAGCTGATAAGATATCCGTAAACGAGCAGTTTGCACAGTTAACCTAACCTAAGTTAACCATAAGTTGTTAAAGTAACTCCAGTTATTTCACTTGGCAGAAAGAAAGTGTGTTAAGTAAAAAGGAAAAACAAATTTACTTTCGATTGGCCGCTTCCGCTTCCGCCACACAAGTTTTAAAACTGGCGTTTACCTTTAAGTAAAGAATATTTGATCAAAAATGTAACAAATTGGTCCCCATAAACATATTTCGTGGCAAGTGGAAATCTCGTATTCTAGTTGGTTCCGAATTAGCAAGATATTTTTTACCTATTATTGTCACCACATTGGAAACATTTAGTTTGATAGTTCACAGTTGTTTAAAAAACAATGCCAATTTGATTTCATTGTCAGTAGTAGGTTTTTGTGATTCGCTGCTTTTTTAGGTAATTTCACACAAGGCAAACCGCCACAATTACTTACGCTTGATCGAACAGAACCTTTCCGCTTCGTGGTTTTGGGGAAAGAACACCGGCCTAAGTTAAACATTTCCGCTTTTTTTTAGTGAAGCAGGAAAATACTTAAGGTCAATAATGCATCGTTTGGATTGTATAATTATTGTTGGATTCATTTACATAAAATAATTTCTCATATTCCCGATTATGACATTGACGAACTTGTAAACAATGCTGTGATTAGTCCAAGGATGTCTATTCATTAGGTTTTGCTCTATAATAACAGATTGATAATATAAGGTCTAGTTGGATTGAAATATTTCCTGCTTCCATGGTCTAAGACACTCTGTAATGGCACTGGACTTGATGGATTCTTGCAACATGCAAATTTGTAACTGTTAATGCAATAACACCATAAATTTCTTATTGACAATTATTTCTAAATGATGGCTTTCTTCCACCATATATTCCATTTACTTATGTCTGCGTGGTAGTGAATGAAACAGACACACACACACACACACACACACACACACACACACACACACACACACACACACACACACACACACACACACACACACACACACACACACACACACACACACACACACACACACACACACACACACACACACACATACACACACACACATACACAGAAACACACAACCCACACATACCAACACACACAACAGACATACATATCCGAACATACACAACACACACATACATCCCAACAAAACCCACACATACCAACACACAACCCATACACACCCAAACACATAACAGACACACATATAACCAAACAACACACAAACACACGAGCGCGCGCGCGCGCTCAATACACACACAAAACCAACCTACCACAGACACACACAACCCTACCTCCCTTCACAAACAAACGTATCCCCACACGCAACACACACACAAATCTATTCCCCATACACACGCCTACCCCACATAGACACACGTCGATTAGCCCAAGAGTGCAGGGTGTGATGGTTATTTAATTTACAGTTTACATTGGGAGGGGTTAATCTATTGGAATCACGTTTATTAATATTAACTCTTTTAATAGCATAAATTTAATACTATATTTTCGTGTAATTTTATATATATATATATATATATATATATATATATATATATAGAGAGAGAGAGAGAGAGAGAGAGAGAGAATATAAATATTTAGACCGAAGTAAAAGAAACATCGAAGACGAAGATTAAGTTCACACCGATCGCAATATTAAATTATAGATAACAGATTTCATATTATTTTATTGAGCAAGTTTTATTTTAAAAATTTTACAATCTTTGGGGCTAAATCATCCATAGCACCTAAATGTAACCCTAGAACAACCTATAGTATTCCTTAAAAAATTATTAATGTTCTTCTCATTCTATTCATTTTTAATTTTCTACTTGTTTTATTTCTTCTTTCTATTAATCTTTTCCTTGTTCATTTTCTCCTTGTTCGTCTACGCCTTGTTCATTTCCTGTTTGCTAATTTTTCCTTTATAATCCTCTTTTGGTCATTTTCACTTTGTTATTGTAATCCTTCTCCAATCTAATCCTATTAATCTACTCTTAGTTCATGATCTCATTTTTAATGTTTCCTTGTCCATTTTCTCCTTGTTAATCTACTTTTTGTTGATTTTCTGCTTATCAATTTACCCCTTGTTCGTAATCCTTTTGTTATTATTTCTTGGTTCATTTCCTTCTTGTAATTTATTCCTTGCTAAATTTTCTCCTCGTTTTCTATTCTTTGTTCATGATTTCTTTGTTAATCTCTTCACGATCATTTTATTTTTGTTAATCTGCTCCTTGTTCAGTTTTTCTCCCGTGATCTACTCCTTGTTTATTTCCCTCTTCTTAATCTACTCATTATTCATGTTTTCTTTTGTAATCTTTTCTCGTTAATTTTTGTAATCGATAAGAAATACGAACGCAAACATAGTACGAAACTCTCTCAATAGAGATTTGTTTTTTTCTTTTCCCAGTACGGTTTTTGGCAGTATACTTTAATAGGATATCTTCCCTTTGAATTTGGACAAACACAATTCTCACGTTTCAAATGAAAAATAAAGTGCAAAAACTGTAAAACAATTAATTGAACGCCTTTCTCCAGACTATGTGACATAAATAGTTTGATATTGGTTACACTGTAAATTCATTTGCCGTTAATTTTGCTCTCTTACTCCGCAATTACCACACAGGACAACCCATCACGTCTCGGATACGTGGTACTAGCAAAGGTTGGGCTCTTCAGCCATACATCCTACGCTGAGAAGGTCTTCGGCCAGTGTGTGTGTCTCTGGATGAGAGAAACTGCGGTAATAAATTAATGTAAGACGAAGTATTTGGGCTATCTTTTGGAAAATAACACACATACAAAGGGTAGATTCTACGGTAATAAATAAAACGGTAAAACGTGTAAAACCTGAATGACTACTACTGGCTACGAATTCTAAGAAAGGGTTTTGATTATAGATAGGGAGCCTCTGAGGGATTATTATTCACTTCCTTCTATTAGCTAACACTCTTCCTCTTCATATATCTTGTACAAATTTTCAACCGTTAATAAAATAAGTTTTTATTCATCCAATCAAGTTCAAATACACTTTTTTTAAACTTAAAGTGGATGGCAATTGATGTTAATACAGTGTTTTAACATATTTATTTAATAATTAAATTATAAAATTTTGGGGGTTCTAGGTAGGATTCAAACTAAATACCTTAATGCGGGAAGTCTAGCGCTATTGGCAATGAGCCAGCTTTCCCATGTATAGAAATGTGTTTCTCAAAGATGTATATGAATATTTCTTTTGCCACAATCTGGTTATCATCGAAACTTCCATTATACAACCTTAAATTGTTTCCATGGTTACCTAACAATATCATAAATAATGATCTAGGATTCAAAATCAATGAAAAGAATGATATAAACAAACGGGATTAACGCTATCTAACCTTGCTTCACAAACGGACAAAGGGAAAGGAAAGCGAAAAGAAACTACAACACAGTGCAAGCGACGAAAAAAAGCGTATAAATAGTAACAAACAAAAATAATAGTCCAACACCAAACATAGAAAGGAAAATGGAAAATTGCAAGGAAATTCGCTTTCTCTTTGCTACTTAATATTGTTATTCCGACTTATGTATATGCATATTTATATTATTTGTGATTATAAAATAGAAAGAAACTAAAATGAAATTTTGTTTTATGACACATTTATATATTGATTTGGAAGATAAAATGTTTGTGCTAATTTTTAACTCAATTTACATCTGAAATTGGGCGGAAATCGATTTACACGGCAAGATAAAATCTTAGTTTGGTCGCAGTGTTATATTCTCATAAAGGATAGGCCTACACTTACGCCAAAATGCAAACGCCTAGCTTATCGGAAAGTTGACCAAACATAACTGTAGACGTCACTGGGCAATATCACCCCCATGAGTTAAATAAATGCTTATAGGAAGCGAACTACCGTACGGACAAATTTGTTGCATTCTTAAAGACGACGCGCGAAATAAAAAAACTGTGACTACAGAAGTAAATACTTTATTTGGAGAATATAATTAATTGCGGTCGTAATAGAATGTGATTAATGTAGATAATAGAAATACTTTATTAATTGAGTAAAAATATAAAACTCATTAGCTTTATATTGAATTATTTGAAGGAAAATATATATTATAATATAAATTAGTATATTTATTAAATGATAAAAAATATTTAATATTAACATTTCAACTTAGTAATGCACAATAAAGTAACATAACCTTCCTTGTTGAAACAGCTGTTCTACAACATTACCTGCAACATAAAATCAGGTGTTATATGAATTCATAGGTTGCATGAAAATATACTTAATTAAGCCAAAATAAATGTAAATACAGTAGCTCATATATACTACTATAAACATTTGTGGAGCGTAGCACCAAATCGAAGATTTTACGTTGTAAACGTTTACTGTTCAATGACGAAAAAGGAGTATGCGCTAAATACTCTCTATTTAAAGTCTGTTATTCTGATTCCATTTAATAATTTGTATACAAGAATGATTGTCTCGTTGGGATGAGTAGCGGAGAACTGCAAGTTCACATTGTGTCTACTCTGTAAATCTATTCTTGTAAACAATTGCGTAACAGAGATTACGCTGGTTTATGTAACACTAGGCGTAAATACACAGACGTTTATTTCCACTCAATCTCCTATCGTACTAGTGGTAGATTAAATACTAGTTTTTCAGATTCAAATCAGCTGTTAGCTCTATCACTTCCGATAGTTAAAAATATAATCATTTTAGTATCTTTCTCTGTGTGTATGTATTTGTGTGTGTGCACGCTCGCTCGCAAGCGTGCGTGTGTGTACGCGCGCGCTCGCATCCATGCGTGTGTGTGCGCTCGCGTGTATGTGAGACGTGTTTTTTGTTTGTCTGAGTGTGCGTGTGTGTGTGTGTGTTTATGTGTGTATGTGCACGCGTTTGTTTGTGGGAGTGTGAGTGCGCGTATGTGCATGTGGCTTGTTTTTGTTTGTTTGTCTGTAAGTGTGTGTGTGTGAGTGTGTGTGTGGGCGCGCGCTAGCATGTACGCGTGTTTGTATGTGGGTGTGAGAGCGCGGGCGCGTCTTTATTTTTTGGTCTGTGTGTGTGTGTGTGTGTGTGTTTGTATATGCGAGCTCGCGTGCGCAAGTATTTGTTTGTTTGTTTGTTTGTATTTAGGTATGAGAGCGGACACGCGTCTTTGTTTTTTGGTGTGTGTGTGTGTGTGTGTGTGTGTGTGTGTGTGTGTGTGTGTGTGTGAGAGAGAGAGTGTGTGTGTGTCTGTGTGTGTCTGTGTGTGTCTATGTGTGTCTGTGTGTGTGTGTGTGTGTGTGTGTGAGCGCGCTCACGTCTTCGTTTTTTGGTTAGTGTGTATATGTGTGTCTGTACAAGTGTGTTTGTTTTTTGTAATAGATTTACAATTCCCTTATTTACATCGTAACGTATTTTGTTATGTATTTCGAGAAACCTATGGGTATTTGTATAGATCCCGCACCAGCCATTAGGAAGTGTCGTTAAGAACGATTTAGCTCAGCTCTTGAAGGAACGACATAAGTTATTAGCCTATAGGTTATTAAACGATATTACACAACATGTATAAGTTGTCTGAGTCGAGGAAAAAATATATCTTAGAGGAGATTTTGGACCTGTAGAAAATGTTAAGAAGAATGCCACTTTACATGATGTGTTTCTTTGTACACTAAAGAATACGTTCAAAACAAGAAAGAGGTATTTTAAAAGTCGCAAATCATTAATGGTGGTTGCAATTTAAAAAAATATAAACATAACCCCAATTTAAAAACACACGAAACTATAAACTGAGGATTATTATTTCATATTGCAATTAGGATACAGCTATTCGGTTAGGATAAAACAGTAACAAGTATCCGGCTTGGTTATAAAAATATGAAAGATTCCCCGTTTACTTTCAATTTAGCAACTGGATAGTTCACTTTGGAGAAACTTTTTTTTACACAACCACGCCTATCCTAATCGATTAAATGTTGTTATTTACTAAGATCTTAGGTAAACAAATGTTTATGAAGTTTATAAAACAATGAAAACCGCCTATCTTCCATTTGCCATTAATCGATGTGAGTCGATGAGCCAGAATTTTCACTACAGTCATCGTTTAGTTTATGTTGAAAACTACTGGATACTTTGGAGGTATATTTTATTATAGCTCTGTAAAGCTATATCTTGTACATTTAATATTGTAAAACAACTTTATTATAAAACGGTTTAATATATTATAGTAATTTCTGGAGAATTGCTTGATATAGGGCTGTGTATAGTGAGGTTATGATACTAGGATATAGCACAACTATAGTTAACATACTTTTTATCTTTATTTATGGTTATTTCAAATAGTTTTCTCTTGTTTAAAGTGTATTTTTTAGTATTATATACAATAAATAGTATGATATATATATATATATATATATATATATATATATATATATATATATATATATATACGCAAGTCAATTCTTTGCATCAGCTATCCCGAAAAACACCCTATTAATATTTCTTAAAACCAATGGTTCGTGATTGACTGTTTTTCCGAAGTACTAATTAGCTGATCTTATTTCCGTGAACATTAGAAACTAAATAAGCTACTTTGGGCGTGGTATCTTGTTCCATTTT
>JBAIZL010000004.1:140767231-141129731 GCA_036971475.1 Prosapia bicincta | reverse complement strand
ACACACACACACACACACACACACACACACACACACACACACACACACACACACACACACACACACACACACACACACACACACACACACACACACACACACACACACACACACACACACACACACACACACACACACACACACACACACACACACACACACACACACACACACACACACACACACACACACACACACACACACACACACACACACACACACACACACACACACACACACACACACACACACACACACACACACACACACACACACACACACACACACACACACACACACACACACACACACACACACACACACACACACACACACACACACACACACACACACACACACACACACACACACACACACACACACACACACACACACACACACACACACACACACACACACACACACACACACACACACACACACACACACACACACACACACACACACACACACACACACACACACACACACACACACACACACACACACACACACACACACACACACACACACACACACACACACACACACACACACACACACACACACACACACACACACACACACACACACACACACACACACACACACACACACACACACACACACACACACACACACACACACACACACACACACACACACACACACACACACACACACACACACACACACACACACACACACACACACACACACACACACACACACACACACACACACACACACACACACACACACACACACACACACACACACACACACACACACACACACACACACACACACACACACACACACACACACACACACACACACACACACACACACACACACACACACACACACACACACACACACACACACACACACACACACACACACACACACACACACACACACACACACACACACACACACACACACACACACACACACACACACACACACACACACACACACACACACACACACACACACACACACACACACACACACACACACACACACACACACACACACACACACACACACACACACACACACACACACACACACACACACACACACACACACACACACACACACACACACACACACACACACACACACACACACACACACACACACACACACACACACACACACACACACACACACACACACACACACACACACACACACACACACACACACACACACACACACACACACACACACACACACACACACACACACACACACACACACACACACACACACACACACACACACACACACACACACACACACACACACACACACACACACACACACACACACACACACACACACACACACACACACACACACACACACACACACACACACACACACACACACACACACACACACACACACACACACACACACACACACACACACACACACACACACACACACACACACACACACACACACACACACACACACACACACACACACACACACACACACACACACACACACACACACACACACACACACACACACACACACACACACACACACACACACACACACACACACACACACACACACACACACACACACACACACACACACACACACACACACACACACACACACACACACACACACACACACACACACACACACACACACACACACACACACACACACACACACACACACACACACACACACACACACACACACACACACACACACACACACACACACACACACACACACACACACACACACACACACACACACACACACACACACACACACACACACACACACACACACACACACACACACACACACACACACACACACACACACACACACACACACACACACACACACACACACACACACACACACACACACACACACACACACACACACACACACACACACACACACACACACACACACACACACACACACACACACACACACACACACACACACACACACACACACACACACACACACACACACACACACACACACACACACACACACACACACACACACACACACACACACACACACACACACACACACACACACACACACACACACACACACACACACACACACACACACACACACACACACACACACACACACACACACACACACACACACACACACACACACACACACACACACACACACACACACACACACACACACACACACACACACACACACACACACACACACACACACACACACACACACACACACACACACACACACACACACACACACACACACACACACACACACACACACACACACACACACACACATACATACATACATACATATATATATATATATATATATATATATATATATATATATATATATATATGATGCAAATATCACCCTTGTTATTACGGTTGAGAGTCGTGACGTATGTTGCAATTAGAACCAAATTGGATAAGAGTATCGGGTGTTATAGGGCTTCCTTTTCACCCTGACAAGTATTACGGAAGGATCTATTATTATTTAATAGAGGCTTTCATCAAGAAACTGGATATGTTATTTAGTAACAATTTATGATTATTTGAACATAAAATAAATGTTTTACTAAGAAATGTTTCTGACAAAATACTTGTCACTCGAACGCTTCAGATGCTTTACATTGCGCGAATATTTTGCCACAGAAAGCTTGTGAATGTGAAATGTGATGCGTATTTCCTTCTGGTCTTTCCCTGGACAATATGAATTTCTCTCACTGAGTGATACTCGATTTAACTTAGCATGCTTTGTGGCAAGCAATATGAAAATGAAATCTTTGAGAATCAACCGAGACATACTTTATGTAAACGAGATTAACGGGTTTTGAAACGCACTTCATAATTACTTTACCAGTGTCAAGCGTCAACTACTTTTTACAGCCTTGTCTTTAGCTTACGTTTGTATCAGTTCATTATTGTGCTATTTCTTTTAACGTTAAATTGTCTACATTGCGCCCTGTTTAGTCTGTTTAAGTGTGTAGTGTTATATACCTAATTTTAAATATATAAAGCGTCAAGAGAAATGGAAAATAGAAATGGAAATAGTTTTCAAAAACAAGCACTTTTTAAAAATCATGTTAAAATAGCACATTTAGAAAATTTTACATTATCTATTAGGTTTCTTCCCGACTAAATGTTTGCTGTTTTGTTAATTCTAAAGCTATTTCATTATTTAACGACTAGAGGATTTTCTTTCAAGTCATTTCTTTAGTTAATCAATAAAAAATTACACCCTAAATTTTTGTATCGCCTTACTTGTGTAAGACAGGCATACTAAAGTCCACGACGCTTTTACTACGCACTGAACATTTGTTGGCCGGAAAAATACTTTAAAAACTATTAAATTCCAACTTAAGGTTTTCCTGAAAATAAACTAAACGAGAGCTAGACTAAAACAAAGAAACGTTCTCTATAGGATAGGCTTGTTCCCTATCCACTACACTATTATTAGCCTTTTTTTTAACAAAAAGAATATTCTAATAATTTAGACATTGCAAGAAAATAGGAGTAGTATTTCAATATTTTGTAAGCAATCTTAATTCTATTCCTTTTTGGATCTCAGTGTCAAATTTGTTGAAGTACTAAAAACTGTTCACACTTATACGAATAAGATGAAAGCTGTAGCCTACACATTTGTCAGACTTCAGTTTGGAAGTCTACTCAGAGACAAGCTTAACATTTGCGTTGAAATCGAGTCTCTGAGATGACGATAATTGCATCCACACAATACCCGAGGGTATAATTAGTTATGCAACTAGGATCCCGAGTTTCTTCCTAGTGTTGGCGTACTCTGGGTCTTATCTAAAAGCGTTTGCCTTTATAGTTGACAATTGGCAAGGATTTCCTTACACTTATATGCCAGCATAGAATGCCTATAAAGTGTTTTTGTGTTTAGAGGAAAATGTCTTATTCGAGGAAATATTAATGCTTTGTTTTGTTTTAAAATGATGAATATTTAATATTACTAAAGATGTAAATGAATGTTTCATATTTATTTAAGAATATAAAACAAGGCTAACAAGGTTTTTTGGTTGCTATTCATGTTTATTTGAGCACCTCAGATAAGTATTGAATAAATAATAAACCGGTTGAATATTGAGTCAAAAGTTTATTTATTTATTACGACTTTTCGGCCCATATTTGTTGCCCTTATCAAGCCTGAAAACAATTTGTTTCATTACGTTATGAATAAGCACAAACATACAAGTATTTTCACAACAATAAACTTTGTAAGACTTTAAAAACTTTATAATGAAATTGTAGTAAAATAACTTAATAAAATAAGTTATTTTTGTTGTGAATGTGCTTGTATTTTTGTGCTTATTTATAATTTATTGTAAACGTTTTTTTCAGGCTAGATAAGGGCAACAAATTTGTTGCCGAAATGTCAAAATAAATAAACTTTTGTCTCGATATTTAATCGGCTTATTATTTATTCGAGGTTTTTTAGTTGTTTTTTGTTTTTAATACACATACTTATTTTTGTGTGTAGAACAGACAAAATCTACATTTTTCCGCATAAAGAATCAGAAGGTTAATTTTTATCATATTTTAGTTGGGACTAAATTTTTTGGCGTACAATATCAACGGCGCGACGCACTACGCATCCTTTAAGGTATCCAGTTAGGATAGATTTGGTTGTAATTTTATACAACATTACTATCAAATAAATCTACACATGTAAGGTAAGAATAGAGATCACGTTACGGCACCTGGCGAAAGCTATTACTCTGGAAGCAGATGTCTAGTTCCCAAATGTATATATTTACCTTTTTATTAAGTCGTCAAAAAACTAAACCTAACCTAATAATAAAACACTTTAGCGGGTTTTCTACGGAAAATAAATTTGATATTCGAGTTTGACACAAAGAATCGAGTATACTGTATATAGTTTTAAAAAAACAACCAAAACACCTCGTTAAAAGCATGCAACATTTTTCCCGTTTTCTAAATAACACTTGTTAGACATTTATATATTATAGCAAGATTTTACTGTAGCAATATAATTGTAGTTTAGGAGAATTCTGCTATTTTCATTAAAAATGTCTTACTAGACGCTTTTGACCCTGTATACTTTATCTATAGTATCTTTAGGTTTCTCTTTCATTAATCATTCAAATTAATTTCCTTCTTGTTATACTTTTTTCTCGTGATTCTTTTCGGGAAATTGTGTGTAACAGACCCTGGTTCTATTAGGGCGTTTATATTACAGCAAAGGATCGCTACCTTATGGTGAGCCACGGTGGGTTGAAGTATTTCTTTATAGAGAAGACTTCGATTTATTTAAGAACGATAGAAAAGTATTTCAACACATCCGTTTTTCTAAATGTAATACGTACAAATTGAAAGCAGGTTTATTAAAACACCTAAACATCTTCAGTATATCGGGTGTGACGTCATGTCTGAGGTTTTTATGCCGGCTGATGGCCTGTGCTATTGAATCTTTTGTCACGATACCCTGCGAAGGTGATCTTACAGTTTGTTCAATTCTCGTCTCATCCCCACCGTATTGGACACGATGACGTCTATGGTTTCAGAAAAATATTTGCGTTTAGCCTTTATCGACGGCTGTCGGCCACTTCAGTAGCTGTGGGATACAATCATATTCCATGTATAGAATAACATAAGATCTGTTTCAAGCAAAAGGCTGAAAAAAAATGAACGATTCAAAGAGATCAAGAGCTTTACCAAATCAGCTGTGTGTTTAGAATCAGTGTTTAAGCAGAAACCACTTGGGAAAACGCTTCTTTGCCGACTCTCACCTGTGGACCAACGATCTGGTAATTATACAACAAATTGCGGTCATTTCTGTCATTCATTGAACTAGAACACGCTACAGCTGAGGACACACTAGATCTGAACAAAAATCGGAAGGGGCTGATAGTAAACTGGATTCTTTATACATTCAGTTTAGATAACTTCGCAGGTAACGTTCGGCTTGTAGACCCCTTTACTAGATGTACCGAAATAACAGCGAATGTGAGATGTATGACTTTATTGCTTTCTCGGACGGGGCTGATAGTAAACTGGATTCTTTATACATTCAGTTTAGATAACTTCGCAGGTAACGTTCGGCTTGTAGACCCCTGTACTAGATGTACCGAAATAACAGCGAATGTGAGATGTATGACTTTATTGCTTTCTCGGACGGGGCTGATAGTAAACTGGATTCTTTATACATTCAGATTAGATAACTTCGCAGGTAACGTTCGGCTTGTAGACCCCTGTACTAGATGTACCCGAATAAGAGCGAATGTGAGATGTATGACTTTATTGCTTTCTCGGACGGGGCTGATGAGTAAACTGGATGTATTCTTTATACATTCAGTTTAGATAACTTCACAGGTGCCGTTCGGCTTGTAGACCCCTGTACTAGATGTACCCGAATAAGAGCGAATGTGAGATGTATGACTTTATTGCTTTCTCGGACGGGGCTGATGAGTAAACTGGATGTATTCTTTATACATTCAGTTTAGATAACTGCGCAGGTAACGGGCGGCGTGTAAACCCCTGTACTAGATGTACCGGAATACCAGCGAATGTGAGATGTATGACTTTATTGCTTTCTCGGACGGGGCTGATGAGTAAACTGGATGTATTCTTTATACATTCAGTTTAGATAACTTCGCAGGTAACGTTCGGCTTGTAGACCCCTGTACTAGATGTACCGAAATAGAAGCGAATGTGAGATGTATGACTTTATTGCTTTCTCGGACGGGGCTTATGAGTAAACTGGATGTATTCTTTATACATTCAGTTTAGATAACTTCGCAGGTAACGTTCGGCTTGTAGACCCCTGTACTAGATGTACCGGAATAAGAGCGAATGTGAGATGTATGACTTTATTGCTTTCTCGGACGGGGCTGATGAGTAAACTGGATGTATTCTTTATACATTCAGTTTAGATAACTTCGCAGGTAACGGGCGGCTTGTAGACCCCTGTACTAGATGTACCGGAATAAGAGCGAATGTGAGATGTATGACTTTATTGCTTTCTCGGACGGGGCTTATGAGTAAACTGGATGTATTCTTTATACATTCAGTTTAGATAACTTCGCAGGTAACGTTCGGCTTGTAGACCCCTGTACTAGATGTACCCGAATAACAGCGAATGTGAGATGTATGACTTTATTGCTTTCTCGGACGGGGCTTATGAGTAAACTGGATGTATTCTTTATACATTCAGTTTAGATAACTTCGCAGGTAACGTTCGGCTTGTAGACCCCTGTACTAGATGTACCCGAATAACAGCGAATGTGAGATGTATGACTTTATTGCTTTCTCGGACGGGGCTTATGAGTAAACTGGATGTATTCTTTATACATTCAGTTTAGATAACTTCGCAGGTAACGGGCGGCTTGTAGACCCCTGTACTAGATGTACCGGAATAACAGCGAATGTGAGATGTATGACTTTATTGCTTTCTCGGACGGGGCTTATGAGTAAACTGGATGTATTCTTTATACATTCAGTTTAGATAACTTCGCAGGTAACGTTCGGCTTGTAGACCCCTGTACTAGATGTACCCGAATAACAGCGAATGTGAGATGTATGACTTTATTGCTTTCTCGGACGGGGCTTATGAGTAAACTGGATGTATTCTTTATACATTCAGTTTAGATAACTTCGCAGGTAACGTCCGGCTTGTAGACCCCTGTACTAGATGTACCGGAATAAGAGCGAATGTGAGATGTATGACTTTATTGCTTTCTCGGACGGGGCTTATGAGTAAACTGGATGTATTCTTTATACATTCAGTTAAGATAACTTCGCAGGTAACGGGCGGCTAGTAGACCCCTGTACTAGATGTACCGGAATAAGAGCGAATGTGAGATGTATGACTTTATTGCTTTCTCGGACGGGGCTGATGAGTAAACTGGATGTATTCTTTATACATTCAGTTTAGATAACTTCGCAGGTAACGGGCGGCTTGTAGACCCCTGTACTAGATGTACAGAAATAACAGCGAATGTGAGATGTATGACTTTATTGCTTTCTCGGACGGGGCTTATGAGTAAACTGGATGTATTCTTTATACATTCAGTTTAGATAACTTCGCAGGTAACGGGCGGCTTGTAGACCCCTGTACTAGATGTACCGGAATAACAGCGAATGTGAGATGTATGACTTTATTGCTTTCTCGGACGGGGCTGATAGTAAACTGGATTCTTTATACATTCAGTTTAGATAACTTCGCAGGTAACGTTCGGCTTGTAGACCCCTGTACTAGATGTACCCGAATAAGAGCGAATGTGAGATGTATGACTTTATTGCTTTCTCGGACGGGGCTTATGAGTAAACTGGATGTATTCTTTATACATTCAGTTTAGATAACTTCGCAGGTAACGGGCGGCTTGTAGACCCCTGTACTAGATGTACCGGAATAACAGCGAATGTGAGATGTATGACTTTATTGCTTTCTCGGACGGGGCTTATGAGTAAACTGGATGTATTCTTTATACATTCAGTTTAGATAACTTCGCAGGTAACGTTCGGCTTGTAGACCCCTGTACTAGATGTACCCGAATAACAGCGAATGTGAGATGTATGACTTTATTGCTTTCTCGGACGGGGCTTATGAGTAAACTGGATGTATTCTTTATACATTCAGTTTAGATAACTTCGCAGGTAACGTCCGGCTTGTAGACCCCTGTACTAGATGTACCGGAATAAGAGCGAATGTGAGATGTATGACTTTATTGCTTTCTCGGACGGGGCTTATGAGTAAACTGGATGTATTCTTTATACATTCAGTTAAGATAACTTCGCAGGTAACGGGCGGCTAGTAGACCCCTGTACTAGATGTACCGGAATAAGAGCGAATGTGAGATGTATGACTTTATTGCTTTCTCGGACGGGGCTGATGAGTAAACTGGATGTATTCTTTATACATTCAGTTTAGATAACTTCGCAGGTAACGGGCGGCTTGTAGACCCCTGTACTAGATGTACAGGAATAACAGCGAATGTGAGATGTATGACTTTATTGCTTTCTCGGACGGGGCTTATGAGTAAACTGGATGTATTCTTTATACATTCAGTTTAGATAACTTCGCAGGTAACGGGCGGCTTGTAGACCCCTGTACTAGATGTACCGGAATAAGAGCGAATGTGAGATGTATGACTTTATTGCTTTCTCGGACGGGGCTGATGAGTAAACTGGATGTATTCTTTATACATTCAGTTTAGATAACTTCGCAGGTAACGGGCGGCTTGTAGACCCCTGTACTAGATGTACCGGAATAAGAGCGAATGTGAGATGTATGACTTTATTGCTTTCTCGGACGGGGCTGATGAGTAAACTGGATGTATTCTTTATACATTCAGTTTAGATAACTTCGCAGGTAACGGGCGGCTTGTAGACCCCTGTACTAGATGTACCGGAATAAAAGCGAATGTGAGATGTATGACTTTATTGCTTTCTCGGACGGGGCTTATGAGTAAACTGGATGTATTCTTTATACATTCAGTTTAGATAACTTCGCAGGTAACGTTCGGCTTGTAGACCCCTGTACTAGATGTACCGGAATAAGAGCGAATGTGAGATGTATGACTTTATTGCTTTCTCGGACGGGGCTGATGAGTAAACTGGATGTATTCTTTATACATTCAGTTTAGATAACTTCGCAGGTAACGGGCGGGTTGTAGACCCCTGTACTAGATGTACCGGAATAACAGCGAATGTGAGATGTATGACTTTATTGCTTTCTCGGACGGGGCTGATGAGTAAACTGGATGTATTCTTTATACATTCAGTTTAGATAACTTCGCAGGTAACGTTCGGCTTGTAGACCCCTGTACTAGATGTACCGGAATAACAGCGAATGTGAGATGTATGACTTTATTGCTTTCTCGGACGGGGCTGATGAGTAAACTGGATGTATTATTTATACATTCAGTTTAGATAACTTCGCAGGTAACGTTCGGCTTATAGACCCCTGTACTAGATGTACCGGAATAACAGCGAATGTGAGATGTATGACTTTATTGCTTTCTCGGACGGGGCTGATGAGTAAACTGGATGTATTCTTTATACATTCAGTTTAGATAACTTCGCAGGTAACGTTCGGCTTATAGACCCCTGTACTAGATGTACCGGAATAACAGCGAATGTGAGATGTATGACTTTATTGCTTTCTCGGACGGGGCTGATGTAACGTTCGGCTTATAGACCCCTGTACTAGATGTACCGGAATAACAGCGAATGTGAGATGTATGACTTTATTGCTTTCTCGGACGGGGCTGATGAGTAAACTGGATGTATTCTTTATACATTCAGTTTAGATAACTTCGCAGGTAACGTTCGGCTTGTAGATCCCTGTACTAGATGTATCGGAATAACAGCGAATGTGAGATGTATGACTTTATTGCTTTCTCGGACGGGGCTGATGAGTAAACTGGATGTATTCTTTATACATTCAGTTTAGATAACTTCGCAGGTAACGTTCGGCTTGTAGACCCCTGTACTAGATGTACCGAAATAGAAGCGAATGTGAGATGTATGACTTTATTGCTTTCTCGGACGGGGCTTATGAGTAAACTGGATGTATTCTTTATACATTCAGTTTAGATAACTTCGCAGGTAGCGTTCGGCTTGTAGACCCCTGTACTAGATGTACCGAATAAGAGCGAATGTGAGATGTATGACTTTATTGCTTTCTCGGACGGGGCTGATGAGTAAACTGGATGTATTATTTATACATTCAGTTTAGATAACTGCTCAGGTAACGTTCGGCTTGTAGACCCCTGTACTAGATGTACCCGAATAAGAGCGAAAGTGAGATGTATGACTTTATTGCTTTCTCGGACGGGGCTGATGAGTAAACTGGATGTATTATTTATACATTCAGTTTAGATAACTGCTCAGGTAACGTTCGGCTTGTAGACCCCTGTACTAGATGTACCCGAATAAGAGCGAAAGTGAGATGTATGACTTTATTGCTTTCTCGGACGGGGCTGATGAGTAAACTGGATGTATTCTTTATACATTCAAATTAGATAACTGCGTAGGTAACGTTAGGCTTGTAGACCCATGTACTAGATGTACCCGAATAAGAGCGAATGTGAGATGTATGACTTTATTGCTTTCTCGGACGGGGCTGATAGTAAACTGGATTCTTTATACATTCAGTTTAGATAACTTCGCAGGTAACGTTCGGCTTGTAGACCCCTGTACTAGATGTACCGAAATAAAAGCGAATGTGAGATGTATGACTTTATTGCTTTCTCGGACGGGGCTGATAGTACACTGGATTCTTTATACATTCAGTTTAGATAACTTCGCAGGTAACGTTCGGCTTGTAGACCCCTGTACTAGATGTACCGAAATAAAAGCGAATGTGAGATGTATGACTTTATTGCTTTCTCGGACGGGGCTGATAGTAAACTGGATTCTTTATACATTCAGTTTAGATATCTTCGCAGGTAACGTTCGGCTTGTAGACCCCTGTACTAGATGTACCGAAATAAAAGCGAATGTGAGATGTATGACTTTATTGCTTTCTCGGACGGGGCTGATAGTAAACTGGATTCTTTATACATTCAGTTTAGATAACTTCGCAGGTAACGTTCGGCTTGTAGACCCCTGTACTAGATGTACCGAAATAAAAGCGAATGTGAGATGTATGACTTTATTGCTTTCTCGGACGGGGCTGATGAGTAAACTGGATGTATTCTTTATACATTCAGTTTAGATAACTACTCAGGTAACGTTCGGCTTGTAGACCCCTGTACTAGATGTACCGAAATAAAAGCGAATGTGAGATGTATGACTTTATTGCTTTCTCGGACGGGGCTGATGAGTAAACTGGATGTATTCTTTATACATTCAGTTTAGATAACTACGCAGGTAACGTTCGGCTTGTAGACCCCTGTACTAGATGTACCCGAATAAGAGCGAATGTGAGATGTATGACTTTATTGCTTTCTCAGACGGGGCTTATGAGTAAACTGGATGTATTCTTTATACATTCAGTTTAGATAACTGCGCAGGTAACGGGCGGCGTGTAAACCCCTGTACTAGATGTACCGAAATAAAAGCGAATGTGAGATGTATGACTTTATTGCTTTCTCGGACGGGGCTGATGAGTAAACTGGATGTATTATTTATACATTCAGTTTAGATAACTGCTCAGGTAACGTTCGGCTTGTAGACCCCTGTACTAGATGTACCCGAATAAGAGCGAAAGTGAGATGTATGACTTTATTGCTTTCTCGGACTGGGCTGATGAGTAAACTGGATGTATTCTTTATACATTCAGTTTAGATAACTGCGTAGGTAATGTTAGGCTTGTAGACCCATGTACTAGATGTACCCGAATAAGAGCGAATGTGAGATGTATGACTTTATTGCTTTCTCGGACGGGGCTGATGAGTAAACTGGATGTATTCTTTATACATTCAGTTTAGATAACTGCGCAGGTAACGTTAGGCTTGTAGACCCCTGTACTAGATGTACCCGAATAAGAGCGAATGTGAGATGTATGACTTTATTGCTTTCTCGGACGGGGCTGATGAGTAAACTGGATGTATTCTTTATACATTCAGTTTAGATAACTGCGCAGGTAACGTTAGGCTTGTAGACCCCTGTACTACATGTACCCGAATAAGAGCGAATGTGAGATGTATGACTTTATTGCTTTCTCGGACGGGGCTGATGAGTAAACTGGATGTATTCTTTATACATTCAGTTTAGATAACTGCGCAGGTAACGTTAGGCTTGTAGACCCCTGTACTAGATGTACCCGAATAAGAGCGAATGTGAGATGTATGACTTTATTGCTTTCTCGGACGGGGCTGATGAGTAAACTGGATGTATTCTTTATACATTCAGTTTAGATAACTGCGCAGGTAACGGGCGGCGTGAAAACCCCTATACTAGATGTACCGGAATACCAGCGAATGTGAGATGTATGACTTTATTGCTTTCTCGGACGGGGCTGATGATTAAACTGGATGTATTCTTTATACATTCAGTTTAGATAACTTCGCAGGTAACGTTCGGCTTGTAGACCCCTGTACTAGATGTACCGAAATAGAAGCGAATGTGAGATGTATGACTTTATTGCTTTCTCGGACGGGGCTTATGAGTAAACTGGATGTATTCTTTATACATTCAGTTTAGATAACATCGCAGGTAACGTTCGGCTTGTAGACCCCTGTACTAGATGTACCGGAATAGGAGCGAATGTGAGATGTATGACTTTATTGCTTTCTCGGACGGGGCTGATGAGTAAATTGGATGTATTCTTTATACATTCAGTTTAGATAACTTCGCAGGTAACGTTCGGCTTGTAGACCCCTGTACTAGATGTACCCGAATAAGAGCGAGTGTGAGATGTATGACTTTATTGCTTTCTCGGACGGGGCTGATGAGTAAACTGGATGTATTATTTATACATTCAGTTTAGATAACTTCGCAGGTAACGTTCGGCTTGTAGACCCCTGTACTAGATGTACCCAAATAAGAGCGAATGTGATATGTATGACTTTATTGCTTTTTAGGATGGGGCTGATGAGTAAACTGGCTGTATTCTTTATACATTCAGTTTAGATAACTTCGCAGGTAACGTTCGGCTTGTAGACCCCTGTACTAGATGTACCCGAATAAGAGCGTATGTGAGATGTATGACTTTATTGCTTTCTCGGACGGGGCTGATGAGTAATCTGGATGTATTCTTTATACATTCAGTTTAGATACCTTCGCAGGTAACGTTCGGCTTGTAGACCCCTGTACTAGATGTACCCGAATAAGAGCGAATGTGAGATGTATGACTTTATTGCTTTTTAGGACGGGGCTGATGAGTAATCTGGATGTATTCTTTATACATTCAGTTTAGATAACTTCGCAGGTAACGTTCGGCTTGTAGACCCCTGTACTAGATGTACCCGAATAAGAGCGAATGTGAGATGTATGACTTTATTGCTTTTTAGGACGGGGCTGATGAGTAAACTGGATGTATTCTTTATACATTCAGTTTAGATAACTTCCCAGGTAACGGGCAAAGTGTAAATCCCTGTACTAGATGTACCGGAATACCAGCGAATTTGAGATGTATGACTTTATTGCTGTCTCGGACGGCGCTGATGAGTAAACTGGATGTATTCTTTATACATTTAGTTTAGATAACTTCGCTGGTAACGTTCGGCTTGTAGACCCCTGTACTAGATGTACCCGAATAAGAGCGAATGTGAGATGTATGACTTTATTGCTTTCTCGGACGGGGCTGATGAGTAAACTGGATGTATTCTTTATACATTCAGTTTAGATAACTTCGCAGGTAACGGGCGGCTTGTAGACCCCTGTACTAGATGTACCGAAATAGAAGCGAATGTGAGATGTATGACTTTATTGCTTTCTCGGACGGGGCTTATGAGTAAACTGGATGTATTCTTTATACATTCAGTTTAGATAACTTCGCAGGTAACGTTCGGCTTGTAGACCCCTGTACTAGATGTACCGGAATAAGAGCGAATGTGAGATGTATGACTTTATTGCTTTCTCGGACGGGGCTGATGAGTAAACTGGATGTATTATTTATACATTCAGTTTAGATAACTGCTCAGGTAACGTTCGGCTTGTAGACCCCTGTACTAGATGTACCCGAATAAGAGCGAATGTGAGATGTATGACTTTATTGCTTTCTCGGACGGGGCTTATGAGTAAACTGGATGTATTCTTTATACATTCAGTTTAGATAACTGCGCAGGTAACGGGCGGCGTGTAAACCCCTGTACTAGATGTACCGAAATAAAAGCGAATGTGAGATGTATGACTTTATTGCTTTCTCGGACGGGGCTGATGAGTAAACTGGATGTATTATTTATACATTCAGTTTAGATAACTGCTCAGGTAACGTTCGGCTTGTAGACCCCTGTACTAGATGTACCCGAATAAGAGCGAATGTGAGATGTATGACTTTATTGCTTTCTCGGACGGGGATGATGAGTAAACTGGATGTATTCTTTATACATTCAGTTTAGATAACTTCGCAGGTAACGTTCGGCTTGTAGACCCATGTACTAGATGTACCCAAATAAGAGCGAATGTGAGATGTATGACTTTATTGCTTTCTCGGACGGGACAGATGAGTAAACTGGATGTATTCTTTATACATTCAGTTTAGATAACTTCGCAGGTAACGTTCGACTTGTAGACCCCTGTACTAGATGTACCCGAATAAGAGCGAATGTGAGATGTATGACTTTATTACTTTTTAGGACGGTTCTGATAGTAAACTGGATAAATTCTTTCTACATTTAGTTTAGATAACTGCGCAGGTAACGGGCGGCGTGTAAATCCCTGTACTAGATGTACCGGAATAACAGCGAATTTGAGATGTAAGACTTTATTGCTGTCTCGGACGGCGCTGATGAGTTAACTGGATGTATTCTTTATACATTTAGTTTAGATAACTGCGCAGGTAACGTTCGGCTTGTAGACCCCTGTACTAGATGTACCCGAATAAGAGCGAATGTGAGATGTATGACTTTATTGCTTTTTAGGACGGGGCTGATGAGTAAACTGGATGTATTCTTTATACATTCAGTTTAGATAACTTCGCAGGTAACGTTAGGCTTGTAGACCCCTGTACTAGATGTACCGGAATAAGAGCGAATGTGAGATGTATGACTTTATTGCTTTCTCGGACGGGGCTGATAGTAAACTGGCTGTATTCTTTATACATTCAGTTTAGATAACTTCGCAGGTAACGTTCGGCTTGTAGACCCCTGTACTAGATGTACCGGAATAAGAGCGAATGTGAGATGTATGACTTTATTGCTTTTTAGGACGGGGCTGATGAGTAAACTGGATGTATTCTTTATACATTCAGTTTAGATAACTTCGCAGGTAACGTTAGGCTTGTAGACCCCTGTACTAGATGTACCGCAATAACAGCGAATGTGAGATGTATGACTTTATTGCTTTCTCGGACGGTTCTGATAGTAAACTGGATAAATTCTTTCTACATTTAGTTTAGATAACTGCGCAGGTAACGGGCGGCGTGTAAATCCCTGTACTAGATGTACCGGAATAAGAGCGAATGTGAGATGTAAGACTTTATTGCTGTCTCGGACGGCGCTGATGAGTTAACTGGATGTATTCTTTATACATTTAGTTTAGATAACTTCGCAGGTAACGTTCGGCTTGTAGACCCCTGTACTAGATGTACCCGAATAAGAGCGAATGTGAGATGTATGACTTTATTGCTTTTTAGGACGGGGCTGATGAGTAAACTGGATGTATTCTTTATACATTCAGTTTAGATAACTTCGCAGGTAACGTTCGGCTTGTAGACCCCTGTACTCGATGTACCGAAATAACAGCAAATGTGAGATGTATGACTTTATTGCTTTCTCGGAAAGGCTGATAGTAAACTGGATGTATTCTTTATACATTTAGTTTAGATAACTGCGCGGTAACGGGCGGCGTGTAAATCCCTGTTCTAGATGTACCGGAATAAGAGCGAATGTGAGATGTATGACTTTATTGCTTTCTCGGAAAGGCTGATAGTAAACTGGATGTATTCTTTATACATTTAGTTTAGATAACTGCGCGGTAACGGGCGGCGTGTAAATCCCTGTTCTAGATGTACCGGAATAAGAGCGAATGTGAGATGTATGACTTTATTGCTTTGTAATACAATAGGATATAAACTAACCGGTAAGAAAAACAGGGGAGTAATACAGCATCTGTCTGCCGATTTCAGAATCGGTTCTGGCGTAACGGCAGCATGATATTATGGTTGGAGGGTAGGAAGCAAAGTGTTTTTACTCTGGAGGAGAGATGACGATTATTTGTACATGTGGGCGTGACTGACTGACTTTTAGTTCTCGTGAACTACATAATTACTGTGCCGCGTTAGTACTTTGGAGGTATGGAGCAATTGGGACAGTAGGAACGTTAAAGGTGAACACGTCTGGTCATACTTTGCAAATTTAGTCGTAGGGTTTTTTTATTTGAATAAAGCAAACAGTAAACGCGAACGTTCCTGCTATCTTCATACGAGAACCACATACAAACGGTATTTCTGTGATCCTGTTTGTCCCCTAATGCCAGTTCCAGGGGATTATTACGTCATTTCCTTTAGCCCTACTTAAATTAAATTTTACCCTTTTCTTTACACGTGTCTGTAGCAAGAACGGCCTCCCCATGAAAGAGAGAGTAAGATATTTGCGATCATGTACGAGTGATAGTATAATGCCTCCCAATACACCAGACCGACGAGTTTGCTCTCGTCATATTAATTGTTCACAAGCACTTCCTTATCATAATTAAAAAGCAATAGCATTTCCTTATCGTACTTAAAAACCAATAGCACTTGCTTATAGTTCTTAGAAAGTAATAGCCATTCCTTATCGTCCGTAGAAATCAATAGCACTTCTTTATTGTTATTAGAAAGCAATAGCCATTCTTTATCGTCCGTAGAAATCAATAGCACTTCTTTATTGTTATTAGAAAGTAATATCAGTTGCTTATCGTTCTTAGAAAGCAATAGCACTTCCTTTTCGCTCTTAGAAATTAATAATCGAAATAAAAGATTGTTTGAAAACAAAGCGGAAGAAATAACGAAAAACAATAAACAATAATAATTCACGTCCAACAATCCTCTTCGACTTAAGCTACACAACGAAAGGTTTATTATTTTTATTATTTCGAGTGTTTTGTTACTTACAAAAGTAAAAGAACAAAACTCGACCTAACAGCTCTGGCCTTTTGCCAAAAACCGAAATGTAAAGTAAGGAGCTATTCTCGAACTACGACTCGCTGCCAAGTCTAAGCTAATGACTCGATACTGTTACTCAAGTAATACACTATCTCTTCAATTAGCAGTCAAAACATAAAGGCTGTATTGACATACTATTATTCGAGTGTTTGTTTCTTTAACCCGGGGCCATAGAACTCGCCCAGCCATCGTAACAGCCATCCTCTAGCGAGCTACCTTCGCCTTGTCTCCGTAAGTGAGATTATGTTCATTGCGCCCGCAACGCGGATGCCACATGACGTGAAGTAGTATTTCTGGGTGGGTCATGTTCAAGAGTCAACACGTAAAGGCTGTATTGGCATACTATTATTCGTGAGTTTGTTTCCTTAACCCGGGTCTGGGGACCTAGAACCCTCCCAGCCCTCGTGACAGCCATCCTCTAGCGAGCTGCCTTCGTCTTGCCTCCGTATGTGAGGTTATGTTTACTGCGCCCGCAACGCGGATGCCACATGACGTGAACTAGTATTTCTGGATGGGTCATGTTCGAGACAAAACCTGAAGGCTGTATTGGCATACTATTATTAATGAGTTTGTTTCCTTAACCCGGGTCTGGGGACCTAGAACCCGCCCAGCCCTCGTGACAGCCATCCTCTAGCGAGCTGCCTTCGTCTTGCCTCCGTATGTGAGGTTATGTTTACTGCGCCCGCAACGCGGATGCCACAAGACGTGAAGTAGTATTTCTGGGTGGATAATGTTCCCAGAGTCAAAACGTAAAGACTGAATTGGCATACTATTGTTCGTGACTTGCAGTCTCTTTTAGCTGGAAATTCTGGAAGATTCGATAGCTGTTGATGACAGAAGAACTTAATTCGTGAAGGCAAAATATAACTGGATACTTTTTAAATTGAAATTTTGGAAGCTCCGAAAGTTATCGAAGATGTATGGTTCAAAGCATTTTACACGTTTTTCTATTTGAAAGGTGTGCACACAGTATTTTGCTGTGCTCGTAACATAATAAGATGGTTGAAGAAAGAAATCTTTTTTTTTTTTTTAACTTGGGAGCGGGTTTGAATTGCCCGAAGCACTGCTACCTTAAGGTATATTGTACTTACCTCCCTGATCTAGTCAAATAACCCCTTACCTCTTACCAGGTTTAGGAGTTTCCTGACTAGAGTTTTACCTTCAGCATCCACCAAAGCCGTTCCATCACCAAAGAGGTTGAAGCGCCTCTCAGCAAGTACTTCACATCTGTAAATAATGTGTGTGGCAGTCTCCAGTTCCTGCCCGCATAATCTGCACACTGGTTCATCTTTGTAGATACCCATTTTATGCAAATATTTCCTTAGTCCACAGTGTCCCGTGAGTAGACCTGTGACTATCCTCAATTCCTGCCTAGACAGATAGATGAGACTATTCTGCAGCCCCAAGGAAGGTTTCCTAAGGGTTAGCTTACTGTGTCTCATCCCTTCGGCCCTGATCCAGTGCTCACAGTGTCTTTCAGCCATCCACCTTCGCACTATCATCTTGACCATGGATTTGGAAATACCTACCGCAGGCTCCGGTCCAATCAGGGGAGTCGAAGACCCCTCCCTGGCCAGCGCATCTGCGGCTTCATTTCCAAGTATTCCCCTATGCCCTGGCACCCAACCTAACTTGATTTGATTGTGCCTTGCCAGAGCTTGTGGGTTAATTAGGCACTCCTTGACTATGGCCGAGGTGACCACGTGTCCGTTTAGTGCCTTAATTGCTGCCTGACTGTCGGAGAAAGTAGCAATCCGGGTCCCGTGTGTTTCCCTTCTTGCTATCTCTCCCAGACAGGCATTTATAGCATATACTTCGGCCTGAAAGACAGAGGTATGCCTCCCCAAGGAAAAAACTAGTTCTACCCTTGGGTTTTTACAATACACCCCCGCTCCAGTGCCGAAGTCCCTCTTGGAGCCATCTGTGTACCAGATCTGAGCTCCCGATGTTAATGTCCCCGACCATTCCATCATAGTTTGGTGGACCTGGTCAGGTGCAAACATTCGAGTAATGTGGTCGCTGCCCATTTCCAAGACGGGTTCTTTGACCACGCACTCGATACTCATATGTCCCGAGACATCTGGGAGGTTAGCCCAGTTGCTCGAGTTGCGCAATCTCCATGCCGCCAGCCTTGCCTTTCCCCTAAGGACAAGCTCAAGGGGAGGGAGGTTAAGCATTACTTCCATTGCTGCACCTGGTGTAGTTGACATCGCTCCCAGTGTGCACAGACAGGCCAATCTCTGGATAGAGCTCAGTTTAGCTCTTGTCTGTGCCTGGTTGGCCTTTGTCCACCACACCAGAGCTCCATAGGTAATCATAGGTCTTATCACCCTCAGATACATCCAGTGCATCATTGATGGCTTCAGTCCCCATTTCTTACCCACCATTCTTCTCACAGTCATCAGTGCCCTTTTGGCCCTGTTAACTGTCCTCTCAAGATGTGGGTTCCAGGTGAATTTCCTGTCCAGAGTAACTCCCAGGTACTTCACCTCCCCCACAAACTCAAGGTATTCACCAAACAAGTGGGGCATCCTGGTCGTCAGATCTTTTCGCTGTCTGGTGAAGTTGATAAGAGCAGTCTTTTTTGGATTTACCCTAAGGTTCTCCTTTTTACACCACTCTTCAATCAGTCGTAGAGGATTTCTGATTACCTCAAGGACTGTATCAGGGAATCTGCCCAGGATCAGAACAACTATGTCGTCCGCATATCCTAGACAGAAGTACCCCTGTTCATTCAGGAGTTCAATAAGGTTGTCAACCACTAGGCACCACAACAGAGGAGAGAGAACCCCCCCCCCTGTGCACAGCCCAGACTTGTCTCCGCCCTTCTGACCTCCCCTGCCACCTCTACAGAAATGCTTCTGTTTGTTAACATGGAACTTATCCAACCGCAAGTGGTTGCATCCACTCCATGACGTCTTGACCCACTTACCATCGTCTCCACTGAGGGGTTATTGAAAGCCCCTTCAATGTCGAGGAAGGCACCTATGGCACAACCTTTCTTGGCGATCATTTGCTCAATCCTACCAACCACTTGATGGAGAGCTCCCTCGCAGGATTTCCCCGGTTGATAAGCATACTGGTTCCAATGCAGTGGTTTTATGGCCAAAGCACCCCCCCCCCTAATATGCCTATCAACCAGTTTTTCAAGTCCCTTAAGAACAAAGGACATGAGTGTAATAGGTCTGTATCCTTTCCCTTCCGATTGGTTACAGGTGGGCTTAGGTATAAAGACCACCTTACTAGATTTCCAGGCTGCCGGCACATGCCCTAGAGCAATGCTTAGCCTGTATAATTTAGTAAGTAATTGTCAATCTCTTGACAAAACTCCTTCCAGGACTTCCTGCGTGCTTCTCTAATTGCCCTGTTGTATTCGGTTAGTGTTTTCCTATACTGGTCCCACCCCCCGTTCTTTTTTGCTCTATTAAAGAGTCTCCTGGTGGTCTTCCGAAGTTTGGCTAGTTTCTTGTTCCACCATGACGGATCCCCTACTTTTCTCCCCTCACTGAGAGGGCAGTTATCAGTAAAGGATTCTACTATAGCCTCGCCAACCAATGCGGCAGAGTCTTCTAGCTCTCTCCTCCCACCATACTCCAATCCAGCCTCCTCAATCCGAACTCCCAGGTCCCTCCTGTAGGAGTCTCAGTCTGTTCTTTTTGGATCCCTGGTTGGCCGAAGCATGGCTGGATTTAGAGAGATATCATACCTAATATGTCTGTGGTCAGAAGAAGATGGTTCATCCGACACATGCCAGTTTAGTACATACCTAGCCGTCTGGTTCGATGCCACCGTAATGTCCAGGACCTCCTGTCTGGCCCTAGTGACAAACGTCGGCTCTTCCACCTGATTTAAGACTAGTAAATTCTTAGAGCTAAGATAAGCTAAAAGTTCCTCACCTCTAGTGTAGGTACCTGTACTTCCCCACGAAGTGTGATGGTAGTTAGCATCCATCCCCACCAGCAGCTCCTCATCCACAGCCCCGCAGTGCTCGACCAGCCTCCTCAGCTCTTGTGTTGGTAGAGCCCCCGCGTAGTCAAAGGGGAGATATGTCGTGGCAAGGTTCAGCCTCTTCATCCTCCCCTCCGCCCACAGCTCCACCGTCACTGCTATTAAGTCCCTGCAGCAGAAGTCCGTTAGTACAAAAGCATTCAACCCCCTCCTAACCAGGATACGCGTCCTGGGAACACCGGAGTCCTTATCGTACAACAACTTACCTCCAGATGTCGCCAGCCCGCATATTCGTCCTCCAGAAATCCATGGCTCCTGGATGAGAACCAAGTCCACCTCTCCCCTGTCCAGCATCCTACACACGACAGCACTCGCCGCCCTGCTATGCTGTAGGTTCACTTGGAGGATCTTGATCATTGTTCTGCTTAATTTGCAGTCGCCTGGGTCCGCAGAGCAGCCCCAGGACTAGACAGCGTGCTCAACTCTACAGCCACTTCACCGGTTTCTGCAGTCGGCAGCTTGACAGCCGCCCCCGCACCCCCAGTGATGGTTGCCGTTGACACATCTGCTACAGACTCACGGTTTGCCGTCTCATTGGCTCCCGCTGTCTGTGCAGTCTCGAAATCAATTCTTTTACTTACTTGGTCCATTAACGTTCCACGAGTATGGGGGAAATAACGGTCGACCAGAGCAGAACCCCCACTGCCCTGGCAAGACAACATACAATGAGGTTTTGTCTGGTTCCTCAAGGGGACCGTGTGCAACTGCATTTTATACCCTGCAGCCATTCATCCTTCGGCACGATGCCTTCCACCTTGGATTGGGTATTCAGTCACTGACCTTGAAGCACACCCCAAGTTCAGGACATTACTAACTGTTGCTCATGGAGCGAACAGCCTGTTTTACTCTCTTTTTTACAACTGTGTCGTTAGGGTAGTTTCCCGCCCATACTTCACTGTCGCATTGCCCTTGGTTCACCTGGGAGGTGAGAGTAGCATTGTGAGGACTTAATTCCCAAGTACCCCAGTCTCCCCAGTCAGAGCAGTTATTTCTACCACCCCCAACCGGTTGACTGACGAGGAGGGATAATTCCTCACCTTTGAACCATAGCCTTGGTCCAGGCCTGCATATTCAGAAACCTTCCGGAATCCTTATTCACAGGTAACCTACATTTCTGTAGGCCGTCCCACTATCCGCCACCTGTGGACCCGCCCGGTTGCTCAGGCCAGCTTGCCGGGAAAGAAATCTTACATTGATTTAATTGCCTTGATATCAAGAAATACCACAACATATTATTTCCCTTCTTGATTTGTATTTTTAAATTCCTTCTATTAGTTCACACTCTCCAGATATAGGCCTATATCTTGTACAAATTTTCAATCGTTCATAAAATACGTTTTTATTCATCCAATCACGTTCAAATACACTTTTTAAACTTGAAGTTGATAACAATAGATGTTAGTATAATTTTTTCAAATATTTATTGAATAATTAAATTTTAAAAATTTGGGGGTATAGGTCATCATGTTCGAAGTCTAGCGCTTGTAAACGTATAATTCAGAGATGTATATGCATTTTTCTTTTGCCTGACATCTGGTAGTTGTCGAAACCTCCATTGTACAACCTTAAACTGTTGCCATGGTTACCTCACAATATCAAAAATAATGCTCTAGGATTAAAAAATTTTTGAAAGGAAATAAACAAACCTGGATTAACTATATCGAATCTTGCTTCACAAACGGACAGTGCGAAAGGAAAGCGAAAAGAAACTGCAACACAAGCGCCGAAAAAAAAGAAAAGTTTAGCTACAAACAAAAATAATAGTCCAACATCGTACATAGAAAGGAAAATGGAAAATTGCAAGGAAATTCGCATTTTATTTTCCACTTAATATTGTAAGTCGGACATATGTACATATTTATTTATATTAATTATAATTATAAAATTAAAATGGATTAAAATAAAATGTTTCTTTATTGAATTAAGTAGGAATTTATTTATTTTTTTAAATTTTTTTATTATTATTTTTTTATATTACTTGTTATTGTTTTGTTAGCCTAAATTTTTACATTTTGCTATTTGAGTATTTTTAGAAACTTACTTCACTTCACCACTGAACAGACGTTTTACAAAGGCTTGCTATGGCTTAGACTCCGGACGACAATATTGTTCAAACTCAAAGTATCTTAAAATAAAAGAATAAGGACAATTTCAATATGAGAGAAATACAAGGAAATTTTAAACGTGAATATTTTCTTAAAATCATTATTTTTATAACTGAAAGTCATAGATGACTATAAGAATGCACAAATAACTAGAAAGCCTCCATATCGTTCCCTAACGTAAGTTAAATCTTGCACTAGGATAAACGAAGAAGGAAATTATCTGTCCTTGTATGAAACCACGGAAGATAACTGGCTTCCGCCTGAAATAAAGTACGGCTATTAGTGGCGTTGAATTACTGCCTAAGCATACGTAACACAAATATATTCATATAGTACCTTTCTGTTTGTCGTATAAGTTATTAAAGTTTTATTAAATATTTTAGAGCATTATTTGATTACTATCTATCTATATATATATATATATATATATATATATATATATATATATATATATATATATATATATATATGTAGATGTGAGGTATATTATAAAAATAATACTTTTGTTTGAAAATAATAACTTGCAAATTTTAAGGAAAATGCCGATCAGGAAAGCATATTAAAAGTTAAATATATATGAAGGTATAACTCACTTAATGTCAACTCAAATATATAAGACATTATTAAAGTAATAGGCCTGTTTTAATTATTTAGCAACGTAAAGGTGTGGCTGTAAATATTATAACGTCTTTGGAAAATTAGAATGAATTTTTTTTTAATTCTTCAACACACACACACATATACACGCACGCAAACGCGCGCGTGCGGACGGGCACTCACACATATACACGCAGGCAAACGCGCACGTGCGGACGGACGCACGCACACACACACACACACACACACATATATATATATATATATATATTTATGCTGATAAGTATTCCTTCACGGATGGAAAAATATGATGAATAGTTAATATCAGGAGTACATCCGTTCCTTTTGCAGTGCATAAAATCAAATTTTGAAATGCGAATACTATACAAATTAAAAAAACATAATAATTTTAATTATTCAAAGACCTATAATATCTACAGCTACAACTTTCGGTTGCTAAATAATATATTGAAAGCAAACATATTATTTAATTTTAATTAACGTATTTATTTTGATTATTGAAATGTTTATACTTTATATATATATATATATATATATATAATTACCATCACAAATAGTATATCTTAATAAAAAAAAAAAAACAGTTGTTCGGTGGCGATAATTACGCTATCCAAGTAGTGGCAGCCCGGTGGTTCGTTATAGCGAAACAAAGTAAAAATAACTTTTAAAAATTGTCACACCTTAAAACAAATCCTAATAAGAGAATATATATAAAATTTTTACTTTAATGTCAGACTTAAAATTAGTAAACAAAATTAATTTTTTCATTATAAAATGGATATTTTTTCAATTATTATAAATAATAAACAAATCGGGTAAAGTATGAGGTAAAATTTTGATTTAATTCTCCGGAAAATTACGAATCCAGAATTCGAACGTAATTTCTATTTATTTATTGGTCGTGGGTATATTTAGTGTATTCGTGGGTATACTGTAATATGTACGTCTAAGTTAATATACGTTAAAGTAAGCCTTTTCTTATGGCTGTGAGGTCACGGCTTCATCTCAAGTTGTCGAGGGAAGAGGTTCCTTCCTATAATTAAAAAAAGAAAACACATGAAAGGATTTTAAATTTAAAGAAGGACAAGAGATTTGCAATTACACAAAGAGTGTGTCTTTTGTAATTATAGACGCCAACTATGACGTCGGGAAAAGATAATTCTATTGCAGCAATTTACTTTGTTCGCGCATAAAACTGCATTATGCAAAGCGTACGTATAATTTACGCAAATTTAATTTCAATATGAAAATCGTGACAAAGTTGCTTTCTGTCACCTTTTGTCCTTCCTCAACAAGGGACATCAGTCTTGTAGCATGAAGCTATTCTCTGGAATGATTTGGATACACTGCGTTCTCCAGTCACATTTTAAAGCATATAAGAAGTCTTTACAGAGTAAAACTCCACAATTAAGCAATAATGACGTAATGTAACATAGCATCCAATGAAACTGCAGCCATATAGAATTGCACAGTGGCCTGAACAACTAAGATTTTTGCGTTTTTACACAAATTTCTTAAATATACTTTCTAAAGAATAAAATATTTAAGATTCCTAAAATACTCATCTTAACTTCTGTTAGGAATATTTGTATACATTTAAATACATTTCCCCGCCTTTCCTAACATTACAATATTTGTTGGCGCGTTTTGGAATGACTTCATTTTCATAAGTTAAACAATACAAAATAGAGTCATTCCGAAACGCGTCAACAAAGGATAATATTGTAATATTAGGAAAGGCAGGAAAATGTACTCGAATATACGACAAGAAAACCTTTATTTTAAATGTAGCAAACCATAAATAGTAGTGTTTAAAATTTGAATAAATTCACACATAACCTCAATTCACAAACACACTAGAAAATGTATTCGAATATCCTTAATCAAACAATGTACTATATTATACAATATCTAGAGCACAGTGGGGCAATATATTACAATAAAAAAAATTTTCTAAGCCCCAATACCACAAAAATAACTAATATTACAAGTTGTCTAGGACTAAACCCTCATGTAAATTTCGATGACCATGTCATCATAATTAGAGGGTGCTATTACATATTTAAAAATACAACAATTTACAAACTAGACTAACCTTTTAGTTATACATTTTTAATTCTAATTTACCATACAAATATTTAATTTCTAATTTTACCTATTTGAGTTTCGCATATTGAATAATTCCCATTGGTATGTGAATTATTTAGAATAATACGGAAACCATTTATAAATTTAGGTAACACTCTAAAACTTGGAAATTTTTCATAAAACTAATATCTCCTTTCAATGATCTAACTTTTAAACTTGACTTATTAAAAAGGTTTTGCTCTAGAATAGGTCAGTCTAGTTCGTAAAGTATTGTATTGTAGATTGTAATTTTGTAATAGGACTTTCTGATGGTGATGACGGTCATCGAAATGCGCATAAGGGTTTATTCTTATGTATCTTGTAATATTAGTATTTTTTATTATTTTTGTGGCATTTGGGTTTTTGCCAATATTTCTATTGTAAAGCTGGCCTACTATATTACACTACTTGATTATACAGCTATAATACAGTATAGCTACAAAGTATTCGGTTTGGACAGGAGGAAATGGGAGGAGGTCTTGTTGAGGATGTCTCGGTGTAGAATAAGCAGTAAAAAGAGAACGGATGAAAGAATGTTAAAGAAGTTGAGGACAGTGAGATACCAAGGGGTTGGGAAAGGGATCTCAGAGTTTTAGACGGAAATGATTTTAAAAGTTATCTCTGAATCTTCTTGCTGAATAACTGCCCGACAGGAGTGGCAAACGTAAGATATTCGTAACTTGGACCGGGGTGAAGGAATTATTAAATAGAAAGTAATAAACGCAAGGTCAGGACGTAGTAGCAAGATGTACCTTGGTTTTTGGGCGGAGGAATTTTATGTAATAGAATCTAACAAAAATAATATTTGGTTTTACCCAAGTAGGAATTGACTTTGATTTTTTTTTCTTGTATTAAAGAAGTATAGGCTATACTTATTACAAAATTTTTTAAAATTTTCTTTTCTCTATATTTTACGAAACACCTGTCGTTTACTTGTTAAAAAATGCCGTGTGACATACGGCAATATAACGTAAATTATTATTTAAAAGTAGTAAATATTAAGAATAATTTGTCAGACATAAGTTTTTTTATATATATAAAAATTAATAGAAAAAATTAGAAATAATCAGATTTTATGAAAATTGAAAGTATCTTCCAACTTATATTAATATTACTGTTAAATATTCCTCAGTTATTGTTATAACTTATGATTTTGATTTAATATTTAATAACATTTATTAAAAGTGTCTTAAGGTAATCAATATTTTGGTAGGGGCCACTTCTGTCGGCCACTGGAACATTATTTTAAGGCGTTTTCCCCACTACTGCAACAAGTAGTTCAATACCAGGTAATAGATGAGCGAAGTACGAGCGCGTCTACCTACGCTTTTAGGGCCATGTTATACCAGCGCTAATGCCGGCGCGTTGAAGTCACAGATAACGAGGCACTAAGTTTCCAAGTTATACGTGACGCAAGATGCATCTCAATGCAATCTCTTTGGGCCATGTTATACGAGCGCTAATGCCGTCGCGTTGAAGTCACAGACAACGAGGCACTAAGTTTCCAAGTTATACGTGACGCTAGATGCATCGCATTGGAATCTCTTTGGGCCATGTTATACGAGCGCTAATACCGTCACGTTGAAGTCACAGACAACGAGGCACTAAGTTTCCAAGTTATACGTGACGCTAGATGCATCGCATTGCAATCTCTTTGGGCCATGTTACACGAGCGCTAATGCCGTCACGTTGAAGTCACAGAAAACGAGGCGCTAAGTTTCCCAGTTATACGTGATGGTAGATACTTCGCGTTGAAATCTCTTTGGGCCATGTTGTACGAGCGCTATTGCTATCGCGTTGCATCTCTTTGGGCCATGTTGTACGAGCGCTAATGCCGTCGCCTTGAAGTCACAGATAACGAGGCACTAAGTTTCCAAGTTATACGTGACGCTAGATGCATCGCATTGGAATCTCTTTGGGCCATGTTATACGAGCGCTAATGCCGTCACAGACAACGAGGCACTAAGTTTCCAAGTTATACGTGACGCTAGATGCATCGCATTGGAATCTCTTTGGGCCATGTTATACGTGCGCTAATGCCGTCACGTTGAAGTCACAGACAACGAGCTGCTAAGTTTCCAAGTTATACGTGACGCTAGATGCGTCGCGTTGCAATTTCTTTGGACCATGTTATTCGAGCGCTAATGCGTGGCATTGAAGTCACAGAAAACGAGGCGCTAAGTTTCCCAGTTATACGTGATGATAGATACTTCGCGTTGAAATCTCTTTGGGCCATGTTGTACGAGCGCTATTGCTATCGCTTTGCAATCTCTTTGGGCCATGTTGTACGAGCGCTAATGCCGTCACGTTGAAGTCACAGACAACGAGCTGCTAAGTTTCCAAGTTATACGTGACGCTAGATGCGTCGCGTTTGCAATTTCTTTGGGCCATGTTATTCGAGCGCTAATGCGTGGCATTGAAGTCACAGAAAACGAGGCGCTAAGTTTCCCAGTTATACGTGATGATAGATACTTCGCGTTGAAATCTCTTTGGGCCATGTTGTACGAGCGCTAATGCTATCGCGTTGCAATCTCTTTGGGCCATGTTGTACGAGCGCTAATGCTGTCGCGTTGCAATCTCTTTGGGCCAAGTTACTTTTTATTAAAAAAATTACAATCATATAAATAAAGTAACATAACGACAAACTAAAATTTACCATTTTACATGAAGTGGTTCACTTTCCACTCACCGGTATTGCATTCATAAGTAGTGGGACTTAAATAATTGAGGTAAAAATATGGGTTTCGAGAAAAATGAGTTGTGGCGCCGGGCTTCCCTGGTACGCTCTTAACTACGATTTAAACAATTAATTATAAACATCATTTTCAATTTTAGGAAAAAATTAATTATTGTATCAAAATTGTAAATTCATTTTGTAGTTATATGACCAGTTTTAACAAGTGACCTAAAAATACGGTAGTCCATGCCATTGTTAGCGCTGAAGGTAGATAAGTCTGAGCCTTTTAATACATTTAGTCCTGTCCTACCTGCACTACTCCATCCTGCCGTGGTAGGCTTCCGGAAACCGTCAATTCGTGCCGTAGTTCTATCTGCATTCACCATACTCTTGCACAGAACCTCCGACAGTGACCGGGCTGCTTGATTGCCTAAAATACATTCATTTAAAAAAACTCATTGCTAATTTTAAAGAAATAGGTACTATCATAATTTTATACAAAGCTAAATTTAATGTTTACCAAAATTCTTGCCTTATAATTTTTTTTACACGCACTCATGCACGCTTACACAAACGCGCGCGTGAGCACGTACACACGGAATTACACAGACACACACACACACAAATATATATATATATATATATATATATTAAATATGGTGATATGTTTTCTTGTAATAAAGTTAATAAATTTAAAATATTTCAAAAAAAAGAACACTTTTAATGAATATATTTATTCCAAGCTTTTCGCCGATAAAATATATAGGTGTGTATTAAATAAATATATATTATTATATTATATTATATACATATTTACCTTAGCAACACCTTTTTCTATTCACTTATCACTCACACTTTAATGTGCTTAAACAAGAATCTCACTTGGTATATATACATATATTATATATTAGTATTATTAATTTATATTTATATAGATATATATATTTTAATATATATTTATATTATTTATTAGTATTATATATATATATATATATGTATGTATATGTATATATATATGTGTATATATATATATATATATATATATATATATATATATATATATATATGTATGTATATGTATATATATGTGTGTGTATATATATATATATATATATATATATATATATATATATATATATATATATATAATGTCGATCGGACTATTAACTACTGAAAAACCTCCCTCCTAACATCTTCCAATAAAATTTATTATTACACTTCATTATTACTACTTTAACGTACTTTTTTTTAAGGTTATTTAGAATTCAGTCTTCTAAATAAGCTTTAAAATAAGAACACGTAATTATTAGTTTGCGAAATTTGACTCGCAGATATACCAAGTAAGATTCTTGTTTTATATATATAGACGATAGTTTTCTTCTTGTTATATTCATTTCAAATAAACAGCTTCCATTATCAGGTATATATGGAACAAACTGTAGGATACTAAGCTTTTTTGCTGACCTCATTAATCTATAAGGTCATTTGTTTGTAGCTGATAACTTTTAACAGATATATGTTGATGAAAATGCTGACTCCTTAGTCAGCAAAAAGCCTAATCCAGTTGCTTGAAAACTGTATGTGTTATAAAACCTTATTACAGTATATGTATGTATTTCATGAACAAGAGTTTTTGCATTGTACATCTGGCGGCTTTTTTAATACTGTATATACTTATTGATTTTACTTGGCAAAAAGCCACTACTTTCTGATATTTTTCAGCAGATGGGTTTCTCACATGATAGCTTTGTTCAATGCAGAGAGTCAGTCACAATGTGAGCTGCAGGTTGTGTTATTTTACCAAGTGATATCATTCAGCAACACATATTTAATGATCGTAATCAATCCCCTTTCCTACATGCATGGTAGCGACGCTAGCTGCATGCGAATGTGTGACAGAGGCACTTCACAAGAGAATGGCTGTCACAAGGGCTGGACGGGTTCTGGATGTCCAGACTCGGGTTAAGACAAAAAATTTATTTATTAAATCTCCTAATATTGTATGGATCAGCCTGGTACTTGGACAGTCAATCCCAATTTCTTTACACAGGATCGGTCCCTAACTAATGCCGAGACGGAGGCAGCTCACTGAAGTTGGCTGTCACTAGGGCTGGGTGAGTTCTTGGGGTCCAGACCCGGGAGACAAAAAATATAAGTATTATTTTCCCCAGGTTTCCTGTGTGGTCTATCGCGAGGTTTTCCTGACAGGGTTTCTTTGTTATCAGGTTTATTCATCCCGTTCTCCATTTAACGTAGTTTCATTTCAATATCTACTGATTTTCCATGGAAAGGGCTTATCAGCTTGGTACATGGACAATCTGACTAACTAGGGGTACTGTAAGACGGAGGCCGGTGACTATAGGTTGGCTGTCACGAGGTCTGGGCGAGTTCTTGGGGCCCAGATCCGGGTGACAAAAAATATAAGTATTATTTTCCCCAGGTTTCCTGCGTGGTCTATCGCAAGGTTTTCCTGATAGGGTTTCTTTGTTATCAGGTTTATTCATCCCGTTCTTCATTTAACGTAGTTTCATTTCAATATCTACTGACTTTCCATGGAAAGGGCTTATCAGCTTGGTACATGGACAATCTAACTAGAGACACTGTAAGCTGGAGGCCAGTGGCTATAGGTTTGCTGTCACGAGGGCTGGGCGGGTTCTTGGGGTTCTTTACCGGGTGACAAAAAAGATATGTATTATTTTGGAAATATGAACTTCTTAAAAATTTTCAAAAACTTGAAAACGATTTTTCAGAAAAGTGTCACTAGTCTATTGGATTACTAAGGTTAACTCCCAATATACCAATTTTTTGTGAAAATCGTTAAAGCAGCTAAAGATACGTTTAAAGTTTTTCAAAAACTTGATGATTTTTCTAAAAATTTTAACTTGAACCATTGGATTGCTAAGATTAAAAATCCCCTATATACCAATTTTAGTGGAAATCCCTACAATGTTTAACAATTTTCGAAAACTTGACGACGAATTTTCAGCAAATTTTCACTTTGTCCATTGGATTGCTGAGGTTAAAAATCCCCCTATATACCAATTTTAATGAAAATCCCTACAATGTTTAACAATTTTCGAAAACTTGATGGTGAATTTTCAGCAAATTTTCATTTACCCCATTAAATTTGACCAAAATCCAATTTTTAAATTGGATCCAATAGCCATTAGATTTATAAAATGTACAAATATACAATTATTAGTCGTTTAAGAATATTAGATTAGACCAATGAGGACCCTCTGGCTCTAACTGCCTCAACTAATAATTGCAATGTCATTAGATAACCCAACACTCAGCATAATACTATATTCCTAGCCTTAGAAGAACTAACAGCAATGCCATTGCAAGTTTGTAGCTGCCTTTTTGGTAACTATGTGATGAGTTTAAGTCCTTGTAAGATCCAATATAGCTGTTGTTTTGACAGTTTACAGTGTATCTCTTAGTAATATAAATATGTTGAACTGAGTGAAAACTACAAGCACATAATTTTATAAATATTCTTGGTATGAAATCTATGTGCAATATATCTGTGTGTGTGTGTGTGTGTGTGTGTGTGTGTGTGTGTGTGTGTGTGTGTGTGTGTGTGTGTGTGTGCATGCGTGCGTGCGCTTGCGATGAATACACACGTTACATATATTGATTTTCATAATTTTGTGGAAAATATTAAAGTTAGTGAAAAACATTAAAAATTTTCATTAATAGAGCAGTATGAATAGCCAAATCAAAAGGACTATTCCAAATCATAATTAATATTAATGGCTTGAAATGGTATTTAATAGTTGGATGGGCTAACCAAGTGATTAGATCATCTAGACATTATCCAGTGAGATCTAGGCATACAGACACTATCTATTATTATTAGTGATAACATCCTGAGATTAGTGAGGAAGAAGAAGTAATATAAACAAACAAATTTTTAAGACAATTCCTGCTTAGGTCATCAAAGAAAAAATTTGTATTTTTCACTTTTTATTATATAATTACAATTAATGTAAGTTAGTAAGGTAACATAACCTATCCATTAAAACAGCTGTTCTACCACATAACCTGTAACATAAAATCAGCTGTTATAGCTATGTTATAACATATTTTAAACCAAATGGGAGGAATAACTACACTGCATACCTCACCCCATTTGTGAAAAAATTTTCTCCCGTATAAAACTAATAATAATTCATTAAGTTTAATTAATGAAATGATATTTGAAAAAACTGTATTAACATCAATTGTCATCCACTAAACTTTAAAAGAATGTATTTGAACTTGAGTTGATGAATAAAAAGTATTTCATTAACGATTGAAAATTTGAACAAAATATACATAAAAAGAGTGTGAACTAATAGAAGAAATTGAATAAAATAAAAATGTACATTTGTGTACCATTTTACTTTGATTTCTTTTGTTTTGCAATTAAATTTAGGATAATTATATACTATAAAAAATATCTACCACTGTGAATAACAAATTATACATGCCAAAAGATTCACAGTTCCAAGGATAAGATTACAGTTTTATTTATTTTTATTTGTTCAACTATATGAAATATAGTAAAAATTGTGCTTTCAAAATCGAGGTATATTCTATATTCCAAGAGAAGGAGCAGGAGAAGCATTTTGGAGCATTACAAATCATTAAACCTAAATATGCAAGAAAATGTTTTACATAACACAATTTTTGCAACTTTTATTTAAAGTAAATTTTCGAATAGATATGTTTTACCAACATAAAAAAGTAGGAGGTATTTCGATTGGACATGTTTCTATGTGTGTGTTTTATGTTTGTCCAGTGTTTTTCCAAAACTCACTGAATAAATATTGATTAATCTTTTTCATTGAAAAGGATGATTCTCCAGTGGTTCAATTTGTTTTGTAATGTTTAACCCGGTATGTTGCCAGTCATTAATTTTACTTTTATTTTATGAAACCACTGGTCTGGTTTTGATTACTATTTTTCAACGATATTTCCAAAACTACTAGATCAATTTTGATGATTTTTTTTCATTTTCTTCTATTAGTTCACACGCTCCTCGTACATATATTGTTCAGTTTTGCAATCATTAATCAAATACTTTTTATTCATCCGTTCAAGTTTAAATCAAACTTATAGTGGAAGACGCTTGATGTTATTATTAGTTTTTTCAAATATTATTTCATTAATTTAATTTAAAATGAATTATTTTATTTTTTTGTGGGAGAAAATGTTTTTAGAAAAGGGGCAGGGATAGGCAATATAGTTATTTTGTACTATTTGGTTTAAAATAAGTCATATGATTTCATAAAACAGCTGATTTTATGTTATAGGTTATGTGGTAGAACAGCTGTTTCAACGCATAGGTTATGTTACTTTAGTTATATGAATTGCAGTTATTTAATAAAAAGTACCTAAAATAAAATTTTTCTTTGCTGACCTAAGTAGGATTTGACTTATGAAGTTTTTGTTTTTATTACTTGTTTTAAATGAAAGTGTATGATCGCCCACTGGTCCCATTTCAGTTTTGTAAGGATTGGTCAGCAGTAATATATTTTGTTGCTACACATTTACACTGCATGTGTAGGATAGTTCTATGATTGTGAGAATGTTGACAATAAACCTTGAAATAACAGGTTTGTTTGCACAATAAATATATATTTCTGATACCATTCAGCATCTGGAACACCTTGACAATTACATGCCCTTGATTGGAGGTTACATTGCACGATTTGAAAATCAATTACTAATAAAAAACAAATTTGAAAAAATTCCCTTCTACAAATGAAAAAAAAAGTTTAAAATAATTCATAAACTCATTTTCAAAATAATCTGTTGTTCAAATTAAAATTATTTTTATGAATAAATGTAATTTATTCAAAGCTGTTACACTTTTGAAGTCGTCCCCACATTGTAATTAAACCTAAAATAACTAACGAAAACCAGTGGATTCGACATGAAAATCGTGTTATTTTTATATATTTTATAATATACTTTGAACATGGATTTTATATTCAATGTTTCCACTGAATTAACTTGCTGGGAAAGCAGATTAAATTTATTAATGTTATGTACTTTCCCATGCAATACTATCTTATATGCTTAAATATATAGTATATTGATATAAAAAAAATAACTTTGTTAACTCTGGCTATGTATATTGTAACTAAGTGCTCAAATTTCTGATTTGTTATTACCATAATGCTATAATGTATTATTATTAAATATTAATATTACATTTGCTACAAATGTGATGAAAAGTGTCCATACAACAGATAGCTTTCGGATTAATTATTTACAGTCTATACATTATAGTTCAAATTTAGTGATGTCTTTAAAAATGAGTTTGTTTTGAATTATATCTCATAGCATGTTTTTGACCAAATGCTATTTTATCTCTGAACAAATCTTTCTATTGTGGTATATATTAAGGTTAATTAATTAATATTTTATCAATTGCAGAAGAAAATGTAGTGAATAAATTTTTCTTTAATAACTGAAGTTATTGCCAATAAAAGTATAAATTTTTGTGATGAAGTTTTTATTTTTACAGTTTTACAATCATGTTTCAGATTCCAGTATTCTAGATGTAAAAGACAAACGTTGCCGACAGGATGTCAAAGACACATTATGGAATGATTGTCAAACCGAGTTAATAGTAGAAGGTGGTTATTCTTCTTCTGAAGAGTTGGAATTTGATAGCACTCCTGGATCGTCTACCTCTGTCACATCTAGTGATGCAGGATACCTTTCATTGTCTGATGAAGAAATCGCTAATACTCCTCAAGGAAAGTGTGAGACCTTACAACCATGCAAGCCTGGTCTCTTACTTCATGAAAAATCTGGTTTGTTGGATGAAAATATTGAATATTTCCCCCAAAGTTTACATTTTTTGGTTAAAGGAGTAAACTCACATTTACCTCAAGAATATGATGTCCCAATAAACAAAAGACCCGACTGGTTAGACATGGACAAGTTTAAGGCAGGCCAGAAGTTTGCAATGGATCATTACTTAGGGCTTAATTATTCACAGATGATTTCATTATTTATTTTGTTTTCTATGCCCGATGGTCTAGAACCACTTGTATTCACTGACAAATCAAGCACACCATTTACAGCGTACAAGAGATATTTGTCGACATCATTGAGAGTAAAATCATGGTTTGAAAATGATTTATGGTCAGAAGGAAACGAAGGCTTTGAAAATATAAAAGCAGTGAGAGCATTGCATTTAAAAGTTAGCAATAAGTTAGGTAAATGTCTAAGAGAAGAGGTAAAAGATTATACGATTTTAGAAGGCTCTAAAAGGCATCCAAATTTATTGTGTCCGTTGCACTCTAATTGGAAGGAATACTTTTCTACAACTCAAGAAACCACGTCTAGTAAGATCTTGAGCAAAAAATATTTCAGGAACAAAAAAGTGTATTTAAATCAGTCTGAAATGAGTGGTACACAATTTGGATTTTTTGGATTAATGGTGATGTATCCGAATAAGTTTGGAGCAGGAGGAGCAACACGAGAAGATTTGGAAAATTATGTCCATTGTTGGCGTGGGATCGGATACCTGTTGGGAATAAGTGACAGGTTTAACTTCTGCAGTGGAAGTTTAGATGAAGTTTTACAAAGATGTCATGACTTTGTGAATGAGCTAGTGAAACCTAATTTCCGAAACCTTTCCAAAGATTGGGAACATATGTCGCGTTGTGTTATTGAAGGTATTAGATATTATATCCCATCAGTAAGTTTCGAGACTTCGTTTGCATACTTGTGTTGGACTATTGGCATAGATGCTTCAGAATATTATTCGTCTCTGACATGGAGTGAATACATCAGGTTTAACGAGCTTAAGCTTTTCTTTTGTTTTATATTAAGAATACCAGGGGTATTGCCATATCTGAACAAATTAACCATCAGAATAATAGAGGCACAAAAATCTGTATCTGTGAAAAAATTGGAATTTTTAAAGAATAAGAAATACTCCTACCAAAAAGATGTTACAAGGCTGTGATTTATCTTGTGTGATATTATAGTTCATTGAATATATATTTTTTACTTTAGAAATTTGTGTGTGTTGTCCTACTTAAACTTTAGTTTTATGTAATTCCTATCAAATAAGCAAAATGAGTTCAAAACTTTATGAATTGAATGTGAAAGTTTTGAACTCATCTACTTAGCTGCACCATTGTTTAGCAATATTATTTGCAGAAGTAAGAGATAATAAAAAATATTTAATTTTATTGTTAAATAACTTGTTGAAATTATACTGTCAATTATAGCAGGCGTAGCTTGTAGACATTTTCTCATAGCATGAAGCAAATATAAATTGTAAATTTTTTAGTATTTTTCTTCTATTTTGATCTTGAGTTTCTAGACTTGTAATAAATAACTAAACTTCTTTCTTAAATCATAGCACTTCATATCTAAAATACAAATCTAAGTTCAACAAGAAATGTATGACATTTGATCATGGGAAACATCTACCAATACAGATAATTTATAGATCACGAATTAGTAAGGTTGTTTACATATTTATAATTTGGATATTGAGTATATTTTTTCCAAACTTAAATCTTATTTTGTTCAAACCAATCAAATTTCCTGTCTGAAGTATAAGGCATATAGTCATTATGATTTGTAATCAAGTATCTAAAATATATAAATAAATATCAAGTCTGATGATAAAACTATTTAATGTTTCATGGATTTAATAGAAAGATCATAGCTAAAGCCTTTCAGTGTGGTTTGTATTCAAGAACACACACACAAGTAGACCAACATATAAATCATTGATGCTCTTAAGGTTTTAATGACTGTTATTTAGTGGTTAAGCATAATTTCCATTATTGAATTAAAAATAAATTTTATCATTAAGAACAAGCTAGTATTTGTTTTATATGCTTCCATATTCCATATATTGATATTTTACGTTGTCCATTATTTTTCCGTTGCACTGACTTTATGAAGTTGATATATTACTATTGTAAATACTTTTATCCACCACTAAGTGCAATAATTTTACCTTGTGTGATGAGGCACCTTTCGGTCACTTAATCACTCCAATGTCGATATATATATATATATATATATATATCGTAAGCTAAATTTTGAAAGATAAATTGTGGGAGCATGGAAAGTTGTACAGAGGCGAGAGATGGCTCAAATTAAAGGTATTGATACAAAGCAGCGGGGAAAAATATAGGTTTTTCTCAATTTACAACATTTTTAGGGTTTTGAGAAACTTAAATTTATCAAAAGTCTCCTTAAGAAATACATTGCAATGAAAAACAGCTGAGTACAAATATTTTAACAGTATAAAAGATTAATTAGACATATGAACTTGGGATCATATAGGAGGTTTAGTTAATTTAGTACGTCTTATTGTACTAGAAATGTGTTTGGCAAGAGTGTTAAATTAGAAATAATCACTGGTTCTGGAAAAGGAAAAATTATATTTTTCAATAAAATAAATATCAACAGATCCTAACATGCCATTTTAAATGAAAAGGAACCAATTCCCTTTAAAATTTACATTTTCAGTAACTGTAAGTAAGGCTTCAATCGACCAAACCAGTTTTTACACATAACCAACTTGATGTTGCATTAAGTCGAGTAAAATTTCATGATGGATTAAAGATACATATTGATTACACAGTTTGTCAAAAAAATCAAATTGAAAACGCATTCACAAAAATATAGTTCATGAGGAAATTTTATCATGAAAAATTTGATTTATATTAAATTAATTTATATTAAAAAATAAAATTACTATATAAATGTTTAAAATTTGTTTCTGTATGAATAGGGATGTTTGCCCCTAGTCTATATATATAATTTCTTAAGCTGAATTTTGAGAGAACAATTGTGGGAGCTGGGAAAGTCTTACAAAGCTTAGAGATGGCTCAAATTAAAGGTTTAAATTTACCTATAAAGTGTCCAGTTAGGATAGATTTGGTTGTAATCTTTTACATTACCTAATGGAGTAATCCATAGTTTTGAGGAACTTGAAAACAGAAATCTTTATAACAAATACATTACAATGAAAAACAGTTGAGTATGATTTGTAAACCAACAAATATTTTGAACAGTATGAAAGCAGGTTATGTGAATACATTAAAATGAAAAACAGATGATTTGCAAACAAATTTATTTTATTATGAAAAATTTGAATTATATTAAAATTAATTTGTATTAAAAAGTAAAATTACTGTACAAAAGTTTAAAATTTGTGTCAATATGAATAGGTGCATTTGCCCCTAGTTTCTTTAGTTTGTGGTTCTTTCATCAATTTAATCACATTGCAACTCAAAGAAAAAATTAGGCACACAAGGTATGATGGAATACATTATTTACTGTGATAAAATCCACAGTACATATAATATTTAACAAGCTTAATTTATCATCCAAATTCAACCATGAAAAGTAGCATTAAGTTTCTTCAGTAGATTTGAGATAACAGAACCTAAGTTATACACCAAGAATGTTGTCCAAATGGTAGAAACCACTTGATATTTATTATGGACGTTTACTTCTTTATTTTATAACTGACTGGAGTTGTAATAAAAAATTATAAGTTAATAATGGTAGAAGTTATTTTATAATTCATGGCAGTAACTGAAAAAAGATTAATAAAAAAAATTTCTTCATATAACTTTATATTTTAAAACAACATAAGTTATTCAAACACAAGAATATTTATTAATTTATATCCAAAGCTTTTCGTTGGTAAACTGTACCAACATCATCAGGAATGAAAATTACTTTATATTTATAATTAGAAAAAAAATAAAACCAGCAGAGATAAAGAATTTAAACATCAGCTTCTAGACAAAGGCCTTGATGTAAAGTAGATGTTTAATGTATAGTTAGCTCAATACTATCCCAAGTAAAACCTTGAAAGAAAGAAACCAATTTTTATAGAGGAAATTGGTTCATCAGTAATCTAAGTACAATAAAACCTCTCATATCCAGATCAATGTGACATCAGTCCGATTTGAAAAAAAATATTTAGATATGGGAGGGGTTATGTGTACGTTTGTACTACATAATCACCATTCCAAATCTAAAATTAAAATTTACAAAGTAAATTAGCTACACTTATTGAAGATTGTAATTATATTTTAATAGCAATATAAAACTGTGTGTACAATTTAATTACATGCCTATTTGTACAATTACTTAATACTATAATGTAAATTATCAATTTTTGTTACAAAAGGTGTAATTGTAGTTTGTTCGTTTTATTTAACACTTTTTTTTTTATAAATATCCCCACCTTCTTCAAAACTATATATGACTGGCTCCTGTTGCTTCGTTTTGTTGTTGGATGTACTCGATCAGTTGGACAAATACCTGGAATGCTTCGCTATCCGTCATGGTTTGATTTCTTTCATCATCTTCGGCAGGGGCTGGGAGTGTGCTCACTAAGTCTATATCTCTAATAGTAAATTATCCACTCATCTAAGCCAACACTGTTTATGTCCTAATAGAACCAGGAATGTTTAGAAGAAGATTGATGATTTCTTCATTTGTTTCACTAACAAGGTTTTTGTGATACTTTTTCAATCCTTTCAGTTTGTTTCATGATCTAATGGTTTTTGCCATGATTTAACTAGTGTTATTGGCCTAAATGCATCCTAAACTGCAGCAATCCGTAAAATGACATGTAGAGAGTTTACGGTTTCAAAACAGTTGGCAACTATTCGGACATTCTAACACAACTGATTAAATTGGGAAATACACCAATCTGTAGAGCATTAGTAAATGAACGATATGGAGACTCAAACACAACTTCCTGAGTCAGGAGAAAACAAAAAGCCGAATACTGGCCCGACACCTTCCGGAATAAAGACGCTTACTTTATTCTCATATTACGTTAGGATATCGTAGGTTCCAGATGTAGGTTCCAGATATGAGAGGTTTTACCTGTAATATGTTAAGGAAGTTTTAAAATATAAATGCGTTCTGCCAAATATACTTAATCCCAAAAACCAGCCTCTAAGATAAAGAGGATTGAATATTGTAACATCAAACTTGATAGAAACATATTAGGTAAGCTAATATTTTAAACAAATTAATATAAATCAAAATTATACATATTTTATTTTTGTAGCTAAATCTAAAATAGTTCAACTAACAGAAAACAATTACCTAACATTTGCCCAACTTAAAGATGATTATAATGAAAGGTAAATGGCACCCAATGGAAGCATTCCTGCATGCACACAAGCACGCTTTTAACAATCTGAAAGTATCAAAGAGATAGTTAAAAAATTGTAGACAGAAAACACACTTTATGATTGTATTTATTTGATGAATAGTACTTCCCTTGTAGCATATAACAGATTACAATGGCATACATTAACATTACAAAACATTTTACAATCAAAACATATTTCAAATTTTGTGCTTATAATATTCTTGGATATTCATAAATATATATATATTATATATTTATTTATTGTTTCACGCAAACTTAAGTCTATTTTCTAATATTTCTAATAAAGTCTTTACATTTTTTTTTTTGAAAACAATACACAATTTGGCATTTCAAACTCATTACGTAAGTCTAACACAAAATCTATACCATATGACAAAACAATCTGAAATAATATAAAAATAAGATACAATAAACAATTATTTTTTATTTAGATATTGATATTTTGAGTATTCTTTACCATTACTATATATTGAAAGCCTGTCTTTTACTTGTACATCATATTAACAATGAGAATGTTATACATATAATACAAATTTGTTTCCTTTAAATTATGCTAAACACTTTTTATACAAGTTCATATAAACAAAAATTAATAAATGAACACCCTTTCATTCATGGTTACAACATAAACATTTGTAGTATATTTAATATAAAACATGTATCTCTTGATTGCAGTCAGCATATTTTTACATGCTTTAACAATATAGAATAAATGTTACAATTATTTTTAAACATCTATTTCTTGATAGTTCATATGATTCAGTGATTAGAAATACACGATAATTTTATGGTTTTAGAAGATCTAAACCATGAATCCAACAAGCAGTAGTCATAATATATATAGTCAATCATTTTAATAGTACTTTCGGCTAATTGAAGATACATTTTATTGTAAATATTACACACCCTTGGCGGCTGGGTTTAAATATTACACATAATCTAATACCCAGCCCTCAGTAAACTTAGTAGTCTTAGTTATTAAACACAGTATTCATGTCAAAGATGTGAGGCTTTTTTCTAAGTTTAATCCACAGAAACAGATAATAGTATAGAATCAACCAAATGTAGGCCATATCATAATGTCTCTTTTTTAAAGCTAGACCTATTCCAATCATTTATGCAATAAACTTGTTATATCTTCAACAATCTTCAATCTTGTTGTAATTGTTGTCTATGTAGAATAATACTGTTCTAAGAATTTTTGCATTTCAAATACTTTTTGTTGCTGCTATCTATACAAAAATATAAAAATTACTGTCAAACTTGAAGAAACGAAATTAAACTTCTTAACCAATACCATTAAAGAACTACAAATATGAATCATTTTCTGAGAATGGTTGCTTTGCAACTGAAATTTAAATAAAATAGTGACAGTGGTTTGAGGGTATTTAGGTGTGTAAATATACTAATTGGATAAATATATTTTTAATAATTTTTTTCTCCTATATACATGTGACATAATATTGTTTGTTATTGACTGAATAAATCGCATATAATTATTTTTAGAAATATTTCTCATCATTTACTTGTAATAAGTGAAAAGCCTTGCATTTCTCTCTACAGTTTTTCCCTTAAACAATCTATTCACCCTCTGATGTTCACTGCAATAATAGATAATGGTTGACTTATAAAAAGATAAATTCAGATTATCTTAATATAATACTTTCATAATTTCGATATTACTTCGATTTATTACTACAAGCTTTTAATATATTATGATATATAATATTATTAATAGTGTTTAAAACTAATTGATTTATATGGAAACTATGTGAAATTTTGTTAAACTATGAAATTCCTTTACAAAAAAACGGAAATGTTAAAAATAGCATTCAGCAAAATAATTATAACTACTCTAAGCCTAGAGTGTGAGTGAAAGAGACCTTTTAAAAAGTTATCTTGATTTGATGATGCTGAGTAAATCCATTTATGGGGAAAAAATTATCACTCCTGTTAACTGTTCACAAGATATATGACAAGTAAATGTTAATAAAAATGGTAACGGTTTTATTAAATTAGCTAAATAAAGGGGGTTCATAGGGTAACAGTGTGAAAGACAGTTATTATATGTTATTGTAAACAATTATTCCTCCATCAAGTGCAATTAATTTTATATATATATATATATATATATATATATATATATATATATATGAAGTTAATATATTACTGTTGTAAGTAATTTTATCCACCATTAAGTGCAATATATATAGGTGCATTTATTGCACTTAATGGTGGATAAAATTACTTACAACAGTAATATATTAACTTCATAAAGTCAGTGCAACGGAAAAACAATGGATAGCGTTAAATATCAAGAATATATATATATATATATATATATATATATATATATATATATATATATATATATAAATCATCCTGAGTGACTGACTGAGAATTAACGTAGAGTCAAAACTATAAAGAGACTTGAAATTTTCAGGGCACATTTCATTCATAACATAGACACACATCAAGAAAGGATTTTGCAAAATGTCGATTTTATAGGATAAAAATTCCAAAACTATGCCTGTTCTATAATTGGTATAACTTCTTACAAGAAAACAGCCATTTCACAATCCTTATCAATTATTAGTTGTTTCTAAATTTATTAAATTAACATACAAAGTTGACAATTTAAATGAGTGCGGGCAAAACTGCCATGGGGCGCTAGTTAGAATACAACCACCCTCTTAGTATAAAAAAGCAGAAAACATTCACACATTTTGCTTCAAATATACAAGAGAATGAAATGACTCATTTCCATTTTTAATTTAAGAATTAATTTAATTTATAAAAGTTTTTAAAATGGTAGTATTATTAGCCTATATTTAAACTCTTAACATATTAGTTAAACAAAATAAAATTTATTCAGATTTAAAGAATTATAACTTAAATTCTTAATATACATTGTTCAACATCTTAAACTATACTTTCAATAATCTAATTATAGCAGTATCAAAAGTGTTTATTCTTAATTCTATTCAAAGATTCAGTCAGGAGGCCATTTTTACAAATTCAATAATTTTAAAGGTGTTATACTGTAATTGTTTTAAACTATTTTTTGTATTACTTTTTCTCAACAATACAAATTTTTAAGCTATCTGTATTAAATAAACAAAACGATAAATCCATTTTTATTTGCCCAACTTGTTATTCGGTAACCAAAGATTTTGATAGCCCTTATCATATTTGTAGGAAAGTATTTATAATGACTCAACACAGCCCTCTACCTCTCGTCTCGCCTATTGCAATCTCTCAAGACCAAGTGTACAGTTAAATGGTCACGACCAGAAGACTTTCAAATTACAAAAATTTGCATTCATAAAGTAGATTCAATGCACCTGATCTAGTACATTGAAGTTGAAGAGGGGAATACTAGTAGTTCACAAATTGTTTCCTTCACAATACTTATTCGGCCTAGTACTAATATTATTTTATTTTTGTGTTATATTATTACATTATAAATCCTTAATTATCATCTAATTTCACTATTTTAAAGCAAAACCTGCCCCACAAAACTTAACAAGAATAAAGAATAACTATAGCGCAAAACTCATTATTAGCAGAAATGATTACCAAACTTACAGAAAAAATTAAATTTTAAAATTAAAGGTTTGTTAAAGCCAATGGCCATCAGGGGGGGATACTGAGTAAGTGTGCAAGTAATGTAGATTAATGCTAGTCCTAGCACGCATTCCTAAGTTAAACATTTCCAAACCAATCAGAAACATTTCATTATTTGTTCATATTTACAGCATAATAGTCCTAAGAATAAACACCATAGTATTGATACAAAAAATAATAAATCAAACAAATAAGTAATAAAATAGGTTTGGTTTTAATCTCCAAATGAGTAACACTTTCTAAATTCTACAGTATTTTACACAGCCTTAACAAAAACAATACATTATTTAAACTAAAATATTTTTGCCATGCTAACATTTATTGGGTTTTAACATCAATTACTATTAACCCCTACGCTATAATTTTGTACAGCTTTAAATTCATACACATTTACAAAATCCGCAATATATAAAACTACAATGCAAATACAAACCAGTATTTCTTATATTATATTTACTTTTAAACATGGTTTTTTAAAATAGTGTCATTAAATTTGAACTTAAATGTCTGAAAAAAATATACATAGGATGGTTGCTAAATGAAATTACACAATTTGACAGTCTATCTCTGTCAATTATATATGAATTAATTTATAGACAATTCTTTGAAGAACCAAAGTTTCAAAATAGTTCAATGTTGTAACAGATTACTCCAAAGTTATAAATCATCTTTGACAAAGTTAGGATAGGAAAAATTAATCAAGTTCTTCTAGGCCTGTAATAATTCACTATTGCTAAATGTTCCAAATCTTTCCCTATATTTTAAACTTATATTATGATGTTCCAATTATAATAGTAACTAAGTCTTTTACAATTAATTACTAAACCTCATCATCGTCATAGCATAATATCATCTTCCCCTAAATATTGATAGGTTTATTATGTTATGAATTACGCATAATTGAGCACCTATATTCTTACTACTTCTTGATTAAATAAAACTATATATTAGCTTTGCCAACTAATTTAAAAGTGAATAATATGGAACATCAACATACATAAAATTATTGGATAGATTTGAATTTATGAAAAAATCTTTTGCAACTGAACAGCCCCAATATGCACAAGATCATTTTAAAACAGCGATTCTGAAATTACAGAACTTACATTATAAACAATTTCAACATGATTCTAATGGTGTTGAGGAATTGTCGATTTTCTACTGGTTAAAGTGCTGATTCTTATTCTTGTTTTTTAATTGTTAAAATACATGTGTAATATTTATTGGAGAAATAAACTTGGTCTTATTTATGTATTAGTTGTTTTGAATGAATTAAACAGCTACAGCAATTGTCGATTTAAGACAACAAAAATATTATTATTTATGACGCAACAAAGACGATTGCAATCATTTCTAGTCCATTTCTTTGTCACTTTTATCTGATATGTTTCTCATGTTTCAGAAATTCCTATTCATATATTAAGGACAAACGTTTTGTGTAGCCTATTACATTAAAGCAGAACTCTTAAAAGGCTTCTCTATATGACCAAAATGTAAACTAAATTATTATTAGAGGATATCATCTGTGCGCTTATATAACTTCAAAGAATCGAGAATCGGAATAAAAGTTTTAGAAACAAAAACGGAATCGAAAATTTTAGATACATTACACTTGTACAGTAATTTATCATTAAAATCTATCTAAATAATTAAGAAAACAACAAACATTTTATTGGATAATGCATATGTTACGTCCTAGACTATTTATAGTCGAGATTAGCTGACATTTGTTTACAATCTTATGGTTTTCGGGCATCCAAGTATTTTATCGTTGTCTTTTATATACAGTAGTCTGCTCACCCCTTTTATTTCGCTGGCCCGCGTCGGGATGCTTCCATTTCAATGTAAAAATTAGTACGCACATATTTACATATCTATTCCCTTCATCTTAACTTCTATTAAGGTCTATTCATATTTTTAAATCAGCTGTCAAAAAAAAAATTGTATACTAATAATAGTAGATTGTTCTCATGTATATGCATCTAAACATAACAATATAAGAAATGTATGAATCTTTCAACCAATACAAAAATTTAAAGAAACCTACTTACATTAGGCATTTTGTAAACATTTGCATTTACCTCTACATTTATGAATATAGAATCAATTCATTTGTTTAAAATATTAACATTTTTTGTATAATGATTATTTGTAATATTGGTAACAATTTTCTGCATAACTTGTAAAACAACTATCTTTGTATTGAAGATAATCTACTGAAAATTTACATTTGTTTATAGTATTGTTTAGAAAGTGTTACATTTACATTTAAAATAATAATTTCCAATTTATATAAAAACATGTGAATAGATAACCAACTACAGAAGAACCTCGATAATTTGGACTAACTGGGTCCGGAGCCGATCCGGATAACCAAAGAATGCCTAAAAAACAGTGAAATAATACATGTACTTACAGAAAATCACCTTTATGTAGTATGAATGATGTTGGATATATATATATATATATATATATATATATATATATGAAGTTGATATATTACTATTATAAATACTTTTATCCACCACTAAGTGCAATAATTTTACCTTTTTGTGATGAGGCACCTTTCGGTCACTTGACCATTGTCGAATCACTGATTATTTTTCACAACAAGGTAAAATTATTGCACTTAGTGGTGGCTAAAACTATTTACAATAGTAATATATCAACTTTGTAAAGTCAGTGCAACGGAAAAATAATGGACAACGTATAATTTTTTCCACCACCAAGTGCAATTATATATATAAAATTTATAACTTTATAAAGTCAGTGCAACGGAAAAATAATGGGCAATGTGAAATATCGCAATATATATATATATATATATATATATATATATATATATATATATATATATATATATATATATATATATTACATGGTACCCGAGTAGACAGGTGGCCGCACATCACGATACTGCACTGCATCGCATTTACTGTCACATTCACGTATAGCAAGAAAAGTACTTTTAGTTTTAAAGTATATAGTGTGGTGTAAGGTTTATAAACATACAGGATTATCTTCCAAAATAATATTTTAAGATCAATGATTATAGTTTTAACGTCAAAAACTACTTTTAAAAAATCAAGAAAAACCCGCCCAGATTATGCGAAGATCCGGAATACCAAAGTTCTACTGTAATTAGAATTAAGATCAATAATTAAACCATAAAAATCATTATTATACAAAGTAAAATAGATATCAGTTACAACAAATAATTCAACTAAATCATGATGACCACATCATGTTTTAGTACATTTTAGTATTTAAATTAATTTCAAAAAGCTAATATTAATAAAAATAGGTTTAATACAAATATTAAAATTTCAAAAAACAATGCACTATTAATTTTCCCTGGTTAATTGGTTAAACACTTATGCAAGGTGCTAAATTTTATACAGTGGAATTAGGAAGATTCGAATTTTTCTTTAATTGGAATATTTTGCCTTATCCCTACCATTATGTTTTTAGGCTGTGTTAAAAAATTGCAATTCATTTGAATCTTGTATTGTTAATTTGAACTTTGGTTTCCAATAGACATAGTTTGTATTTTGTGTGAGTGTTGCAAACTATTTACGCCTCTCAGGAATGTCAGCCGGGTGAGTGTGTTGAGAATACAATTGGTTCATTATCCGACCTGAGATTATTTTATTCATTGAAAATTGTATAGCTCACAAATGGATACCGCTTATAAATAATGTAAAAGCTTGTTTTTCCTTAGCCAACTAGTACAGTGTGGTGCCTCTGGTACAGCCAATAAAACAATTCTACAAGGGTGTTCTCATCAAGAAAATTCTTACAGGAGATTTTAGTGCAATAAAAATTAAACTGGACGTTCTTCAAACCTTACGAATGTCCAAACAAGGTTGAGACCAAGTGACAGGGACGAGGGGACAAAGGAAATCAGATTATATCAGATATATAAGGTTTTTTCAATCCCAAAATGATTTAAGTGACTCTATATTCATATACATAAATGTCAGAATCCTATGTTATGAATGAGGAACTTAAATCACGAAAACACAGACTTAAATCACGTAAAGATTACAGACTTTTTCATAAAATTGCAAATATGTAGAGAATGTAAATTAAGCCTATGTAGTTGTATTTTTTAACATTGTAAATACTGTATTATTTTATATTCTATCCACTGTATACCATTTACTTTATATTTTACAGCATATGTACACTATATCATTTTTTCATTAAAAGTTTCAAAGTATGTAAGGAAGTTTCAGTGTTTTAACTCCCTTTTTTTGTGAATTAATTAATTCGAATTTTTAAATAGTTATAGAGATTTTAATTATTTAAGTTCCATTGTATCATACAATTTTTAATGGAATAAAAATATGACTGTGCAGCTCAAAAAATTTCATTTCAAGCTTTAAAAAAAATGTTTATTGAAAACAAATTACAATAATTTTTTAAAATTTGAGCAGTTCAAAATAACAAGATTTGCATGATAATATAGTATCCAGTTCTAAGAATCAGACCAGCTTAAACTTTAACCTGTATATTTTAATTAACCTGTAATAAATCTTTTAACCTAAAATTCTAAGTATAGATGTAAGTGAATAATTCTATAACTTGAATTTAGTAGACCATAATCTCATATCCTTAACATTTAATAAATGAGACTTTACATTATATGCAATAAATATTTCAACTATTTTATTATCATACATATACTTCAAAATTCTTATTTAGGTTATATACACAGTTATACAAGCATTTTATAAATATATTTCACTAAGACAGTTTACAGTTTATAACAATGGTTTTTATTACAAAAAAACTTACATACAAACAGTACATCAACAAATGAAGCAAATTTTTATTAAATTCTAACAAACTCAACGTCCTTGCTCAGCTAATAATTTGTTAAGATATAGAACTAAATAGAGAATATCTTTTTTTTTAATATTTATATGAATCAAATTTTAAAATAAGTTCACTACTTTTAATTATTACTTTTTGTACATAAGTGGAATGTTATGTTTTTTTTATAACAATAAAATTACCATCAATAAACTAAACGAGTTATTTTTTTAGATGTATTAGTTTAAGATTTTCAATTTACTATAGACCAGGGATGTCCAACTGGCGGCCCGCGGGCCGCATGCGGCCCGCCATGCCATTTTATGCAGCCCACAAAGACTTATCAGACAAAAATATCAGAAAAATACTTGAAATTTTGACAAGGATCTAATAATTTAATGATAAATTCTAATACCATACAGGCTAGTTATAATTAAAATATTTACTCGAATATTTTGAGGTGTAGCAGATGGTCAGAATTTGATAACAGTTTAATTCTCAGTAAAACATGACAAAGACTAGTTGAGTAGTCGGCAGTTGTAGTGTTGCTCGTGGGCAGGCAGTGGAATACTTTCCTCTCCCCACCACTGCGAGAGCCTCACATACTACTGCGCATCACGGCTCGCTCAAGGGTGTTTCAATGACAGGGGCAGGTGCACTGTGGCATTCGTCTGTTGTCTTAGTGACCACGCGCACACGATAATTTTTTTACATTTGTACTGTGAAGCTTTTTGTTACTGTATGATTCGTGTTGAACTTTTGTTCCGGTACTAAAATGAGTAGAAACTCAGTAAAACGTAAAATTGATAGCGAAAACAGGAATTACAAGGTCAGTTGGGAGAGTGATTTTTTGATTGTTGACAATGGTGGAAAACTACAGTGTAAGTGTACATGAAAGTTGTGTCAGTGCCTAAGGAATATAATGTCAAAAGACATTACAAAAACATGTATGAAAATAAGTATGATACTTATACAGATAAAAGTCGGCGTACATTAGTTGCAGATTTGAAGAAGAAGCTTAAACAACAAACCGGTATGCTTAGTAAAATATCGCATTCCCAAACACATTCATTGTTTGCATCTTATGCCGTATCTCTTGAGCTGGCCAGGGCAAAGAAACCGTTTACTGATGGGACATTAATTAAAAAATGTGCCATCGAAATGGCAAAAGCTTTTGATGATTCTAAAATAGTGGAAAAATTTGAATCAGTGGCACTTTCACATCAAACCATCCAAAGAAGAATTTTTGACTAGGGTATGCAAGTAGAAAAATCTTTGCTTGGCCAGGTTAAAAAAAGCTCATATTTTTCACTTTGTTTGGATGAAAGTACTGACCAAACAGATGTCAGTCAGCTCTTAATATTTGTACATACTACCTTTGAAGATTTCTCTAGTAAAGAAGAACTATTCGATTTGTGTTCTCTTCATGAAAGAACACAAGGAGAGGACATTTATGAGGCTTTGAAAAAAGCAGTTGACAGAATTGGAGGATTTGATAAATGTTCAGCAATTGTAACAGATGGGGCACCAGCAATGACAGGTAAAAAGTCTGGATTAATAGGATTACTTCGGGAGAATGGCGTTAACTGTCCGGCAATACATTGTGTTATTCATCAGGAAGCTCTATGTGGAAAATCCATCAAGCAGGATCAAGTTTTTAAACTTGTGATTAAGATTATAAATCTGATCAGAGGTGGAAACCGGGCCCTTTTACATAGGCAACTTAAGCAGTTTTTACAAGAAACAGAGGCTGAATATGGAGACCTGCTATTATATAACCATGTACGATGGTTAAGTGCAGGAAAGTGCATGGAGCGATTCTTTGCAATAAGAAAGGAAATCCCTGAATTCCTCAAGAAATATGTGTCATCTGACACCACTGAAATAGAAAAGAAGTTTGAAGATCCAGAATTTTTAGTTCAATTAGCTTTTCTAACAGATTTGACTAATCATCTTAACATTTTGAACTTGAGTCTTCAAGGAAAAAATCAAACAATATCAAATTTGGCTGGAATCATCAATGGGTTTCGCAGTAAGCTACAACTGTTCAAACAAAAATTTTATAGACTTTCCTAGCTGTCTTCAGTTAGCCGACAAATTAAAAAACAATGATTTTTCAAGCTGCATCTGTCAAATTCTAGAAGTAATTGACGAGTTCAATACAAGATTTGAGGATATTGAAAGTCTCAAAAGTAGTCTACTGCTTTACAGCAATCCTCTTGGAGCTACAATTGAAGACCTACCAGCTGACCTACAACTTGAATTATGTGATTTGCAGGGTGACATGTTTCTAATGACCAGGCAAGAAAAGACTCATGACTTTTTTAAATTGCTTCCTAAAGAGAGATTCCCAAACTTGCGAGATTTTGGGCTAAAAATGTCTTCAATGTTTGGAAGTACATACCTATGTGAAAGTGTTTTCTCATCTAGGAAGTTTATAAAAAACCAAAATAGGAACAAGCTTTCTGATGTATCTTTACTCCATCTCATGAGGTTGGCTCACACAGAACTAGAGGTGGATATTCGTTCTTTGGTGGCTGCAGCTGATCGACCACAATTTTCACAATAAAATACTGTAATGCACATTTTTATCCTCATTTAAGTTGTGTTAATTGATAAAACTATTTTGTATTTTTCTTATTTGTATAGTTTTCTCTCACATGAGTCTTGAGAAATGTAAGTAATACTATTCAATTTTGTTTTATTTATTTATAAATTTTCATATGTTCTTGTTGCTATTTCAAACTAAAATTATATTATTATGTGGCCCGCAACAACGTACAAGGTTTTAATTTTGGCCCGCTATGCTATGAAAGTTGGACATCCCTGCTATAGACTAATTGATTATCTAAATAAGTGGTTCCCAACAGGTGGTCTGCGGTCAATAACTTAGGGGTACATGAGATATCACTGAAATTTAAATATTTTCAGTTGCATTAAAATATATTCGCTGTTCCATTCATTGAGAGGCTTTAGTAGTCAAGAGATTCCCTGAAACGATCCAGAAAACTTTCAATAAAGTAGTTCAATTTATTAACTACAATAAAACTTGACCTATGCAGTATAGATTGTTTTCTTTACTGTGCAAAGAATAGGTAGTGAGCATGTGCAGCTTCTTATTCATACCGAAGTGATATGGCTCTCTCAAGGTAGTATATTGTAAGGGTTTTTTCAGCTTAAGGATAACATAATAATCTCCTTTCTTGATACCCAATACGCACAATTTTTTAAAAACTTTTCTTGGCTTTACTCAATTGCTTACTTAGCTGATGAGTTTCAATATTTGAATGTTTTGAATCTAGGCTTACAAGGTAGCAATATAGATATGGTCAAAAAGTTGAAGACAAAGTTAGTGTCATAGTTAAAAAATGTCAGTTGTGGGCAACATAAATGCTCTTTTATAATTTCCCTACTTTGAAAGAGTTTTTGGAGTCTTCTGATGAAAACTTGACAAACCAAATAAAAGAAAGCACCTATAAAGTTTAGCAACCACTTTCAGGTAAAACAGACTTGTGATACTTCATTACTCCTTGTTCCAAAAAAAAAAATGAATATAAATAAGTTTAATGAATAAATTTTAACATGTTGATAGTCTTACTTTATGTATCTTAAATAAAAATAAAACACTTCTTGAATCTACTTGTAATAAACTTGTGGTAGTATCAAATTTAATTTGCACACATAAGAACCATTTTCATCTTAAAGTAAACGGGTAATGAAACCATAAATTACTTACTAATAACTAATACAGTATAACTCAAATTATTTTGCGTGTAATCTACAATATAAGTTTAAGGCGATTTGAGGCAACCAATGATGTGGTCCTTGAAAAACTTTTGTTGTAAACTACTGATCCAGCGCATATTTAGTTCCCTTCCTTTAAATCAGCAACCAGAAAGTCCACTGTGTCATAACTTCACATGACTCTTCCTTATTCCCTCCTGCTATACTTTTAACACTTTTTTTTTAACATTGATGATGTAATCATGCAATGTCTCCTCTCAGCTAACAAATTTTATTGATAAATTTAATATAGTTTATGTTCTGAGTGCTACCAGCATAAACTAGTAATAGCTTCTCTTTGCTGACAATTGCCCCTGAAGAATATATCTGTAGCCACGATTTTAAAGTTAGTTTTGTTTTGAAAATTGGTGATGTTAAAAAAAGTCATGTGATTACAAAAATTATTCAAATTTACATCGAAAACTGATCTTTATTTGTTAATCATATTTGATTGTATACAATTTAATACAATCATAAAATTGATTACCCTGTGGTGAATTTTATTTAGCCTAAATAACAGTTGCATAATGTTTATATCAGACTGTTTATGGTAAATGTTTCTTGTTCTGCCTAAGGCCTGGTCCCTAGATGGCCATACTAGATGGAATGTACTGTTTTTTAACCACAAAAATCAATCACTAAAGAGCTTCAAACATTTTTAGGCCAACGATTTATGTTTTACTAATAAATTTAATCATAATCTAGCAACTATAGCCAATGGTTATAACTATGGACAATATAAATATCTAGTTTCTTACTGTAACAAATGTAATTATTGGCATTTTCACTGCCACAAATTAAATTTCAGACATCAATAGTAAACAAGCGATTTCTCCTATTACCAAATAAAAGCCAACAGTTTAATCCAGTACTGTATTTGCATTATAAATAAAGTATTATATATTGTGTTATTTGAATTGCTCTATAAAGTGACCGTCGGTTTAAAATAGCTGTTTAACTACTTCCTGATATTGGGAAATCAACACATACCTGAAATAACAGTTAATTAACACTGAATTATAAATCATCATCACTGATTACGATTTATAATTACCTACTTGAATATTTGTAGTAAAATTAAGTTGCTAATTAAACTTACTTTTCCACTTTTATCCCTTTAGTGCTAATCTTTGTCTTCAAATTTGTTAAAAATATATTTTCACATTTTAAATGTAAATTTTAAATGATAAAACATTCATAAATAAAGCTGTCAATGTTCAATTCTTTTGAAGAACTGGTGGTAATTTAAACAGCTTGATCTTACAGGATACATACACATGTCACAGAAGCTGGAATCATCAACTAAAAAGTAATAATTAAGTATCATTGTTAATTTTGAATACAGCAGTTGTTTTTCATATATATTATACTGACTATGCCATTAGTATTACTGGCGCACTATAAGTTCCACTCTGGCTTGGCTGCTACTAGCCAATCTGCGTACTACGATTTTCACCACGTCTTCAGACTGTGCAGTCTGATTCTATGTCCGACGTTACAAAATGTGTACAATAGAGCTGTATGTTTTTTAAATTCCGCTTCATTAAGCATCAGTCTGTATGAATGTCATTTCTACACAGAATGAATAACTCCTATTTACCTCCTATACTTACGGTATAATTTTCTACAAAAGTACAAAACAAAACTGAAAAATGCGTGAAAAATTCTGTGATATTTGACAAAAATGGATGCTCTTAAAAGGGTTAAAACATTTTTTTTCCAATTCAGTAGATAACTTTAATTAATATTGCTCATTTAGCAAGACCCGGGAGATTTTTATGTTCTATTTTACTCACTACAGGAGGCATGATAACCACACACTACAGCAACAACATTTACACTTATATACACACACTTGATAACAGTAACTAGACAATGAACTTGGCAATTGTCAGTGGAAGACTGACTAGAATAGCCTACCCATAGGACAAGTGCCATTAGAACGATTAAAATTACAAGAAAACCAATGTTTGCAGAAAATCACTGATTCTTCCCCCCTCACTCCCAATCGCTGTCACTCGCTGCTCGAAGGTCAGAGCAGAACTTATAGCATAAAATATTTTAAGCAAAAATAATAGAGACTTACTTTAAAAACTTATTTTTAAACAATTATTTCCTTAATTTTTTTAAAAGTAGTATTCAATATTTCTACTTTAGTAACAGATATAGAATCAAACTCATACTTTAAACAATTATTACCTGCACATGTCAATTCTTCTTCAAGTAACTACAATTAGGTATATTTTTTAGCAAAATCTATAAGAATTCAAATATTTTAAACCACAATTACATCAAATTATAAAGCCAAATGTGGTAAAAAAAAAAGAATACACTGGTGCAATAAAAAGTACACAAATCAACAAATTAATATTAACTTCTTTATAGAAGTAACTTTAATATATGATATACATTTCAATTGCCAAGCAATAAGATATTTATGATGATACTTTTACTAATGTAATCTGATACTGAACATTTAGCTGTACTTACAGTTTTTGTTATATAAATTACTACTTCTGGTATCACTTGACAACAAAAACAATCACATAATGATATTTTTCAGCAGACGCGATTCACACAAGATCAGTGCATTGTTCAATGCTGTGAGTCACTGACAACACTGTTGCTCAGGTGTGTTGTGTTGGTGTAAGTCTGTTGAGTATTATTGGTCTGTAGGTATTATTTGTTCATGGAGTAGTTGTTAATTGTGTGTACAAATATAATATTTGAATGAGTTGTTTTGTTGTCCAGAATGAGTTGTGGATAGTTTTTGTGGTGTTTGTATATCTCATAGTTTTCTGTTGTTTGGTTTGTTGCTTTTTTTGATGTAGTGTAAGATATTTAGATTATTGTCTATACTGGCATATGTGTGTAGTATTTTTTGTATGTGTATGGCGAGGTTTGATTTGATTTGAGTTGTAAACACATAAATGACATAAAAAACAAACAACCGAAATCAAACCTTGCCATACAGATACAAAACACACTACACACATACACCAATATTGTCACTATTCTAAAAATCCTACACAACATAAAAAAAGCAATAAACTAAACAGAAGAGAAAACTACAAGAAACACCACAAAACATTCTAAACCACAATATACACTCACAATGGAATACTATATTTGAACGCATAATTAACAACTACTCAATAAACAATAATACACAAATACTCCACAAACTCACACCAACACAACACACCTGAGCAAAAGTCTTGTCCGTGACTCACAGCATTGAACAATGCACTGACCTAGTGGGAAACACGTCTGCTGAAAGATAACAGCAAATAGTAGATTATTGGCAAGTAATACCAATAGTAATAATTTATTTAGCTATAATTTAAGAGTAAAGTTATTATTAATTTATAGAATTGGAACTTTTACTCCATTAGTATACTAACTGTTAATAGTAGTTACTGTAACTATTATTAAGTAAGGTGATTATAAACACCAATCAGATTAGTGATACTACACAAATGTCTTTTATTCATAGAAGATACAAATATAAAAATAAATATAATATAACAAATTACTTGTTACGGTAATTACAATGCCTTTGACTGTCCTTTATAATTAAAGTATATGGTACAGGCTCATGGTGTATACATAACTCAAATGATCTACACCTTTGTAATAAATATTTCTGTAAAACAAATACTTCTGTAAAAACAAACATTAACGTCAATATTACAACTTTCTAATTACACCTGATATAAACTCTTTAGAAGAGAATAAATAAAATTATTAGCACTGGTTATATAGAAAAGATTCATAACTGAGTAACAAGAGTAGCTGAAACACTGCATAAGCTAAATCGTTGGGAGTCCCAACATATATATATCTAAAAAGAAATATACATCAGCTAATCTATTTAATAGACTATGTTGCTGGGGGATAATTACCTACAAAAAATTAAAAAATAACATTACTTACAAAGATCAATTTACACAAAAAATATATTAGAAATTAGAACTGGTCCGCCAATAAGTCACAGATTTCTATCGATACAGACTCTTTGCTTGATCTCACTGTCAATCGAAACATCTGTAAAAGAAAATATTGAATAAATGATAAAGCGGTTGAATATCGAGTCAAAGAAGTTTATTTAGTTAGTGCAACTGGTTCGTTGCCCTCATCAAGCCTGAAAATAATATTACATTGCTTATAAATACAAGTATACTCACTACAACAATTTAAAACTTTTAAAAAAATCAACAAAATTTTAATCAAAAATATATTAAAATAACCCGCCTTAAAATCTGTAAAAGAAACTAGTTTGGATTGGTTTAAAAATAGCAACATTTCCTCTACTATAATTTACAACAACAACAAAATATGGTTGAAAAAGTAGATGTTTTTTTATGAGAAATGTTCCAGAGTTCATCTTGATAAAATTGTTAGTATATAACTGTTCAAAAAAAACTCTTACTTCACTTACAAAGAAGATAATGTTTCACACAAGGTACCAAAACTGTCTTTAAAAACTCTATAAAAACCATGTAATTTCATCACATCTTTGTCATTGAAATTTTTAAATGTATGCTACCTCACAATTTCTTATACAGTGTGATATGTTTTTATTAGCAAAAACTTCAAACGAATATAAATTGATCAATAATATCTTAGCAAAACAGGGTTAGTAATTTGTTGTTTATTATAAAAATATATTTAAATGAGTTAATACCTGCTTGAATGATGTTCATAGACTTAAAAATAAATATACGAATTACATCCAAACAAATACCTGTGCTTGTCTATTTGGTTCTAAACGCAACAAACATCCAATCTGTTGATTCTTAGTGTGTATTATGCCTGCACACACAAAGTTCTCTGGGTTAGGGTCAATTCCATCTAGTAGCTGCATACCAAATCCCATTACTTTTGTTCTTACTGCCATTAAATCCAAAGGTTGAGTCGCTCTAAATATTTTTTGTGATTTCTGTGGATTACTGTAACAAAACAAAAATAATTTTAACTATTACAGGTTAAGGAAAATCTACTTTATGTTTGTTTTTATTCTAATATTTTTAGAAAATCTGAAAAGAATTATTATTATAGTTTATATTGCAGACCAATTTTCAAGAAAATTCAGAAAGGACATGTAAGAAAATAACACGACTTCCAATTCAACAGATTCAAAATGTATTAAATTCATCCCAATATAGTCAAATAAATAAATTAATTATTTAAAAAGTGGTAAAAAATACCATTGAAGTTGGACAATGGCATCCTTATAGCAAAACTTTTATAAAAATAATTTTCGTAATTCAGAACTATTTTTGAAAAAGTTGAGGAAGAATTGTCATGTAATATTAGTATCGAAAGTATTAAACTATCCAAGCTGTCAATTCTTATAATTTTTAGAATAGCATTTCCTTAAACATGAACTTAACTGAAATTGAAATTTAACCACAGCAAAACTGTTTACACCTACCAGGCCACTCATCTGCCTAAGTTAAAAATATTAACTTTCCTAAATATTTCGGAAAATTTTTTTTAAAAATTAATATTATTATGTACCTTTATATTGTGTATAAAATCTAATATAAAAAGCAATTAACTTACCCTCCAAGGTTTTTCCACCTTGCAAAAAATGATTCTCCATTCATTTCTGTAGGTTCAAAGAATTTATTCAGTGTTATCGGTAACTTCATAATGAGTTTTTGAGGTACATTGTTATAAAGAAAAGTAACTGACATGGATGGTGTATCTGTAAACCAAAATACAAATTATATATGTGAACAAAGTTAAAGTTTGTATTAAAAACAAATATTTTGTTGATTATAATTTTCCTTTTTTAAGGTGAACATAATAAAGGAATTATCTCTAATAATAAAAATTAACACGTTCGCTACCGCAATATTAACAAAATAACTATTGGTAATAGACCAGCCGACACACTTATGCGCCGTACGGTCTCTCGTCCTTGACCGATATCCCACATATGCTCCATTCAGGGTAGTTGAAATGGATCGATGGCTCATATTTGGGACACTGTTTTGGCGTTACTTTTATTCCTCTGACAAATCTGTGGTTTATTTTAACGGTTTGATATATTTGTATCTGTCTGTAGACATGTCTGATGTCAATGTGTAGTGAGACACATGGGACATTTGGTCTCTCAGTTATCAAGGTCAATTACGTCAAAATGAAACTCTTGTTTATTCCTTTATGCCACTTGGGCAGTTTTTGTTTTGAATGATCATGTTTTACTAGGTTTACTCTAAATGGCATTTATCACAAAAGATGTAAGCATGTCAAAAATTATTGGAGCAGTTGTAAATACTTTGTATTATGTTTAGAAATTAAATGTAAACATATTTTGTCTCTGTTACAATAATATTTATATTGTGTGTATTTTTCGATATATATATATATATATATATACATATATATATATATTCTTGATATTTAACGTTATCCATTGTTTTTCCGTTGCACTGACTTTATGAAGTTAATATATTACTATTGTAAGTAATTTTATCCACCATTAAGTGCAATAATTTTACCTTGAGTCATCTTATGATCACTCAAGGTAAAATTATTGCACTTAATGGTGGATAAAATTACTTACAATAGTAATATATTAACTTCATATATATATATATATATATATATATATATATATATATATAAGCCCCTATAAGCATTCCGTTTTGTATGACTAGGCAATACAAGTTAGTTGGGTGTTTGTTTTTGTAAGGCTTTGTAGTGGCTCTCACATGGGACCCTTGGTTTTGATAGGATTTCGTGCTATAGACTGACTGGCTCATATATGCGCCGTCCCAAAAAACACTAAAAACAGCTAAAACAAAAATATACATTTAACAAACATACTTGTAGTGTTTTTACATAGTATAATAACTTATTATAACAACATTCCACTTTTGGTCTGTAATAAAGGTCGGACTCATATCAACTCAGTCTGAGTGGAAAAATCGAATTCTTACTGCCAGTCTGTCAAGAGAAACCAGACGGCACATATACGCGCCGCTTGATAGCGAACGTGTTAAGAGTATAATGTTGAGTCACTATAGTACAGAAAATAATCTTTATCTGTATAAATTTTACAGCTACTGTATATTTAAAAACCAATTACATTTAGAAATAAATTTTAAAATAGTTACAATAAAATACATTGCTCAACAAAATGACCGCCAACATAAACTTATAGATAACATACTAAAAAAAATTAAACATAAACAACACCATCAAACAGCAACACTGACAAGCCTCACAAAAAACAATAAATACAAATCCCTCACATACCACAACAAACACACACAAAATTGCCTCCATATTTAAAAAACTCAATTACCAAATATCATACAAAACAACGAATACTTTGAGAAAACACATACAACCCTTTCAACAACAAACAATCTATTCAGTATAAATAAAACAACATGTAACGACTGCCCCAGCTTCTACATTGGCCAAACCAGTAGACCATTGTTAATCTTTAACACAAGATTAAAATAACACATCAACGACATAAAAAAAAACAAATTCAAAATCCAGCTACACAACACACATACACAAACATCCATTAATCAAACATCACACAACACAAAATAACATATCTTAAATAACCACACACACTTCAAATCTAACATCCTATTTCATTATATATAGTAAACACTGCCTAACCGAAACCCCCCTTCATACTCTTAAATCATACACCTGCAACCTTGAGCGATTGCCGGCAGTAGCAGGTTGGCTTTGTCAAAGAAATTATTGTTATGAAACACGTCAGCCATAAGCTCAAAAGTTTTCACTTAGTTACTCCATAATAATTTATAATTTTAAAATAATCTGACAAACTAAAAATGAATTAATTTAAATATTATTTTAGAAAAATTAACTAAACACAATATATTATGGTTTGTGCACATGATCTTGAAACTAAGAACTTATATGAGCACTACAAAAGATAAACGAATAGAAATGAATGAAAGAATGTTTATATTTTTTGACATCTGTGTCTTTTGACACATGCATATAGACTGAGTGACTAAGGATCACAATATAATTAAAGAAACAGGTGTTGATCATCCTTCATGGAGTAAAAGACAGAGTGAAATGTGTGCACATTCGCCCCTTTCAATAAAGAACTTAGGGTGAAGTGCTCAAACTTTCAATATTGAACAATCTGCTGAACTTTACTTTCTTTGATAGTTATTTTCTAGTTATATTGTGTATCATATAAGGATTAGACACACCTCCTTCGTGTGGAGGTGAAGGATTCGAAAGCCAGATAACTACAACAGGAAGACTTTAAAAGGCAATAGTAAGGGCTAAATAAGATTACTGAATTATCTTTAATTGTTAACCCTTTTAAGACCATAAGCCAATATATTGGCTCTCTGAATAACAATTAAAAAAAGACCTCGGAAATCACCTCGGAATTTCAAACCGTTGATCTTCTCTTAAAACGCTACAGATTGTGTAACTATTTGTACCATAAGAAAGCTTATTTCATATAGAACAAAATGGTTTCTCTTTCACACACATACGGCAATGAACAAGGATGATATTTAGACAGCTGAAAGCATCCTAATGACAGTTTGCGCTTGTTTGTTTTTGTTGTTCAAGTCGTCTGTTCTGTCATGTATTACCGTGATCACGTGTAGATTTTCTTTACGCATTTCATAATTGTTTGTTGTAAGATTTCAACTTATTTGGTATTATTTTGACCAAATTCTAATTTGTTATCGAATTTCATTTTTCAATGGAAGTTATTTTTCTGGGTACTAGAAAACGATCACAGACTGTCAGCACACGATGTGATAAGGGACATCATGGGCAACAGATATTAAAATATACTTGTTGGAATTTCATTTCGCATATATTATTATACCTATAGATTTTAGGAAATAATATTGATAGCTAGACAGACTGAAGATAGATAGTGTATGAATTGAACAATATAGGCAGAGCAAAATTCAGACTCATAATAATAGTCGTGAATATGGACTAAAATTTCAAAAGTAAGGTTTTCATAAGTCTAGATTTTTCAAATTCACAACATATGTAGAGAACCTCTTAGAGATAAATGTGTGCAAGTTTTAAGATGACAGCATTTTTTTGAAGATTTTATATGACCTTAATAACCCATAATAACCTTAAAAATTTATTAGGTAATGCAAAAGATAAAGTAGAAACACTTGATAAATCAGGGATTTACCAAGTTAATTGTAAGGATTGTGATAAAATGTATATTGGGCAGACAAGACGAAAAGTAATAACTAGATTTAAGGAACATATTAGGGATATTAAATACCAAAGATCTGATAAGTCTAGTATTGCTGCCCATATTTTAGAGACCAATCACAATCTAGATGTTAATAATGTCAAGTTAATTAAGAATGTTAGAACTAATAAGTTATTAAATAGTTTTGAAAGTTTAAAAATTAGTAAACATAAACCTGAGAATTTATTAAATTCTGATAGAGGTCCTATTCCTAATTCAATTTTATATTCATTTGTTAAATAGGATTATGATTTTTATATTAAATTTTGTGTTGGTTATAATTTCAAAAAACAATTTTAATTATGTTTTTATTGTATTTTTAATTTATATTTTAGTAAGTTGACGTTAGATATCTTGCTTTCACTCGATGGGCGTGGCTACGCCTTGTTTAACAGGTGGGGCCGCGGCGGTCGGAGTGGGAGTGACTAGTTCTGTAGATTATAAATAAGGTATTTTTCTAGCGTTAATCAGTCTTTGTATGTTATCCCTCTGAGGATGGTTACTTTGTAACTGAAATGTACATTAGGGTAAATTAAAGAAAGTTTGTGGTTAAGAGGTTTTTGTGTATTTATTATTAGATTTTATATGCTTGGAAACCTGGAAAATAAAAGAAAACTGATGATAGTAAGTAGGCAAAAATTGACTCTGTTCATTCAATTTTGGAAAAATTATTGATCTATAACAAATATTTTTTAACCTAGGTAATTGTAGAAAAAATAACACAAAAATCAGGCCTCTAACTGAATTTATATAGAATCTACATACAACATTTAAAGAATTACTACACAAACCGGAAAAATTCCGTAGTCTTTTTTGTGTGCAATTTGACAAATATAAATGGTCGCAAAAAGGTTAAGATAAAAAAAATTCAAAGGATGAACTTGCAAAATAGGTTATTCTATGACGTGTTACTTAACAGAACAAATAAAAATTTCTTGTCTATGGAACTATATTCACAACATTTAAAATATCAACCTGAATAAGAGTTTACCTATATAATCTTCACCACACTCGGCATTCACCATCTGCTGTATTTGAGCCCCAGCTTCTATTGTAGGTTCCACTGGTTTAATCTGCATATGTAACTTATTTGTCCAATCACTTGGGTTGTGAAGAGTTGCCGTAAAATTCTGAAAATGAGTCATTTGAAATATTTTACACAATATATAAATAAGACCCAATTGAATAACATACTTGTATATAAACATAAACATAAAACCTTTACAAAATGATTTTTCACTCAAAAACTTCTTACTCAACTCAAGTTTTTATTGATGTGATAAGAGATGAAATATGTTAGTTGTTATTATATTTAATCAAAAAAATCAGCATCAAGAAAAAGGGAATTTCCAACTAATTTTAATCCCAGATCACTCCTTTTTGTAAAATTTATGAACTGTTATTTGTAAAATTCCCAGAGCTTAAAAAAAATGTCAGAACTATTCATAGGCAATAAAATTCAGGAATACATTTCAGCGATAATATGTGATAACTAAATGTCAGGACTGAGTCAGCAATAGCCACCACTTGATTATTATTTAGTTAAACAGTATATTAACTGTTTAGTAGTTTAACAGTAGAATTTGGAATCTACTGCATTATATTTATTTAAGTACTTGCTGTATCTAATTGGGCAAAAAATGAAATAGTTATAATGTTTCTTATAAATATTAAAAAAAAATTATCAATCTTATACTAATCTTAATAAAGAGAAAGAAACATCCAAATTCATTGATTGGTTTATAATTATCAGCATAAAGATATTATGAGCATGAGCAGTCAAATAAATATTTCATTTAACTTTATTCAGATTTTATTTTAAAGAGGGTAAACCCACATATTTTGTAAAAGTTTGAATTGATTGAACACTTTTTCTATAGGCTATGAAGTTTTATTATTTGAAAAATATGTACTTTTTATTGTGCTATTTGTAATGACAATCCCTATGTTTAGAGTAAAACATCAACTGTTTTTGTAAAAAATTGTATTTACTTACAACACAAAATGCACTCAATGGAAAATAAAAAAAAAAAAATTCATAAAACCTCTAAAATACTTTTTAGAGCAGAAATTTAATAGATACATAAAATAAATTAGTTTAAAGTGTTAGTTGTATAGAAATCAAGAGATTATTAACTTATAACCCATCATGATGAAGAATCATGTCTCTTGCAGCTCACTGAACAGTGCAGCTAGTAGCTTCATAAAGCATTTATGCTTTTTAGACTAAATTCTGCTAATATAATCTCTATATTTAAGACAGATTTTATTGCATTACAGTAGCGTATTAACTACATAAATTTTAAATGGGGTTAGCACAGATGGAAAAAAAGACAGAATTACAACCAAGGCCTAGTTTTGAATTTTAGGGTTGACTAACAGTGCATACATTTAGCGACAACACATATCAACAGTTATTGCTAATGAGCAATTCCAAAATTTAGTCCAGGTAAATAGTCCCAACATTAATTTATTGCTGATATATAATATCATTAGTATATAGTCCAAAAATGTATCACCAATGTATAGTCCAAAAATTTAACAAAACATCTGAGGGGATAGATAAAAAATGGAATAGCACTGCCGTTGGCGGAGGTTGTGTAATACAAATGTCTGCCTCTAGACGGTGATAGCACAACACATTGCCAGTTCAATGCCGCCTGTGTTGTCGACCTGCCTTGTATGTTCACCCGCAGTTATTGCTTTTGCTAGCATATTTCGTTTTCTATGATGGCAAATTCAGTCAACAACAAGTGAAATTCAGTCAAATTCTATGATGGTAAGTGAACAACAATCAGGTGTGAAATTGTTTTCTACTGAGTAAAAATGGTCTTGAAAGTGCTTTAATAGTGAAATCAGCTTTTAACGATGATGCTATGAGAAAAACACAAGTGTAAAAGTGATTTGGTTGGTTTGAAAATGGTGACAAGTCGAATGGTGGCAAACCTTATTCAGGGCATCCATCAATTACCCGAATCGACAAAAATGTTTAAAACAAGCCTGAGAGCTTGTGCTCACAGACTGTCAACAGGTAACTAATCAAATGTTAGAGAGTAGTAGGTTATCTTGGAGGTTCTTTCAGCTAATTTCAACAAAAGATTTGGAAATTAAATGGGTTGCTGGCAAGTTTGTTATTCTTGCTCTAACTGACAATCAAAAGAACAGTGAGTTGAAACATGTGCTTTAAAACAACGGCTTGAAACCCATCCAGATTTTGTGTCAAAGGCCATTACTGGGGATGAGTCGTTGTGCTATGGTTTCGATCCAGAAACAAATCAATGGAAGACGTCATGATCACCACGTCCAAAATATGTTGTCAAATCAAACATCAAAACAATAGTGATTTCCTTTATTGATACCAAAGGCGTAGTTCATTCAGAATTTGTTCCTCCAGGTCAAACCATCAATCAAACCTTTTATATGTATGTTTTAAGAAGACTTCACATCAGTGTTCATAGAAAAGACCTGATTTGTGACAGAGAGAAGAGGTTTTCCACCACGGCAATGCACCTGCTTACACAGCCATGTTACATACTTATTGGCTAAAAATGGCATGGTTAAACTGTCCCATGCACTTTACTCACCTGATCTGCCTCCGTGCAATTTTTATTTGTTTCTAAGCATTAAGAGGGGAATGAAAGGACATTTTAGAACATTGAAGAGGTCAAGAATAACTGAGGGAGGAGCTGTCAGCCATTTATAAAGATGTTTACAAAAAAATATTTTGAACAGTGAAAGGACAGGTGGGACAAATGTACAGTAGACCCTTGCTATTTGCAGTTTCGCTTATTCATGGTTGGCAAAATTTCAGAATATCCCTCTAATGTGTATCGTATTTTAAGAAAAGGAAAGAAATACAGTATAGTTACTGTCCAGATTATAGAATAATGTGTTCTCGTCATTTATTTTGTACAGTACTGTAGTTATTTATCACAAAGAATCTAATTTATTCTCCAAACATTCGTTATACTGTACACTACTAGGCCTACTACTCAAAAGATAGCTATTCCTTATTTATAACAAGTCAACAGTGCATTATATAAAGAAAATATAGGGAGAGTCAGAGAAGGGAGTTTGTCAATCGGCAAAAGTTACCTCTGTGTGTCACGATATAAACATTGGAAAAATGGAAGCTCTGAATGTATGGATAGAAGATCGTATTCTTACTTCTTGATGCGGACGTCCAGAGTCATGTGACTCCTATGTCCATAGTAAGTTGCTGCAGCCAAGGTCCAAAACTGTTTATCAATAAATATCGTTTTGATGTTTCCCTGGCTTCCCAGTGCAGACAGCAGAGCCTCTCTTGGTGGAATTGGTGAGGAGCATCGAAGGAGGATATAGTCTAAAGTCTCCTCCTCTTTTCTACAGTTAGGGCAGAGTGGAGACTCACTCAGATTAAATCTGAAGAGATAGGTCTCAGTCACAATGTGTCCGAATCTTGCTTGTGCTGCAAAGACGGATCTAAATCTGGGAACCCCTTGATACATTTCCAAATCATTTGGTTTTTTTGAATGTCATAGAGGTTTCTACATTTGGTTTCTTCTCTCCAGCGGTGGATCCATTTTCTTCTGACTTGATGTTTTCACAGCACTCAGGCATTTCTTTAGAGAGTACTGTGGTAAGAAGACTGTACCCATTTCCGCTGCTTGTTTGGCGATTATATCTGCTTTTTCATTGCCGTTGATACCGCAGTGTGAGGGGATCCACTGGAGCTGTATTTCTTTCTCATCTTTGCTGAGAGTGTTGAGTAAATTTGTTATTTCTTCTAATCTGAATGAGTAGCTTCCTGGTTTCCATTTCTCTATCATGTGCCCTAAGGCTCTCTTGGAGTCAGTGAATATACAGAACTTCTCTGCTCATAGTTGAAGGCAGCATTTGCTGATATGTAATATTCTTCTTTGGTGAAGTGGTTATGGTAGCCTGCTCCTGACTTATCTTGGACTAGATCTACTGATCCATCGGTGTAGATTTGAACGGAATCTGGGTACAGATTTTGAATCATTTCCAGTGACTCTCGCCGAAGTGCCTCCTGGGGGCCTTCTTTAGTTAGGCAAGAAGGTAGGCTTAGAGTTACCATTATTTCATTCTGCTTCCATGGGGGCTCGTGGTTGCAGACCGGGATTTCCTCTGGAGTCTCGAAAAGCATTTCAGCAGTGAGCAAATTAATACTGTGAGTGTATGATTGTCGTGTAGTTGTTTCTTTTAAAGAGTGTAGTGGATTGGTTATGTGTAGTGAGAGGGTATTTAGATGTTTATTCCATGTTTGTTCTTCTATCAGTAAATCTATGGGTTCTATTGATAATTCTATTTCCAATTCTGCAATGGAAGTGGTCTGGGGACAGCCTAGGCAAATTCTTAAGGCATTAAAGTTTTTTAATGTGTGTTGCTGCAGCCACTCCCCAGACCTCACTGCAATAAGTCAGTTTTGTTCTTACAAAGGATAGGTAAAATGTTCTCAAGCATATGCTGTCAGCGCCCCATTGTCGGCTGGCGACTACTCTGATTGAATTGAGACGTTTGCTACAAGCTTGAACAGTTTTTTCAATATGATTTTTCCATCTCAGCTTTTTATCAAACAGTACTCCTAACAGCTTAGGGAAGTGGTTATATTGAAGATTTATGTTATTCAGTTTTAGTTTGGGTTTGTAGTCAGCTAGAGTGTTCCTTCTTGTAAATATTGCACATTCTGACTTTACTGCGGAGAATTTCAGTGACCACTTTTTGCACCAGTTCGAGATTCGGTCCAGGGCCATCTGCATTGCATGGCTAGCTCTATCTGGATCTCTATGTGAGGCAAAAAGCGTTACATCATCAGCTTAGGAGACACGGATGGAAAATTAATAACAAAAAAGGCTGCCATTGAGTTCGATTTTTATTCTTGAAAAATCTAGGCATTTGTATGAACATTTTGTTCAAAGTGGTGGTGAACGTACCGAAAATCAATAATTTTCCGCAAGTAAAGGCTCATTTGACAATTTTAAGAGGTAGTGAACACTTGTGAAAATTGCTGTTGAATCAGAGTCAGAGGACCACATCACCAATTCATTTCCAACACATTTTTAAAATCTAATTTCGAAGAAACGCACAATGTCAATCAAGTTTTTTTTAACCCATATAAGACCGGACGGTTTTGGAAAAAAATGCCTTCACTAACTTTCTAATCTAAGAAGGAGAAACCTGCTCGGGGTTTAAGGCGGGACAGGATTATTTGACTGATCTATTACGCTAATGGACTGATATTGTCTCAGTAGCACAAGGAATTAACGGTGAAGGATTTACACCCATTAACAGTGAAGATCTCGACACTATTTTGAAGTCTAGACCCAGATTTGACAGAAGAAGAGCTGGAAGAACTAATTATCGAAACTGTGCCTATCCTATATCAAATATCAAAGACAAAGAATGACTCATTCTCTCATATTTCTTTTTGTGTTTTCTCTTCGATTGACAAAGACCACTGTGTGGTTGAAATATATCATTATTTAAATGCTTTTATGTGTTTCTATTTCAAGACTACAGTGTGGACTCTTACCAAGGTAAGTCTGTCAGTCTCCTAGTCCAAAAAATCTATATATATATATATATATATATATATTTTTTTTTATTATTTTTTTTTTTTTATTACTGTATTGTTAATCTGGATTTAAATTGAGTAAACAGTATGCAAATACCTGGAGAGGAAAAGATGTTTTGTTGCCATAGAATAATCCTAGTCTGCCTAAATTTTGCCGGAATTCGCATTTAACTCCTATTTGTATCAGATCATTTTCAAACAGAACTCCGTTGTTTTTACATACAAACCTGGACAGAAAATGCAAGTCAAATAAGTAAATAAAATAAATATTTCCTATTACTTCTAAATAAACTATACTTACTAAATTTAATGAAATTTAATAAGTAATTGGTGATTTACTGATTTATATTCAATTACTTCAAAGAAAATATATAATAAATTTAATCTATATTAAGAGCTTTATTGCCCTGCAGAAATTGATGAAGAACAAATATATAAAATGCTTTAAATCAAATATTTCTCATTTCAGTAGATTGAATTTTCTTTAAATTTTATAGAGATAATATTTATATAAAAAAGAATCTTTTGACGGTTTCTCTATACAGTAGAGTGTCAATAATTCGAGGTAAATGGGACAGAGACCCCCCTCATATCACTGACAACTCGGACTACACCGAAATGTGTTTCTTAGCATTAGAAAAAATAGAAGTTTTCATGAACGTTTATAATATAGGTAATTAAAAAACCACTAAATAAATTTATAGAACTTTATATGAACATTTCTTGGAAGCCCGACTGATTTCCTTTGCATACCGTATTGATATAAACATTTCCTGGAAGCTCAAACAATTTTCTTTGGATACAGTATTAAGATAAACATTTATTGAAAGCCCAACTTATTTCTTTAGCATACCGTATTGATATAACATTTCTTGGAAGCCATACTCGTTTCTTTAGCACACCTTATTACTATAAACATTTCTTGGAAGCCCGATTCATTATTTTCTTTCAAAATGATAAAACGGGCTCAAATTGAAATAGGCTCGAATTTAAGAGAAGCTCAAAATATCGGAACTCGGATTATAGATACTCTACCGTAAATAAAAAATTATATAATATATTTTTTATCACTTGACAAAGACTGAATCAAAAGGGACTTTTTTTTATTTTTACAAATGTTACTTAAAAATATTTTCCCAAACAAGATAAATTTATTTTAATTGCTGCACATCATAAATAATTTTTAAGAGTTACATTGTTATTGTTACCTACTTTACAAATCTATAAACATAACCTCACTTTAGAAAAGTACTCCCTTTATTAAATAATTTCTCAGGAATTTACACGGTATGTTATTAACATGCTTTACTATCACGCTCGATTACTATGCAATTATATTAAAATATATGTAAAAAGTATCTGGTCAGGATAGGTTTGGTTGGAAAAAAAGTATGTTTGTTATTATAAATTGATTGTTGAAGTGAAAACAAAACATACTCCTTTATCTAATAATTGATCAAGAAAACTGCACTACATTCTATTATATTATAAAGCCTTGTTAAAACAAATTTCAACATAAGGTTTTGATTTAATTTGCTCAAACAATTACAAAGTATTCAGTTCAAATAGCTTTAGTTATAATTAAGAGGAAATTAAGTTCCCTGTGTAAAAAAAATTGATTGCCTAGTTGAGTGAATGGCTTCCATTTCCCTCAGTCTTACCACAACATAATTATGTTAAAGCGTACGTCATCAGCTTATGTTATAGACTTAATCATGATTTTTCCAACGAAAACAACCACGAAAAAAATACATGGAATATTCCTTCAAGGCTATCTGCCAATGCTTGTGGAGTACTGACAAAATCGCATAAGGTACTCTTGCACCGCAACATTTCCATATCCTGTTATCCTGCCCCTGAAGATCTTAGATAATAATTTCTCCAGAGAAATGTCATGATTTAATTTTAATACACTGCTTTGATTACACACATACAAAATCTAATTACCTAAAAAATTACTTCTCAGAAAAAACCTATAGCTTCCACAGACACTATCTAAAATTGTTTTCAGGTGGCTTAATGCCTCTCAATAGTTATACAAACTTGATGAACAGGAATTTTCTTAAAACAAACACCTTTTTCAAGTACTATTTGACCTCAACTTCTAAAAACGTGTGAAGGTTGATTATAAATAGCAACATTGTTTTTAGAACCTAAATATTGTACAGGCCGTCAAAGTTTTGAAAGTGTATGCACAGTAAACGGATTTGGTAGAGATACGATGGTGGAAGAAATAGTGGTGTGGGTAGTACAGCAGTAGAGGGGAGATTTGACAAGCGATTCGCCAGTAATATAGCAAACAATTCCGTTACCATTTTAGTAGGTTTAACAATGATTAGTGTATCTATTAAAACAGTATTTCTCAATAATAAGGATGCCTCAACCAAAGACTGGTCTGTTTGGTAAAATAGTGGTGTTCAGAAGTCAAACTTCATTATTATGAATGTATTTAATAACATATCATAATAGCTATGATCTGTTATCTACAACAGCTGGAGTAGAACAAATCAATGCACGCATGCACATAATACGCAAGCATCTGTGAATAGTCATCCCTTGCACAGCAGCCCATATTCCCCCATTTACTTCTCATTTCTGTCGAAACTATACTTACAAAACTTTGATGACCAGTGCTTTGATGGAAACAAATTAATTAAAATAAAAACATGTGACATACTTACTTTTTAGGGTTGTAACTATTCTGTGTAGAAGTTGGAGGTTGAGATCCTACGTTGTTTGTAATGGCAGATGCACTAGATGAAGAATAAATATCACCAAGTACATCAACTAATACTCCAGTGTTCGAAGGTGCTGGTGGGGATGATAGGCCTAACAAATCTGTTGCTGTGTTACTGGTGGTTGAAGCTGGTGTTGGCTGTAAATAAGATATTTCAAAAGTAGTGATAAAATACTCGATTATTATTTTTAAAGAGTTAATATAATAAATATTTTTAAAAGACAATTTTCACAAATTTAAGATTAAAAACAAGATACAGTAATTTCTACTTTTATACCATTTATAATTAATTTTACTTGTGTAGCATTAGAAAATGCAGCAGCTACTTACATGTGTAACTGTCGTAGTGTCAGGCTGATGGTTTACTGAGTTGTGTGCAGTTCGGATCTCATTTTCTGGCACTCGTCCTGGTTTTTTCTTTTTTAGTACAGCAAGGATAGAAGATTCTCTTTCTGGGAATGAAGGCATTTCTTCCAAAACTGTGGCCTATGCAAAAAAATGTATTTATGAAATAAATGAAAATATTTATGAATCTCAATCGATTCTGCAAAAATATTTCAAAGTTCTTACTTTTAACACCATTCCTAGCTATAATTTAAAATATATTACTGAGTATTAAAGTTGATGAGTTGTTTTATTCTAGTTTCCTCTGAATCCTTTGCCGTCTTGGTCAACTGGCTTTGCAGCCATCTTTGTATCAACCTCTAAAGGCTATAAATTTCCCCTGACACCATTAGTTTTTGCTATGCTGACAGCTTGATTTTAAAAACTTAATTTTCAATTGTTTAAACTGTTAAACAAATGCTGATTTGTTTGTTTAAAGGATTTTTTGTTTTATATTATTCAATTTACATTTATATAGTAGTAGATTTACATTTTGTATAAGTAGTAAATTTATAATAATATTTCACTATTTTCATCTATCTATACTTTTATATAAAAATCTATTGGTGTGTGTGTGTGTCTCTGTTACTCAATCATGTAAAACTTACTGAAACCATTTAACTGAAATTTCACATGGCCATTTTTAAAGTCCCTGGTTAACACATTTGCTTATTTTTATTTTGAAATTCCATCAAGGCACCCCCCTCCACTGGCTATGAAAACTCCCTAAATACTCAATTACCTATACAGGATTATATAGTTAGCTTAATTAGCTGATAGTATATGTGTTTGTAATCACATGTAAAAGTTACTTTTAAACACAACTAAACAAGTGATAGTAAATGTTTGTTGTTATTCATCTTTCAAGGTTAGTTATACTTTACAAATGTCAGGTTACAAGGAGAAGCTTTTCTTTCTCTTGGTTTTTCAAGACAATAATCAGAAAGTTTATAAACTATAGTTTGATATATTTACTGGGATTTAATTTCAGGAAGTTGAATTCAACCCAAATACAAATACAAATTAAATCAATACAAATATATGTCAACTCAATACAAAGGACGGGTACTCTGCTAGTTACAACTAAATTTTCCTTTACATTACCTTTATTAATGTTATAAACTGGATGCTATTTTATATGTAGTCCTCTTATCATATTTGTAAAATCTAATACATTGTTACCCACTAGCAGGTGGATAAATATGTGGATTATATTAATTTGTTACAATATTATTAATCGTATTTAGTCGATGTATTTTGGTTAACATAAATCAATCAGAACAATTTGAATTAACCCACGTCTCATCACTGGTGGATAATATCCAACAACTAAAAAACCAGGTGACAATGCTAGGAAAGGTAGAAATTGAGCGTACAATTCTGTACCTAATTTTTTCCTCCCTATGTTTAATGCTCTTAATACTATGTTTTAGAACCTTCTCCAATAATATGTTTTTCTATTTCTTGACATTTGGATTATTTACTAGTTTATGTTTTCCTTACATTTTGTTTTATTTTTTTTTTTTTATCTCTTGGTCTTTTTAAAGGCTTAATTATTTATCTCACTTTTCAACTCTTATGTATTTTTACTAATTTTTCCACAAATGCCTCAAGACTCAACTGGTATTAATTTGTTAGTTATAAGTGCAAATGTAAAAAATATTTTTTATATATTTGAGTACAGTTTTCTGCCATTCCTAACGTTACAATATTCTCCTCTGTTGATGCATTTCGGAGTAACATAGGATGATATTGTAACATTAGCAATGGCAGAAAACTGTATTCAAATATAATACAGAAATTTGCCTAACAGAAGTGAAGATTAGTATATTAACATCCTAGCTGCCACGACGGGTCAATATGGCCCGACGGCCTAGTAGGTTGAACCGAATACCATCGGGTCACTAGGCCCGATATTGGTGTCTAGTAACATTTTATGTTTATTCGTACTACTTAACCGGTGTTGCTTCTTTTGGAAAAATGAATGCACAGTATTAAACAACAAGCTTCACACTACTTACAGATATAATTACGACGGTTTTTGTTTGATTGGTAAATGACGACAGTATTTTAGGAGCTTTTTGTCGACATTTATGGCCCGACACACCTATTTCTTAACAATTTTGGCGAAGTTGAATTGATTATTCCAATCAAACAAATTGGTTCATTGACAAAAGTCCATCTTTATATAATTTCACAATAAAATAACCAATTTTTAATGACGTATTATATTGATTTTGACTATTGTTTTCAATATTTCACAAAAGCTAAAAAATAAGTCAGAAATATTGACTAAATATTTAGTTGTAGGATAATTCTTACAAAAACTGTCTTTGGTAAAGTTAAGTGCAAACACTGGTACACATAAATAAACTCATCATTACTAGGAAGTATATTATAACATAAATTCCTTAAAAAGTAAATTACTAAGTTTCAAAACTGCTCCTATTATGAATCTTGTGTAATATTTATAGGTCCTGAGACATTTCCATATTATATAAAAAACATTTATAAACTCACAAATCAATCACGTGTCACATGTTTAGATCTCTTCCAGATAAGAACCAAAACATTTTACTCACCAGTCAGCCTATTATGTGGGTAAACAGATCACGAAATTGTGGTTTTGTTGTTTATTGTTTACACATAAAAACAAAACAAAAAAATATTAAGAGTGTTGCAGAAATAAGAAAATATTAGCTCAAAAACAATGTCCGACAATGAGTCTATTTAGGTATCATTTACTCTACAGTAAAAATATTGAAAAGAACCGCAATACCACAAAAATAATGAAAAATAACAAATAAAACAAGTTACTTAAGATTAAACCCTTATGTACATTTCGATGATCATGTCATCATCATCAGAGGGTCTTGTTACAAAATACAATCTAGCACACAAGAAGTTACAAACTAGAATGATGTTTCTATGATGTTCTAGTTTGTAACTTCTTGTGTGCTAGATTGTATTTTGTAACAAGACCCTCTGATGATGATGACATGGTCATCAAAATGTACATAAGGGTAACTTGTTTTATTTGTTATTTTTTATTATTTTTGTGGTATTGGGGTTCTTTTCAATATTTTTATTGTAATATATTGTACCACTGTGCTCTTGATATTGTGTATTATCATTTACTCTATAAAAAACTATGTCGGATCAATTGGCCCTGACACGTGTTTATAAATATATTATGATAAGCAATGTATTTTCGTACTTAGATATGATAGGGGAACAAAAAAGTACACATTATTCAGAAATAGGCTTCAAATATTTTGGCAATTCTCCGGGAAAACGCCAATATTGTGGCTGGCAGCTAAAGTGTTAATAATTATTTTTATGTATATTTTTTTTTTAATTATTGATATCTAATTTTAATAAGTTTTGTTTCTTCTATTGTACTTCAGCTATAACATAAGTTTTAATTTTCACAAATAATCAAAAAAATATTTTCAATAAGAATTAAGATAAGTATTAACTTTAACTTAAAAATTTTGTAATATAAATTTTATATAGACAAACCTTTTTTCATATAATTTGAAAATATAAAGAAAAATACAGGAAAATCAATTTATTGTACAACATTAACAGAAATTTCTTCTTAAGCAAATGAAAGTTAATTTCTTTTTACTGCCATTGCTACAATCCCCTTTAGCAAAAGTTAATGGCTGACAATTCCCTCATGGTTACTATGGACCAATGGAGTGATCTTTCAACCAGTCTATTAGGGTTTCTAGGACTCAATAGTGGAAATTAACATTACTCTAACACATTTGCAACGTTTAAAATTCGCACTATTTGAATTTTGTGCTTATGTAGGTAATTATTGGAACTCTGCAATGATAATTTATCATGGACATTGGGCCATCGGCTATAATTGAAGTTGGAGGCCTGCTGGAAGAAAGAAGTGCTTATGTAGGTTTAGGCCATAATGCAAAATTTTGCATTCTTAATGTTCTATTGCGAGAGCAAAGCTGTGGCATCTAGCAGATCTTTGAGGGATTCTTTCGATTTTTACTTGCAGTGTCTTATTATCTAGTGCCTGAACAGTCATTGTTTAAGCTCCTTTTTTAAAGAGGATGGTTGCATCCAACTATTTAATCTAACTCTTAATGGTTTTTCAGACAGGAGCAGGAGTTTGATACAAAGTTAAAATGTTACCAGATTGCTCCATTTTATACCTCTCTGGTCCAATGCTAAACTTCTACATGTGTAGAACATGTAGGTTAACAAACTACCACTCTTTGCTTTCACATGTCACCACCAAGCAACTTTAGAAACTGGACTAGAATCTACCTTTGTATTGGCCTTTGAGTATCAGATTTGTTTACCTTCAAGACACAATTATTTTTCAGACTTTTGTCTCACTGTTTTTATACATTTTGTTCACTTTTTCCTATTGTATGAAATTGTAAATATATTTGTTTAAATTTACTTTTTTGTTAACCTTGGTAATTTTCTAAACTTTATTGAATACAGAAGAGTCTCGGAAATCCGAGTCCCAATTTTCCAAGCTTTTGTTAAATTTGAGCCTATTTTATCTATTTGAAAGAAAATGAGTCAGGCCTCCAAAAAATGTTTATAGTAATAAAGAAAATGAATAAGGCTTCAAGAAATAATTATATCAATACATCATGCTCCCAAGTAATGTTTATATTAATATGGTATTTTTCTTCTTCCCCATTCTGTTGTATCATTCAGTTCACTAGTGTTCTACAGATTGGTGTATTACCCCAACTTCCTCAGTTGTGTATGTATCAGAAATCTAACAGGTCAATGGATCATAAATATCTTTCTTTATTTATGCTGTAATTTTGTCAGTCAACAAATATCCATTAGGAAGCATAAATATCTAGTCTTGTGCTTGACATATCAGAAAATAAACTCTCTTGAAGCAAACAAATCAATTAAACAATAACAACACTCAAGATTAGCTAGACTGGTCTTTATTACCTATTAATAAATCTGGATTGGGCTGTCACCACATTGGTCTGGATAAAAGGGGTTTTACTGTTTTAGGGTTCATTAGAAGTACTATTATTTCTAATGCACAGGTACTTATTTCCAAGTAATCCAAATTTTCAGTAATCTGAGGGGGTCTCAGTCCCATTTACCTCGAATCATCAAGACTCTACTGTATTTACGTTTTTCTTTTTACAACTATGAATTAAAATTGAATGACATAGGGATTTTATTCCAATAAATAAATTTAGTAATTACCCACCACACAAATTTTAAAAAAATTGAATGTTTTTACTTACAAGAACATCAGTTGAAGCAATAATACTGAGTTGTAAATATTCAGACGCCCTCTGCTGTAACTCAGCATCAGCACTGCGCAAGTTACTGTGCTGTCTGAAAACATCTTGCACCACTGATTTCACTTCAGGAAAAAGATTTACAAACTTAACGTATGTTGATAGTAGGAGAGCTCTAGTCATTGGAGAACAAAGATGATACTAGAAATACAACAAAACATAATATAATAGACAAAACATAAAGTACAACAAAATAAGAATGAAAAAGAAATTTATGAAAAATCAAAATTGAACATCTTACTGCCTATTAGAATTTCTTGATAAGTCCAATACATTTTAACATGTACTTATAAATTTTCCATATCTGACTACCTTTTGTTTTCATTGACAATTTTATGTCAAGAAGAGTAAAACCTCTTCTCAAGGAAGCCTCCATGTTTAGAACAAAATTTCAATTTTCGTTTTCTTTAAGTATGGATCTTTTATTAAATCTCTTTTAACAATGGACACTACATTTGCTATTTCCAGTCGTAAAATTAAAATAAATTTGTTACCTGTCTACACAAAATTTTGTGTTGAGAATGGAAAAATTATTGTTTGTAAAGGAAAAGATTATCCAACCGGTAGGTATGAATTACCATCATTCTTTAGTGTTACAGAACAACTGAATTTTGTTTAGGCATTTCGATGTGATAACAACCGATGATACAGGATTCTGAGAATCTTATTGCACTTCTTGTGAATGGGTAAGTGTGTGTATGAATTAATGCCAGTACCAATTGGAAGTGTGTGCACATAAATACACCAAACCCCTCTCAGTAGGTGTTATTTCTCCACAACTCCTGCAGAAAGAAATGGTATTAGATGTCTTGTAAATAATGACACCCATCTTAGAAATATTGTCAGGTGTTTTTAGAGAACCCCACAGATAAGTTATTTATAAAATAAAATCAGATGTAAAACTTAAAGAACGTGTTTTAACACAACAATTACAACAGATACTAAGGAAAATAACAAAACCAATTCTAACAGTTTTGTCTGTTAGAAAGCTGGTCAATTAAATAAAAAATGGATGAATGGTCATTTCTTAATGAAAAAATATAATTGGAATGTTATATTTACCGTCCAGTAAGCTAAAAAATTTATCTTAAATGACTAAACTATTTTTAAAAAAATGTCTTAGCACTGTAGATTAATTTTTCAACTAAATAAATAAAACCTACTAACCACAATACAAAAATCCTTATTTTACAGGAATTACTCTATGTACATTTCAATTACATGGTAATAATCTTCAGAAGTACTTTTTCTGAAATATTACTTCTGAAGATTGTTACCATGTAATCAAATAACACATAAAGTAATTGTAGTAAAATAGGGATTTTTGATAGTGGTTAGTGGATTTTATTTATTTGACTAAATGATTAATTTATCTCTTTTTTTAGTCTAATAATTATTTAGGCTTTTATTAAAGTTGTTGCCTTGTATTTATATTTTATACTTTTACCAATAAGACACTTTGAACAAAAAATATATAACCCAAATTGATACTCACCAACTTTACAAAACTGTAAGGTAGATACAGCAAAATCCTATTCTAATGAACTCATTGTGGCTGAGGGATGTTAGTTTTAATGATAGTTCAGTCAGTTTTAGTAAAAGCTCAAATGAAAAAAACATGTTATCTTAGGTGCTTAAAATTCAAATAAAATTGTAAAAAACTGTAAAATGTTAATAAAGAGAAAAACTGATTGAAAACGTGTCAGATTTATTCACATTCAAAACATTCATTGTTGCAATTGTAACCTTAAACTCAATGACAGTGCTAAAAATTCTAGATCGAGAATCTTCAAACTTATATTGAAAGCCTTTTGAGGTCTTCTTAAGGATCGCAAGTCTCGTTTTATTGATGTTTTGGTTATGGCAGGATGTATATTTGTTTTACACTTGATCTGCCTACACCTGATAAGTCAGTGATATCAATATTACTGATATGGCTACTATTTACAGATCTTTTGCATCATTTTTAGGAGGATACCACTTGTCAGAATGTATAAACAATCATATCAGGAGCCATATGGGCTTTGTGTCGACCCTAGCGTCTTCAGATGGTGTACATCTGGTTTAATAAAGTCTGTTATAATAAAGTATTATTGTAAGTCTATGCAACAAACAAGCCAGCTGACTAAAAGCCAGCTGTCATAAGCATTACATTTGTGACAGATCCACTAAATTTTATTTTGCAAAATTATATTGATATGCTCTGGGCTTATGTAAAGACTGCGATATGTTGGATTACAGGTGCCAGATTACAGATATATTATTGCGTATACAATATTTGTATTAAAAATATTATTCTATATAGAATTGTAAACATTTTTTAATTAGAACAAAAAAGTAATGGTTGATAAATGGTAAAATATCGAGCGAAGTTTATTTAATTAGTGCAACGTTTCGGCAACTAGTTTGTTGCCCCTTTCAAGCCTTTAGTGCTATGGAAAACAAAGTCCTTATATTTAGAGTTCAAATGAGTAATGTGAGAAGGCAGAACATCAAACCCCTACACTTCACCAAAAACTTTCTTTGAGCTAACTTTGAAATTGTGTTAAAGTTATGTTAAATTTTACTTAAGTACTCATGCTACATCTTATATAATCTATATATACAATCAAAGTAGACAACATTCCTTATACAGAAATGGTTTTTGCACTTCCATATTTTTATCTCAAACTTATCCTAAACTCAACGTCAGGGTTATAAATAAGGTCTAATAGCTTTTCATATTAAACAATGATGATTTCTTAGCCTGCATGTATTATCAAAAAGAACTAGATATAAAATCACAGTCTAACAAATCTTGTTTTATATTTAATCTAATACCTTGTCTTTTATAACTATATCGCTAAATAAACTATAATAAATTTAGAACACAAAACAAAACAAAAAACTTTTCTTTGTCTAAAAGATCAAAATATTGGTCAAGTCTACTGCACAAAATTGGGCAGATGGCAAAAAATGTAGCATTGTCATATGGGCGATACATAAGTCACGGACAGACAAAAAACTGACAGCCCGACTGTTCGCCCAGGGGTAAGCGACTTTCGACCATACCTTGAGAGGCCGGTTCCATACATGGCAACTGTGCTAAACAAGCCCCCACCCAATTTCCTGAAGTGGAAGTTAAACAAGGACCTATCACAACAAACAAGGTGGGCAATGAACAAGTGACCTTGTCAAACTGAAAACTAAGGTAACAATTGATTTATTTTACTTCTATATAAACAAATTATCAGAAATTAGTTACGAAAGTGTCAATTGAATGCAATTAGCTTCTAGAACATTATGACACAACAAAACCCTATATTTTGTTGATAGCAAAAATGTAATCAGTTCTTATACTTTGATCTAGGTAAAACTGGCCTAAAGCTGGTCAGTACTCAGGTAATGTTAAAAAAGTGTTGTAAGAGGAACTTGACCTATTCTCAAGCATAGAATACAAGAGAACTTGATCTATTACTCAGTTTAGTATACAAAGTGTTAAAACCATAAAAGCGATAAGCTCAAAACCTGTTAAACAAGAGAGACAAGCTTCCCTTGGTAATAATCTTGTTTGTTGTACATGAAAATTTCAAAAAATACAAAGTTAAATTAAACAGTACATTGAATTTTTTGTTAATAGAGTGAAATACTTTTTTTTAATACTCAGTAAAGTAGGATTTCTAAGAAAAATCAACAAAAACCATTGAGTGAGTGAATTTTAAACCCTCTGAATAATCTGGATGTTATTCTTTGGATTGTGACAATGTAAATTGTAAAATGTATTACAATAAAAATATCTGTTATGTTTCTTTTCCTGTTAACACTTTCACTACAGAGTGGTGCATATATGCTCCGTCTGATTTCTCTCGACAGACTTGCGGTAAGAATATCACACAGACCACGTTAATGTGGTCCTGCCTTCATTACAGACCAAAAGTGGAATGTTGTTGTAATAAGTTAATATACTTCATAAAATCCCTTGAAGTATGTTCTGTTGAATGTATATTTTTGTTTTGTGTTTTTTTGGGATGGCACATACATGAGCCGGTCGGTCTATAGCACGAAAATCCTATCGTAGACACAGCGTTCCATATTAGAGCTACTACAAAAGGTTATATGAACAAACACCAACCCAACTCGTCTTGGCTAGTCATGCAAGACAGATAGCTTATATAGGCTTATATATCAAAAAAATACAGACAATATAAATATTATTGTAACAGACAAAATATGTTTACATTTGAATTCCATACGCATTAAAAAATATTTACAAAAGCACCCATCACTTGTAACAGGGTTACATCTTTTGTGATAACTCAGTGGCACGAAGGAATAAACAAGGGTGTCAAATGTATTTTGACGTCATTGACCTTGATAACTGAGAGACCAAATACTTCACATTAGCGTCAGACATGTCTATAGACAGATAGGATTATATCAAGCCGTTAAAATAAACCACTGATTTGTCAGAGGAATAAGGTAACACACAAACAGTACAACAAATATGAATTGTTAGTCCGTTTAAACTACCGCGAGCGGCGCATATGTAGGACCTCAGTAAAGGAAGAGAGACCATACGGCACATATGCGAGTCAGCTGGTCTATTCCAATAGTTATTTTGTTAATGTTGTGGTAGCGAATATTTTAATCAAACTTTTACTAGCATTTATTCTTACCTTGGAATGTAATAGCTGAAACTGTACAATGGGCGCAGAGCGTTGATCTCCTGCTATCAAATTACCAAACTCTCCCAATATATAACCACCAACTTTTACCATGTTTTCGTGACAAGCTGGTGCTTGCAGCGCCTAGTAAGTAGACAATATAAAATTAAGAAAAATCTTTAAAGTAATTAAAATAATTTATTTTGAAATCCTTGATATTTAAAAATATATATTTATTCCACTTTTTATTATAAGTGAAATGGTAGAGGGCAAAGAATTAACAGGACAGACAATTTTATAACCGAAACTTTATTCAATAGCAATCATCCAATGTAACAATTGACAGTTTTAGGCAAAATGTTTAGAAATATATATACAGCACTTTATTATTTAACGTAAAAATATCTCAAATTTAAAAGGACTGGAACTGCAAGATATTTTGTATTATAAGAGTATATATTGTATAAATATCCTATTTATAAATACCTAAAAAAAATTATTTCATGTACAAAATAAATTATAACATACACTTATTCCCAATCTCTTACAAATATGATATTGCAAAAAAAAGCCAACAATTTCTTTAAAAAAATATAATCATTTATTATTTAAGGCAAAAATTAACTTAAATTTTTATGGATTAGTCATGCAAGGTTATGTTTTTGGATAAAAAATATTTACCATCGAGACATTTTAAGGTTGTAAATATATAAACAAATTATTGTGTATACACAATTTAAATATATACTTGCCATTTTTTAACAATGACGATATTAACTAACAAAAATAAAAATTAATACTTTTGAAACAAAATTTTTCAGAGCAAAATTCCCAAACCTCCCAATAACAAAAATTTGTGTTCATGTTTTAACCCTTAGCACTCGACTGTCGGGGGAGCCCCGCCAAGCTTATATTGCAGTTTACTCGTATGTCGGGGTCACCCGACACAATTTTCAAATGCCTATAACTCGTCTGCGGCGAAGCCCACGACATTCAATCTTTTCTCCGTTTGGTGCTACACTCTATTGGCAATAATGTGAACTAAGTTGAAAATGCCTAGGAATATGTGAGTCATCACAAAATCTAGTTTGCCGCTACGTTGTAAGCTGCAAGTAGGTAACAGTTTTGCCGGTTATTTGTATACTCGTAGTTTGCCCTGGCTTCACGTGCAATTAGTGATTCTGAAATTCCTGATCTTTTACTTGATACTGATTTATTAGAATGTAGTTAAGTTTCATAAACAAAATAACTAAACCAACAGGTATTTGTAAATATAACCAGTTTATGGGTGGTGTAGATTTAGCTGTTCAATATAATGAACCGTGCAGTTTTACGATACAAACAAATAAATGGTGGAGGAAAATGTTTTTCTGGCTATTAGATGTAGCTGTAGTAAATAGTTTTATTATCTATAATAACAAAAAAAAGGAAATGAGAGAAAATCCAGTTAAACAAAAATAGTTTCGCCAAAACTTGGTGAGGGAGGAACGCATTGGTGATATCAGGAATAACCCGTACAGTGAGAGGGGTCGGCCATCAACTACTGACAAAGAAGAAAGACTGAATGGGAAATTACATTTAATCTTTTCCAATGATAAAAATAGTTCTAAGGATTGTGTAGTTTGCAGTAACAGGAAGATAAAAGGAGGTAGAAGGGAAACAGTTTTTCACTACGAAACACGCGGCAGAAAACCAGGACTTATCCGGAAGACTGTTTTCAAAAATATCATACTCTGCAAAATTACAGATAAGATAATAAAATCATGTACATACAGTATTAGTAAATAAAAATATCTTAGTTTACTAAAATCATGTAAGAGAAAACAAAATTTTCCATAAACAATAATGCAACCTGCAGGTGAGGAATTTGTCTCAATTTAATTACAAGTGGGGAAGCAAAGCATGTTACAAAAATCCGAGCGCTAAGGGTTAACAGTCACAAAAATTGTTTATAGGTAACTTAAGTGAATTAAGACAATAGATCTTTTGACTTCCTAATGGTCCATTTTATTTACTTCTAAACAAGAATTTTATCTGAAGGTTTGTTCAGTGAGAACTGGGTTATTTCCACAGAACCTGGATAGTAGAAAATTCTTAGACAACACAGAAAATTTTGTAGAGAAGTCAGAATACTTGATGAATCTGTGTATGATCCTACTAGGAAACTAGAAGCTACTGAGACGCTTCTAGAATACATCTAAATGAATCTAAAATGTGCTCAAACTTGTTCACAGACCAGGATGTCCAAAAGGTGGCACCAACAGAGAACTGGAGGAATGTAGATCATTGAGGCATATGAAAAGCACCAAAAATAAGAAGAGAACCTCAAGAGTAGCTGTACTGGATAATTATGAGAGGTTATTGGCTAAAGCGGTGTTTCAAGACCAATTAAAAACTTTCTTTAGTTAAACTTCGTGTTAGCAGATTTTGTAGTTTATTTCATTATTTTCAAGTATTATTCTTTCTGTATACCATTTATTGAATAAATAACCTATATCTGTTTCAAGAAGGCTGGTGATACATAACACTCAATCACAGAACGGTGTCAGGTAATCTGAACTAGAAAATAAGGTTTCTTTAAAGGACAAATGGTTAAGAAAAATGTGTGAAAAAGTGGGATTAACAAACTTGATTACTTTCAGATTAACTGAATAATATCCTGTGTTAAAAGAGCCTTACATCATAGTTTAATTTGTATTTTTCAGAACTTGAAGAAATATTTTTCAACTAAATAAATAAAACCCACTAACCACAATACAAAAATCTTTATTTTACTAATTTTTTCCTTTACATTTTGATTATAAGGAAATCATCTTCAGAAGTATTATTTAACATTATTTTTTGTTATTTCTTATACAGCAAAAGGTCCCCATCCCTCCTCTCCTACTAACAATCTCAACCAATCACGTATCAACATACATACATTGTGCTCTAAGATAGGCTCTAGGTACATAGTACTTTTGAAGATGATTACCATGTAATTGAAATCTACATAAAGTAAATATAGTAAAATAAAGATTTTTGTATTGCGGTTAGTGGTTTTTATTTATTTAGTAAAAAAATTAGTCCACAGTGCTTACCAAATGTATTAATTAAAGAAATATATTTAGATATACAAAGGCTACCTCAAAAACTGTCTTTGCAGCATAGCCTTGCACATCGTCTCTGTTGATAACAATCTGTATAACTCTGTACCATACTTCCTCTGAAACATAGTCACCCGCTATCCGTATTAGATTCAGTATTACATCAACATACCATGTATAGTCAGTTGCATATTTTTCTGCTAAAATCGCAACTTTTAGTACCTAAAACACAAACAAAATTATAATTAATAATAGCACTACATCTATCACAGTCTACCAAAAATAAAATTATCAATTTCATAAATAATACACACAACCTCTAACCACAAATAGTTTTACTATAGTCTTGTGTACATTTTGGTTACAAAGTAACCATCTCTAGAGACATGACAATACATACTTCTTAGGCCGACCACACACTGTAAAAGGCACAGCACGACGTTTTTGCCTAGCCATGCCTCACCTTGTCCGATGGTTAGTAACAGCATATGGCACGGCACAGCAAGGCATCCTCAGTCCCAGTATGCTTTTGCTTCTGAAAGATATTTGAATACAAATTCATATGACAAAATTTTATTATTTTCATGTCATTAAAATTGTTAGGACATCTCTACTTTTAATACTAAGTAACTCAACCTAACCTTTAACTTTTCACCCGGTCCAAATTTCCAAAATAGTCATACAATACACAAAAAATACAGTATCAATATCAAACTGTATCAATATCAATTGTTATACATTACAGGTTAGAAAATTTTATTTGAACTTGATTGGATGAATAAAAACGTATTTTATTAACAACTGAAAATTTGTACAAGCTATATATAGGGAGAGTGTGAGCTAATAGAAGGAACTGAAGAACAATCTATTGGAAACTATTGCTTGTTCTCTAACACTTTAACCAAAAAATGCTTCTTTTACTATGAAATTTATCCCAAGAGTACAAAACACTTATCCCCGCTATCCCCGGGCATGCGCAGAAAAATTTGTCTTATGCCCAACAGACAAAAATTAACGAGGCAGTACAAAGCACCTTAAGGCACTGCCTTACCTCGCCTTGCCGTGCCTGATCCAGTGTGCGACAGCTCTATTTAAACCAATGTAAATCACTTCGTTTAAGACAAAATGCAGCACCTCGTTGTGCCTTATCCAATGAGTGGTCGACCGTAGTATTTTGTAACCGAAATGTGCATTAGAATATAATAAAAATATTTGTGGTTAAAGGTTGAGAATATTATTTATTTATATTAAACTACAGGAAATCATTCCAAGTAATTAATGTGTATCAATTTGGTTTTAAAATGTCGATAAGAAAATGTACTATGTCGTTAAATAAATGTCAGCCAACAAGCATCTAGTAAGAATTTAACAAAAGGAAAATAAAATCATTTTAAATTTATTTAAAATAATATTTAAAAAAATATAAAATATAATATAACTTTAAAAACTAATAAAAAAATAACTAATTTAATTGTGTTACACAAAATAAAATCAGATTAACAAGAAAATGTATAAAGAACAAACATAACTCGTAAAAATGTGAGTGATACTATTGGATCTAATAGTATAGTTTTACATTAATTACTTTTAGTTCTGATAAATTCAAATTATTACAATAACCAACATCAAATATCACTAAAAATTGGTTAGAAAATACATTTACTTTTCTATAAATTTGTTTTAACTTTGTAACGAAGTTGAAATTGAAATGTGTTTTGATAGTGATATACATAGAACCTTTTTTTTAATATATTGCTTCTCCTTTTGAAATTAAGTATTCTTTAATTCCTACCAATTACCTCACTACTTTTTTCAAATTTTTTAATTTTACTCTGATTTTAACGCTTGGATTTAATTTAATTTTACACAAATTTGAATTTTCATTTTAGAATTTTCTTCTACAATTTAGCTTTTTTAAGCTTTAAATTTGATTTTTCATAATTCTGAGTGCCATTTATTATTTCAATGTTGATTAGTTTATTTTGTTGCACTAACTAGTAAAATTTTTGGATCAAAAAGGAGACAGCTATAACATGACTTATAGTTTATTCCTTTAACCTTTTCACTGCAGTAAATTTGACTCCTTTTACCCCTGACTGAAGCCAACTGTGCAGCAGAAAACTTTAATGAATTTTACTAAAACTATTTTACTGTCCTCCTGTGAAATTTTGGTGCTCAATTGCTAAATCTGGTATATGGGGTCAGCATTTTTTCAAATATTGGCTAATGTTAACAATTATTTTGAATCTTCTCATGATCCAGACCTTCATCTAACCTAAGTTGAACTAGTTTGTTGGAAACCATGGAAAAAAAGTCGTTCCAACAAGAGAGTTATAGCCTATATTTTGCTGCATGATTTTTGCAAACTTTTCAATGAATTTTAAAAGAATTGTTTCCTGGACAACATTGCTTGTCCTCCCTCTACAATATCACTGAATATTTTTTTCCTTTGAGGACACTTCACACACAAGTGTACAAATATTGTCCACAACCCGCAAGATATGCTTAAGGATTCGATCACTCAGGCAACGGTTATCATTTTACTGGAAATGACACGAAGAAACATGGCAACCGTCCACAAAAGGCTTCATCAATTTGCAAACAATGGAAGACATCATTTACCAAACATACTTTTTAAAACCATATAATGTAATGGGATATTATTTGCTGTTAACTAATAAAGGAACTGCTTTTGCCAGAATCTGTATATAAATAAATAAGAGCACATTGTGTGAGGTACTTTACCATTTCTTCTCTAATGGAGTAATCAGCTGTTTCCAAGTAGTTCAACATTTCCTGAACTATTTCCTCTGCATTGCTTTTGTCACACATTGCATACAAAAGATCTACAGCTTGCTGCCTGACTGAAACATCTTTCTCCATCTGAGAAACAAAAATTGCTTAGTGAAAAAAAAATTATTTTAAATAATAAGCAGGTAATTGATTAAAATAATTTTTTAATGATCAACTGTCGACATAAGAATTAGAAGTTTCTTGATGTAATCATCTTGAATTAGAGCTACAGAAACAGATAATTTGTAGAATTATATGTAGATCCTAATGTTAAATCTACTAAAGTACTTTGGTTCATTTTAATTATAAGAAAAATAAACATAATCCATTGATGTTGTCAAAAACCACTTAATTGATTTTATGTTTCTTGATTAAGCATTTGAATCATCTGAACTTAATTGATAAGCATAACAGTGTAAATATTTACTATTTGGAAATTTAAATTTTAACAACAAAAGACATCCTAACACTGCCCAAATGATAACTTATTACAGCTCCATCATGGTACCCTTGAACAACAAATTTCAGATTGAATTTAGAAGGGTCCAAAACGGCTTTTATAATTTCAGAAATTTTCTTAGCTGTGCAATCGTGGAGATATATACAAAGGTAATAAATCATTTTACTGGTTTACAATGGTTGATAAAATAATTAATTACTATTTAGCTTAAACAAGATGTACCACTTGAAAAATATATATTAGCTATATGGAAACAAAATCTGCATTATTTGTGTCATTTTTTATATCATCCATACTGTTTATAAGTTCATTCTGTATTGTATGAGAAGTGTATTTAAAGGTTAATGAACTTGTCAGATGATCTTCCGATATACTAACCAGTTTGCCTATCATTCACAACAAATCTAGGAAGCTGATTAAATGAAGAATATGTCACAGAGTGACAATTTCGAGAAAGTTCAAATATATATATATATATATATATATATATATATATATATATATATATATATATATATATATATATATATATATATATATATATATATTCCTGATATTTAATATTATCCATTGTTTTTCCGTTGCACTGACTTTATGAAGTTAATAAATTACCAATTTTGAGTAATTTTATCCACCATTGAGTATCCACCATTATCACTCAAGGTAAAATTATTGCACTTAATGGTGGATAAAATTACTCAAAATTGGTAATTTATTAACTTCATATATATATATATATATATATATATATTGTAACATTTATAGAATGGGCTATATAATGTTCTTTAAGAATTGGAAAAATAAATTAGAAATAACTCACACAAAATTTAAAAAGAAATTCATTAAAAGATTGATTAGATTAAATAGAAACTAATTTTAGGTAAAAGCCTAGAAAGGTTATAAAACGGTTGTAACATATAAACAAGATATTTGAACTGTAAATGCATAAGGAAATTTGTTGTATCAAATAAAATTAAAAACAAGATAATCTAATAATAATAATTATATTTAAACAAAATTGTAAATATTAGTAACATAGGGCATAAGTAATTACTTGAAGGAGAAAGTGAAACACGATTGTAAACAATGAGATTAGAAAGGTTATGTTTGTATGAATTCAGCTCCAAACACACACATTTCGGAATTATTACAGAAGTAAAACGCAAAGACACTTCACACACAAATAATAATAATTAAATAAACACTGGAAGGTTTGTTAAGGATCAGAAAGTTGAAACAATATGTTAACCAAATTAAAACGCCATTGTAAACAGTCTCGTTGTTTACAACAGCTGTAAAACAAGAAATAGGTCAGTTGCAGTCGACTCTAGTGAGAAGAAATCGAACTAAATTATAGCAACATGTGTTTTAGAAGAAGGAGAGGCCGCCATTTTTCAAACAATTTTTAAAAGAAACAGGACGCGTTAGTTTAGTTCTGGCGTGGTGACGCCGAGGAAGCGGACCTGCCCGCAGCAGTCAAAATTCCATTTGAAGGAATTCGTCAAAATTATACAGATTTGTGAAGAAACTTGGAAATTTTAAATAAGGATATGTGAATTTAAAGAATAATACAGTGTTAAAATAATTTGAAGGAACTAAAACGAATTTAAGTGTGTAAAATATAAAATTTAAAGAGAACGGAATTCTACGTGTGAGCAAGCAGCCATTCGCCGATATTTATTAAGTTGAGTATATAGCGCTATAGAAATAAACTTTAGTGGACTCTTAAGATAATAGGGAAGTTTAAACTTGTACATTATTAGAATATCTTGTGATTAATTAATAGTTAGTAATAAGAACATAATCCAGTTCAAATAGTTTCGCCTTTTTGCTTATTCCAAATTTGTTAAGTTTTTCCATCAGGAAGTTATTTATTAAAACTGTTTTCTAAATTAAATCTTGTTTTTCAAAATTTATTTAACTAACAAAAGAGTTAAAAATATAGCCCATGCAAATAAACCCCGAGATATTAAGAGATCTTAGAAATTAGCCTAGGGTATATAAAAACCTTGTAACTAAAAATCAAAGAAATTGAGTTTAGTATATTGTATTAAAATTTGTTAAGTTTATTTTTGTTCTGTTTATTGTTTATTGTTTAAATGTTGAAATAAAAATTGTTATAATAAAGAATTATGAATTGTTCCTGACTAGTTTTTTTTTTTGTTTAAATAGAAATTAAATATCATTCAATAAAATAATAATAATAAACCCCGTTGCGTTTTTTTTTATAATTATGTTATAATATATATATATATTTTTTTAGGTTAGTTTTGGTTGGTAAAGATTATTTAGATTTTTTGGACTAGGAGACTGACAGACTTACCTTGGTAAGAGTCCACACTGTAGTCTTGAAATAGAAACACATAAAAGCACTTAAACAATGATATATTTCAACCACACAGTGGTCTTTGTCAATCGAAGAGAAAACACAAAAAGAAATATGAGAGAATGAAATAATTGTAATCCTAATAATTGTAATAAATAAAAATACAAAAGTATCAAATGTTGCAACACACCTAATATCACATAAACATGAAATAACAAACTACGAAAATAACCTAACCATACTTGAAATAAATAATAACCCAATAGAATTAAACTCACTAGAAAAATACCAGATTTATAAAAACACACACAACAATTTAATGAACCTTCAGACCACATATACAGAAGACATACTATATAAAAACATCACACACGCAGATCAATAGAAAATGCGTGTAACGTCAACAAATACCAACATCACGTACCGAACATCTACACCAGAAAAATATCAGTGATTCGACTATGGTCAAGTGACCGAAAGGTGCCTCATCACACAAGGTAAAATCATTGCACTTAATGGTGGATAAAATTACTTACAATAGTAATATATTAACTTCATAAAGTTAGTGCAACAGAAAAACAATGGATAACGTAAAATATCAAGAATATATATATATATATATATATATATATATATATATATATATATATATATATATATATATATTGTAATAATTGGTAAATTCTCTTTTATAAGTCTTAATAAAAATTTATAAGTTAAAAGAAATAACGATTCAATGCTGCTTTTGTTACAAAAATTTTAATATCTTAATATGACATTCTTTATTTTCTTTTATAAAGTCACTTACTAATTACAAAGTCTTATTTCATCCACAAAGAATTACAAAAATTAAGCTTTATTAGCCTAAGTCTAAAATTTGTTTATGGCAGCAAGAAGTTTAGTTATAAATTTTAATATTAATTGAATTTGATTTAATTACTTTAATTTGAGCTTGAGCTCTCCTTATCTCGGGTTAATAGGTGGGTTTTCTAAATTTTGAATAATAAAATTTGAGTTGGCACTTTCAAAAAAAATATCTAAGTTACAATTCTTACAAGCTAAAATTTTTTTACAAGTTATTTGGTTTCTAATTAAATAATTTCCAGAATAATGTCTTCTTAATCGATCAGTTCAATGATTTGGCTTAATGTTATTCTGTAATTATGATTTGAATACGATACTGCACTTTCCGCACCAGTTAAATAAAATAAAATTTCTACAGCCAATTCTGAAACACGTCTGTCTCGTTCAAATGCTCTGTCCCAACTAACTGACGCTCCCTTTTTAGCAATAAAATGGCCAAGTCGTCAATTTCCGCTATTTTCTCGTTTATTCCTTGTAACAGCTTTATGGATGTCATGTTCACCGCCTCTGATACACTTCTTCTTCCTAACAACTGCACTTAAATTTCTTTGCAAAACAATTGCATTTAAATCTTATTTCCCAAACTGTTTTAGATTATATCTCCACGAGAAATATTTAAAACGAATATCTTTTGCCGGTCAATGCGCACGCAACTCCACAAATTCGTTCTCCCATCTTGTTTACTTCAGAACATTTCACTAGCTTGCCGTTTGAAAGTTTTAAGTGTATTTATATCGTTCTATTGTTCTATTCAAATTGTTATCTATTAATTACTTCTAATACATTTTCATATAAATAGTGATTTGTGTGTTTTTTTTTCTTTTTATATAAAATCTTGTGATTAGATCTAAAATGTGGCCATGTGCATTTTCTACACAAGTGAAATTAGGTTATGTTTACATTTCGTTACTGGTAAATTTTAGTAATTTTTTTACATACTGAATTTATTTATATATATTTATCTTATTTTGTAAGTGCCTTTTATATATATACTACTTCAAAATGTTACATAGTCCCCAAATTTAGATAAAAAAAAATTTTGATTCCAAAATTCCCCTTTTTTTTATCTCAATTTTCACATTTTGGGAGTAAACTCTTACTCTATCCTTCTTGCTTGTCTGCTGCCCTCTAATTACATATGATATACTTAACTCCTAACAATACAATAAATTAACAATTAACATTTAATCAACAATCCTCTTATACTCTTAACATCTAGTACATTAATCATTTTGTGATTCTTAGAACCTATTTTATAACCTTTTTCTTTTTCTTTCTTTATTTTAATTTTAATAGAATGGAATCTTTCCAATCATAAGTCTTTTTATTTATCTATATAATCTATCTTCTGACACAGTGTTTTTTTTCTCTTAATTTTAGCCTAACCGAGTCATAGCATGTCTAGGTTGTTTGTAGGTTAGGTCCTTGTTCTTATTCGTTCATCCCTTCCTATTTTATTTAAATTTATATATTTTTTATTTCTTTATTTTTTTTCCAATGTTTGTTTAATTATTAAGTCATTTCTGGTCCATTGTCATTTCCGGTTTATTTGTTATCTATCCCTCCTACATTCGCTTCCTTCTCCTAATACTTTTATATCCTGAGTCATTCCTGTTGTTACCATCTTATTATCCCTTGTTATTTTCCTTTCTCTCGACTTCTCCCTTACTATTTAATTTGTTCTATCTGAAATTTATCTGATTCTCCATGGTGTGCCTCCCTTGGTTCATAAAATTTCTTTAACAAGCTAATATGGAAAATTCCTCTAATTTTATTGCTTCTAGCATCTTTGATTTCATAAGTCGCCTTGCCATATTTCTTGGTGATCACATAAGGTCCATCATATATATAAAATAATTTTGCCATCTCACCTCTTATACCCTGTGGTTGCCAATTTTCTTTTACTAATACCTTGTCCCCAACATTTAATTCTTCTATTTTATGAGTTTTATTAAATTTCTCTGCTCTCTTATGAGCCTTCTTCTTAATTCTACTCCTAGCAATTTCTAAATGTCTTTCTAAATTTATTAATTTTGAACTCCAGCCTAAATTTTTTATTTCCTTTTGCCAAAACCTTTCATCCTGAATTCCTAGTTGTAGCTGGTTAGGTGTGTATCCTGTAGTCTCATGAGGAATTTCATTAATTGCCTGGTTAATAACCTCTACATATTTTCCCCATTCTCTATGGTTATGATGACAATATGTTCTCAAACATCTAATGATCTCCTTATTCACCCTCTCAACGATATTGCTTTGTGGCCTCCTTATTGGAGAAAATATTGGTTTCATTTCTCTATTTTTAATATACTCCAGCCATTTCTTATTATTAAACTGGGTTCCATGATCAGTCTGTATTCTTTCTACTCTCCCGAATTTTTCTATATAATTTTCTAAACATTTAATTGCCTCCCCTGTGGTTGCCTTTTTCAATTTATAGATTTGAACGAATTTTGTAAATACATCTAAAATTACTAATAAATACTTATAGCCTCCTATAGTTCTTTGAAATGGTCCTATAAAATCAATTGACAATTGCTCCTTTGGTTTTTCCACTTGGATCCCCTTCATCTCTCCAAAATTACCTTGGGTTACATTTTTAGCTCTTTGACAAATATTACATGTTTTAATAATTCCCCTAATGCTTTTTCCCATTTTCTTCCAAGTGAAGCTCTCTGATAATATGGTATGACATTTCTTAGCTCCTGCATGCAGGTAATATTCATGACAAGTACCCACTATTTCTTTAATCATTCCCTTTGGTTCTACTATTTTCCAACTTTCCCTATTTCTTTTATATACTGAGTTATTAATAATTTTATAATTTTGAGGATAATTTTGAATGTTTTCTTTTATTTCTCTAACTTCCAAATCTTCTACTTGTAATTTACTAAATTCTTTAAATTTTGTACACATTTCCATATCCATAACTCTTTCTATATAATTTATTTGTAATTCTGAATTTTGGTCTCTTCTTTCAAACTTATTTTTGTCACAAGGGTTCCTGCTCAATAGGTCTGCAACTACATTTTCTTTTCCTTTACAGTGTTCAATAGTATAATCATATTCTTGCATTAGTAATATCCATCTATGCAATCTTGAATTTAAAATTTTACAAGTCTTAATAAAAGTTAAGGCCTGATGGTCAGTCTGGATCACAATTTTTCTTCCTAGGATGATCTGTCTTGCTTTCTGCAGACAAAACAATATAGCAAGTAATTCCTTCTCAGTGGTATAATATTTAACTTCACTTCCTTTTAATGTGCGGTTCATAAACATTACTGCCTTTTTCTCCCCCTTTTCATCAATCTGATAGATGTGTCCTCCTATGGCATATTCACTGGCATCTGTTTGTAGGTAAAATGTTTTCTGGTAATCTGGGTGAGTAAGTACATTTGTTTCCAAAAATTTTTTCTTTAATTTAATAAAATTTCGCTCCTCCTCTTCTGTCTCCAATCGGTCAATTCTATCATTATTATTGTTTTTCTCAATCGCTATCTCCCTATTTAAAACTCTTAACTCTTCCCTGTTCTGTATTGTTATATTTTCTACCTTCTCTATCTCTTTCTTATTAATTTCTGTCACATCAGCTATTATTTCTTTTGTTTCCTCAAAATTCTCCTTAATCTTCTCCTCTAAGTCTCTTCTCATAACTCCTATTACAGCATTATTCTCTGTTCTCAACTGTTCCCTCATATCCTCTATCATTCTCCTATTTTCTTCCTTTAGCCTTTCGAATTTCTTATCCATTTCCAACCTACTTGAGGCAAATCCTCTGTTCATCTCTTCTTTCATCTCCTTATTTTCCTCCTTTATTTCCTCACTATTTTTATTTAATTTCCTTATTTCTTCATTACTCTGTTCAAATTTTCTATTCATTTCTTTTTTTATTTCCTCCTTACTCTCTTCAAATTTTCTATTCATTTCCTCTCTCCCTGTATTTATGTTTACACTCATTTCCATTAAAGTCCTCATTATATTCCTTAAATCAACACCCTCATTATTTCCCTTTTTCTGTTGGGTTTGCATCAGTGGTAATCCCCTAGCCTCATCTACTTGGGTTTCCACCTCACTCTCTTCTATAGGCATATCTGTGCCTTCCGTTTCTGTCTTGTATTTCTAGGCTTGTCCCTTTTTCCAATTCTATTAGGCCTATTGTAGCTTCTTCCTCTTTTTCATTTATTTTTTCTTTTAATGTCACATATTTTCCTTTTGCAGCTTCCTCAATTGCTGTACCCTTCCTAGACCTACTATGTTTGTTATATTCCTCTAATTTTTCTGTTTTTTTCGCTTTCTCCCCCCTTAAATTATATGTACCTGTTTCAGATTCCATTTTTTTTTTTTTATTTCTTTATCTAAAATTTCAAAATTCCCCTTTATGCTATTTAAATTTTGAAAATTAAAAAAATTATTGACTTATGGTTGCAAAGTCCTGAAAAGTAAACAATATTAATACAAATATTTAATTAATAATCTTATCTAAAGTGCCTTAAGGTTAATTCTTAAATTTTTTTATAATCGAGCCCCACGTTTGTGTGCCAAATGTAATACTTGGTAAATTCACTTTTATAAGTCTTAATAAAAATTTATAAGTTAAAAGAAATAACGATTCAATGCTGCTTTTGTTACAAAAATTTTAATATCTTAATATGACATTCTTTATTTTCTTTTATAAAGTCACTTACTAATTACAAAGTCTTATTTCATCCACAAAGAATTACAAAAATTAAGCTTTATTAGCCTAAGTCTAAAATTTGTTTATGGCAGCAAGAAGTTTAGTTATAAATTTTAATATTAATTGAATTTGATTTAATTACTTTAATTTGAGCTTGAGCTCTCCTTATCTCGGGTTAATAGGTGAGTTTTCTAAATTTTGAATAATAAAATTTGAGTTGGCACTTTCAAAAAAAATATCTAAGTTACAATTCTTACAAGCTAAAATTTTTTTACAAGTTATTTGGTTTCTAATTAAATAATTTCCTGAATAATGTCTTCTTAATCGATCAGTTCAATGATTTGGCTTAATGTTATTCTGTAATTATGATTTGAATACGATACTGCACTTTCCTCACCAGTTAAAAAAAATAAAATTTCTACAGCCAATTCTGAAACACGTCTGCCTCGTTCAAATGCTCTGTCCCAACTAACTGACGCTCCCTTTTTAGCAATAAAATGGCCAAGTCGTCAATTTCCGCTATTTTACGTTTATTCCTTGTAACAGCTTTACGGATGTCATGTTCACCGCCTCTGATACACTTCTTCTTCTTAACAACTGCACTTAAATTTCTGTGCAAAACAATTGCATTTAAATCTTATTTCCCAAACTGTTTTAGATTATATCTCCACGAGAAATATTTAAAACGAATATCTTTTGCCGGTCAATGTGCACGCAACTCCACAAATTCGTTCTCCCATCTTGTTTACTTCAGAACATTTCACTAGCTTGCCGTTTGAAAGTTTTAAGTGTATTTATATCGTTCTATTGTTCTATTCAAATTGTTATCTATTAATTACTTCTAATACATTTTCTTATAAATAGTGATTTGTGTGTATTTTTCTTCTTTTTATATAAAATCTTGTGATTAGATCTAAAATGTGGCCATGTGCATTTTCTACACAAGTGAAATTAGGTTATGTTTACATTTCGTTACTGGTATATTTTAGTAATTTTTTTACATACTGAATTTATTTATATATATTTATCTTATTTTGTAAGTGCCTTTTATATATACTACTTCAAAATGTTACAATATATATATCGCAATAGTCTATTACCCTACCAAAAAATGAGTCTCATTTTGGATACCTATTTATTATGCTTTTGTGTTGCAGTATTTATTGTTTTAAAAGTTTTATATTTTAACGCATTTTCCATATGAGAAAATCTTTGTTGTTTTTAAACTTTTCACTTAAATTTTTAAGGTCCTTACTGGCCACTGTCCACTCAGGTTCACCTTCACTATCAAACCATAAACAATAAAAACAAAACCGGTTTTTATTTTCCTCAGTAAGTTATCCAAGGCATTTTGTTAACCAACTACATTTTTTTTCACCATCCATTTAGAAGAAAAGTCTTTCTATTGATATGGGTCCATACATTTAACTACTAATTTTAAATAATAAAATTGAGTTTTATTAAATTGTCCACTATAGTCAGTAACTAATTTAAAACATGTATTACAATAAATAATACATTGTTATTATTGTATTATTAAATAATATTAAATCACACAACTAATAAAAGTAAAGTACCTCATGACAAAACATTAGTTGACGGCCCAATGCAAAAGGAAGTTCATTGCTTCGCCTGTTGAAATAACCCTGTATATAGTGGGGGAGAAATTACTTAATGTAAACAAAGTGAATGACCTTGACTTGACAAAATTAATCCAATGCTAATCATATGTATAAGACAGACCTTGAGTAGTGGGGAATTCTCTCTCATCCATGATGAAAAATTGCTGCACAAAATCATTCGGATCCTTCTTCAATCAGTCCAAACATTGCTCAGAATGTCGTTTGTAAATTTGCTTTTGATACGCATTCAGCAAATGCGGTACCTGCCTTGCGGAGAGTATTCACATCACTAATTCTTTGTGCAAGATGTTTCGCACCCTTTCTTCTGATATCCCCACAGCCTCAGCTATCACATGCACCTTTGCTCTCCTATCATCCAACTCGATATCGTGCACATTTTCAATAGTTTCCAGTATGGTTGCAGTTTTTGGCTATCCTTTACATGGCTCATCTTCCAGCGACATATGACCACGTTTAAATTCAGCTGCCCACTTTTTAACTGTTGACATTGAAGGAGCAGAGTTCCTGTATACTTTATCAACTTCGGATGAATTTTATTAGGGGTTAATCCATCCAAAACTGAACATTTCATCACTGCAAACGATATTCAAGTTTATCCATTTTAACAAAAAATATGTAAGACGTCTACTAAATAAAATTCCTGTAAACAAACTACTTGAGTAAACAAGTTAAAGCATATCATACGAACTAATGACATTTGCATGCAGGGAGGAAAAATAAATTTTCAGTGATTGGAATGGCATCTCTGGGTCAGGCCGAGAACTTTTCACCTAACCCTTGTAAGAATATCACCCAACTATGCTAATCATATAGTGAGTAGACTGTAGATTCTACTATAGTTATACAGTTTTATCATATTAAAAATTTGAAATGGATTTGAGTTTCACTACATAATGTTATATAATTTAAATTAAGAGTAATTCAAATGTTTTACCATTCCCTTTGAAGTTTTAACTAAAAAATTTCCTTACTTTATTTTACTTACTAACTCAGTTTTCACAGTGCATTTAGTTACTACATTTATACATGCCTATTCGTTGTTAAAATAAATTTTACTTTTATTATAAAAGAAAAATCATATATACCTTCATTGACAGAATCACTACTTCTTGATGCTTTTTGACTGCTTCGTGTGAAAATTCTGATGTTGCTAGAAGACACATGGATTCAAGGGCAAGATAACGGAGATTGGTTTCTCTATTTGATAAGAACTGTCCTAACTGATTGCACGCTCTTACTAGTAGGTTGGGTTCACTAAAGTTAACAGAATAATTTTACCATCAATGAAAGCTGTATGACATCATAAATTTAATAAATTATTTGAGTAATTATATTTTGTAGAAATAAATATTAATATACAGGGTGACACATGGGAGACGGATGGTTTTGAACTGCGTTGTACTGAGGGCGCTGTGGTGGGAGGTGGTCGTGGTGGGAGGTGGTCGTGGTGGGTATAGTTCTGATCCACACAAGACGCCATTTCATTTACTCAGTCACTATGGAGCAGTGGGACTTGCAACGTCGAGTGTTTGTCTATGACAGTTTCGTTAAAAGTGGTGAGTCTATTATTGCTACACAGCGATTATTTCGTGTGCGGTTTAATCTCGGTCGACATGGAGCTGTTCTGAGCCGTAACACAATCCTCAGATGGGTGGAAAACTTCAGATCAACTGGAAGCATACTGGCTAAGAAGCATCCTAGCCCGAGACACTTCAATGACAGTTCTTAGACGCATGTTTCCTGGCTGGATTATCTCACGTTTTGGCAATGTTCCTTGGCCTCCCAGGTCTCCCGACTTGTCAATATGTGACTTTTTTCTGTGGGGGTACCTTAAAAACTGTGTTTATAACCACAAACCACGAAATTTGGACGAGTTGAAGAATGCAATCATTCAAGAAATTGCTGCCATCCCTGCAGAGATTTTAGTCCGTGTGATGGAGGATTTTGAGAAGAGACTTGAGTCCTGCATTCGAAATGTTGGACATCACCTTGATGACATTATTTTTCACAAATAAGTTTGTTAACTAAAATGGCAAATAATGAGCTTTGATTTTCTGTAAATAAACATTTATTAATTTTAAATTTGGCTGATTATTATTTCATTAAAAACCTTCTGTCTCCCGTGTGTCACCCTGTATTTATATTAACGATAGATAATAATTGCCTTTTCTTATATGGTGATAATATTTCCTTGTAATTTTGTGGTAATAAATAAAATTTTATAAATTTTCTTTTTGTTTATTATTGTTGTTTAAAATTCTAAACTTTTTCCTACTTTCATATACACCACAAAAATATCACATAGCTGTAAAAATATTATTACTATATTTTTTACTTTGGTATATTTAATGACAATTTGCAAGTCATTGTTGATAATTTTCCTGTTAATAATAAATGAGGATTTTGAATATACAATTATAAATATTGTCATCTTATTCTTCATACGCTCGTAAAACAGAAGATATATGTTTTTCATGTAAATATATGTTATTTACATGAAAGATAGGTTATTACTTGGAGATACTATTGCAACAACTGTAAAAAACACTTTATCGTTAGTCCATGTATACACTGATGGGTCTGCAGTAAAGCATGCCTCTGGTGCTGGCTTTTACATTGACCAATTTGAAGGCTGCAGCCCAGTTGGAATTAATGCATCCACCTTTGATGGTGAGATTGTGACTATAGTACAAGCTGACAAAAACCTTTGTTCGATCTCAGGAAAGTTGGCAAGAGTTGTGTTCTTCGTGGATTCACAGCCTGCTATAATTGCACTAACTAGTAATATCTCCACCGACTGTGTGCAAACAATGAATGGACGAAAGACCATGGTAGGGATGACTGAAGGTTTTTTTTGTGGTACATTGTGCTGCAATAACTCCCTATCCATATCGGCATTGAAGGTAATGAACAAGCAGACCATCTAGCGAAGAAAAGTAACACCTTGTCATAGCCTGACAATCCTATATCTCTATTGACAGCAAGAAGCCTGATTGAATCTACTATCAATGAAAAAACAAGGGAAAACCAAAGAAAAATTAGAGCTTGAAAGATATGAAGGGGCCTGGTGCACACAGCATTAATACCACACAGCCAACCTAGAGTGGAAGCTGTTGCCAGATTCAGAATCCTTACGGGCCATGATTTTCTGCAATCCCACCTATATAAAGTAGGTGCCCCAGATATTTACCCTTTGTGCAACTGTCATGGATGCTCCACATCTTCAGAATTGCACAGCATTTCAAGATATGAAAGAGCAAAGCCAGCATTGTCTCTACTGGGAGGCTAGGAGGAGAATGGCAGAAATGCCAAGATCTGGCATTGGATAAAGTAAAAGTAAAGTAAATACTTTGTCAGATAGGGGATTTTTTTCCAGATAATGTGTTAAGATCCCTAAACAATAACAAAACACCTGAAAAAGCAAAAATTTAGATGAACTAAAGAAAAAATATAATTAAAAAAGCTTACGTTACTGTTTATTGATTTATAGGGTGAAAAGTATTAGAGGACTGTACTAACTCTTTGGTATTTTTGCTTTACTAGAAATGGCAAAACTAAATTTGAAAATATAGACAAATTTTACTAGTAACTTGAATATATACATTCTTAATAAAAATAATTATCATCAGGCTAAGAAAATGAAAACTCACAAGACAAAAAGACTAAAACGATTTTAGGAAAAACTTTATTGGGGTCACATTTACTTATATGAATGTACTCTAAGAGACCCCCAGAGTGCTTATTGAATTTATGAGCTAATTACAACAAACCTCCAATTCAATAGATAACTATCTTTGATGCAGACAAAAAACTTCCAGAAATAAATTAAAAATTTCAAGAATGTAAAGTTTCAAGTTTCAACTGACAACTCATGATACATTTTTCTGGAATTATAAAAAGTACAAATTGGCTTATTTGATTAGAAATATTTAATTAAAAAATTTGTGACAAATGATGAAACAAAAATTATACAGTGGAACCCCTCAAATCCGAACTAACTGGGGCTATAGGCTGTTTGGATTTTGGATTTGCTGTGTATTTTGCATTTGAGAAGTGCCTTTTTTATTAACGAACAATATTAGAGCATTCATTACATATTTCTCTATCATAATTTGAACAGTTTTGCAATGCTATAAGTGAAAAGTCTTTGGCACAATGCTATCAAGCAAAAGTTTCTGTAAATGAAAAAATTGACGGGGCTGTATTTTTACACAAGAGAGGCAGAAAGAAGTTCCCATTAGTGGCCTATTAATACAAGAAAAGTCATTATAGTTAAACAAATTAATGAATGGTGATTTGGAATTTACTACTAGCAATAGATGGTTGGATAGATGGAAGAGAAGGCACAGAATTAGACAATTAATGGTAAGCGGGGAGGGGGGATTATCAGCTGATAATCTTGCTGCAAAAGAATATTTATACGAATTCACAGATTTGATTTCGTCTGAAAATTACTCACCCCAGCAAGTGTATATGCGGACGAGACTGGATTGAATTTTAAAGCCCTTCCCACTAAACGTCTTGCTTCTAAAGAGAAATCTTTTGCGCCAGGCTTTAAAACAACCAAACAGCGTCTCAGTTTTAGCCTGCAGTAATGCCACAGGAACAAATAAGCTACCATTAATGGTAATTGGAAAATCCGCCAAGCTAGAAGCCCTTAAAAATATGAACTTGAATGTTCTCTCTGTTCATCACAGAAATCAGTGTAAGGCGTGGATAACTGGTAATATTTTCAAAGAGAGGTTCAAAAATGAATTTGTTCTTTTAGTAACAAAATTTAATGAAAAACATGGACTGCACCAAAAGCTCTACTTTTGATAGACAATGCTCCTTCAAATCCTTCAGACATGCAATTGGTATATAAAGACATAAAAACAATCTTTCTCCCACCTAACGTGACATCGTTTCTTTAGCCTGTGGATCAAGGTGTGCAGCAAAACATAAAACTGAGCTACAGAAAAAAGCTTCTGCAAACATTAATTGAAGAAGATTGTTCTCTTTATATTACAGAAAAATTTAAGACGATTACAATAAAGGATGTAATACACTGAGTAGCTGAATCCTGGAATTATATCAGTAACACTTTACTGCAGAAATCTTGTCAGAAGCTCTGGCCTAGCCAGAGCCTACCTCGAATTTGTGGCAACACCACTTAGAACACAGGATGATGAAACTATGCTCCTTCAGCTCATTCAAAGAATACCAGGATATGAAGATGCTGAAGAAAGTTGCCTGGAAGAGTGGACAGCACTAGATAACAATGAAGAATATACAGAGCATGACATGGTGTCTATGGTCCAGGATCAACATGATGACAGGGTAGCAGATAGCGATAGCGAGGAAAAGATGCCTTTACGAATGCTGTAACTCATGCCAATGCTGTCGACACTCCCGAACAATATGCAGCTGCAACACACTATGATGTTATGCTAATATGATGGTGGCGCAACATCCCATCCTCGGGAAGGTTTACGTCTCTTCGTCAAATGAATATTACTGATTTTAAGTGAAAAATATACAGTTACGTGTTTGTGTCTTTTCTTTTTAAATGAAACATATAGTTTAGTGTTTGTCTTTTTTATTTTTATTTCACTGTCAATAAATTTTATGTTAACGAAGTGATATAGTAGTACAGTATAGACCTTCGTATTATATCATGTTTTTACAGTGTCAATTCCAATATATTACACATCTCAGTCCTGATTAATGTAAGTAGCAAACTTTCAGTACATACTTCATTAAATTTTACATACTTTTTTAAAATTTGGTTTTCATCAAATCATGTTTAGATTTCTGGGGTTTGGATTTGAGGGGTTCTACTGTAATATTTACCTGTCAAAGTAATGCGGCAAAACAATAAATTTATTTAAATGAAAACAAAACAATCTATCAAATTAAATCAAATGTCCCACTTTTTAAAAAAAAACATACCTATCATTGTGAATAATTAAACTGATTGCTTCAAATAGCACTGCATTTTTAGCATTTGAATGCTGAACTTTTTTTGATTTTGGAGGCTCTTGTGCCTTATTTAATATTGTCTCTAAACATTCGTTCAGCCTTCCTCGAACACCTGGATCATCTAAAAACAATAAAATAAAAAGTTTCAAAACAACAAATTATTACTCTGCAATAATAATTACACACACCTGTATCCGTTCAAAAAAATATAATATACATATGTATGCAATATAGGTATATGTTTTCTGTTGAAACACATCTACAGTGCTAAATAGAATATTACTTAGCCTATTAAAAAGGTTAAATTAAGAGCAAGAGCATCAGCTGTAGCTTTTTGTCACACCATACATACTGATTGTCACAGAAAATTGCACCAAACATCATTAACAAAGAATTTTATTTTATTTGCAGTATTAAAATTACATATCTGAATTTTTGAGCTTACCTGGCGGAGCATAATTTTGTAGTAATCTTAACAATTTAACCGAAAGCCAAGGTGCAGGAACAAAATAGTATGTGTAGTCTTGCAGATCTGTATAGCTAGCGGTGACTATCTGCAAACAAATGCAAATTAATTACCGAAACTTCAACACAATAATTTAATTTTATTGTGGCTTTGAAAAACAGCAAAATAAGGTTATGAACAACAAATTATTCAATTTTCAGCTGGCAAAAGTTTGTAGATCCTATGATGAAAAAAAATTGAGTTAACCCATTGCAGATTAAATTATTAGTACCCTGGACGGCCCAGTAAAATCGAATTAATTCAGTGGCCATGGGAACTTAATTGTGTTGTACTAATTTATTATTTTCTAACTGACTATTTGTTATCATTATTATTAAAAAAATATAATTATGAATTAAATTATGCAAAATAATAAATAATGAAGAGCTACATATGGTTTAAGTAGCTCCAGGATTTTGGAGCCTTTTGTATAAACAAAATGAAAATGTTTTGACTGTTTTAATATTTTTAAGTGTTCCTTGCGGTCCTTCTTGTTAAGGCTTTTCACTACAGCAGTTTAATTTATAAGTAATTATATACTAACAGAAAACTTTAAAATAGTTTCACTTTTCTAGATTTTTGAAATTTTAAGTTATTAAGCTAATCATGGGTTCCTAAACTGGGGGGGGGGAGAGCCCCCTTGGGAGGCGTAAAGGCAAGTCACGTGGTCGCTAGACCAGTTGGAAAATAATAAGATAATTAAATATATTTATTAATATAAGAACAAACTTGATGTTTATAATGACTTGGATTGTGCCCTTACTAAAATACAACCTTAAATAGGCATGCTAGTATAAAAAATGTAAACTCAAACAACTCACTAACAAATTTTTCTTTTGTTAGTTAATATTTACCTTTCAAATTAAAACTTGAAATGTTATATCATGATTCTTGTGGAAATATGTATAAATAAATCAATTGTTACCAATACCGGGTTGTGGGAGGATTTCATTTTAAGAAGAGGGGTATCAAAACGGTTGGGAACCGCTGAGCTACATGGTTATTCAAAATTATTTTTTGTTTTAGTATTTTGCTTATTTATCCTAGAAGCAAATTTCCGCAATATAACGCAAAAAACAAATTTGTTCAAATCGATTAATGAACGGACACATATTAACTGGCCTAAGTTTACTGTTGTAAAATAAATTCTGTTATAACAAGAGCAAAAATTATGCTAAAATTATAAATTTAAGTTTGAATCCACATTATTATTACTAATTATTTTATAATTAATATAAACATTGCAGTTATCCTTGTTACCACTAAGCCAACTAAGCTTCTTTAATTTGATAACGCCATTACGAATTTACAACATCTTAACCTTAGAATCAAAATGTAAATTGAATACAAACCTATATTTTATTAATTGATTAGATATAATAAAACATTCCTTTTCTTTTTAGAATCTTGTCACGCTAAACACGCATTTATCCACAAATTTTCTCTTCATTAACACGTTCATTGCCAAGCTGGAAATTGGAATTTTGTGTGGTGGCCAAATTTTTTTTATTGTTTTATTTAGTTATATAGTGCTCAAAATAAGTAAATATAGTATTTACAAACTTTTGTTATTATGTACTTAGGAATTATGGTCTCTAATATCCATCACGCGATATAGTATGCCATACATAATGAGATTTTTGCCCATATGGCCAAAAAACGCGATATTGAGTGATATATAATTCGGCCAAAAAGGGTACATAGTTTACAAATAAAAGCCATTTAAACGTATGAATTGTAATGACTTTAAATAGCTGACATTTATAATCAGGCAAAATTTGAAAAACTCACTCCTAGTTGTAATTCATTTATACATTCAAAATTTACAAAATGGTTTCAAAATATAAAACTATTTAGTATTGCAATCATGCAATTCAAAAAAACAGTCAAAACATAATTATGGAGCACCTGGAGAGTTTTTACACTCAGTTGTGGGTTAATCCTATTTTAATTTTTATAGCAATTTCTACAATCTTTTCTAGAAATTGCATTTACTGTTTTGTCGGTGCTGAGACATCGCGATTTGGCTTTTTCAATTTTAGTTAGTTTGTGTTCAACTCTGTCTCCTCATGTCTTCTGTGTAGTTTGTGGGTCAGGTGTGGGTCAGAATCTAGTAATAACTCTTCCGCCTCTGTAATTTAAAAAAAATGTTTTTTTTTGATGATTCGGCATTTCACTGAGCCTTTTCAAGAGTCCTGGTTAGTCACTCATAATTAAAAAATCAAAATCAACACTCAAGTAATTAAAAACTAAACCTCAAAACTGTAAATAAATGAATAACTAAACAAAATTATTAAGAGGTTACCTTATCCGAATGCTACCACTGTGTGCACTGGCTGATAAAAACAAAACAAAATGGCTGGTGGCCATCCCCACTACAATAAGGTCAATCCCTTCCCTAGTGACCAATATAAATATTACGTACAATTTTGCTGTGACCACTATAATAATTCACTTGGAATTTGGATAGCAATGGCCACACGATAACTTGTGATCGGCCGGCCGTCCAGTAAGAACTGACATCATGTGATATCGCGTGATTGGCAATTAACGTATTAAGTTTAACACTACTGCACTGACAAATTCTACACAAACACCTTTGTAAAGCTCTTTCTTATAGAATATTCCCAATGAATTATTTGAATTTTAGAATATTTAAATGCTTTTATAATGATAGAAATAATAGTAGGAGTAAGTTCTTGTTTTTTATTACTCATATCAATCAGCGAATCTAAGCATTTTTATTTAATTAACAGCTTGCCATACTTGAAAACATTAAATTAAGTTGCATACATGTATTATACATGTTTAACTGGCACAAAAACTGTCAATTTGGTTCCAGAAGCTTCTAAATTCTCTTAATATTATCAATATATAGCTTGTTTAAAATGTTTATTTTTATAATTAATAAAAATCTTATGGAACTTAAAAAATAAAAGTCATTCAAAAATAAAAAGACTGTTTATACTGTTAATTACTGTTTGTACTGTCAATTAGTACACGTTATTGTACGATGGTAATTGCTACACAGATTGTAATTGTAATGAGAGAAAAAATAAATATCATTCAATATACATGAATACCAATGTAAAGTATACTTAATTATGATTTTTGTCTTTGCGAAATTACTTACTCTGCTAAGTCGAGATACTGCAAGACTAATACAGCCTTTATACTCATCAGGGTTACGTTTAACCAATGCATCTATCAAAGAAGCAGCTGCAGTAACCACACCCAGATGTTGATCATTTAGCAAATGCACAATGCGAGATGTCCATTCTCCTCCTGGAATTATTTCCTGTGAAGTTCGAAACAGCCGGAGCAGACATAGTGCTGCTGATTGTTTAACAACATCCATTGTATCACTGTTAAACATACAAATATTTATAAATTTTTAAAATATTTATAAATATTTTAAACAGCTATTATGTTATTATTATGGAATTTAAATGATTTATTAAGAGAATATGAGTTCTCAAATTACCTACTTTGATGAACAACTATTTTGTTAAATCTTTTGTTAATTTACTTGATAAAACTTTCTTGAGCCTAAATTTGTGGTTTTTATTCCCATATTTGTAGTTTATTTTAAATTCGAATGTTATTTTATAAATAAATACTACCACTTAACCACATAAACGTTTTATTTAAATTCTGATAAACATTTCGATTACAAAGAAATCATCTTCAGAAGAAATTACTACAAAACTAATTAACTCTTGTAGTTGTAATAAAAAATTATACCACAGTTGCTCCAAGTTCTAAAGTTATAATTGAGATAATAACCCCTCTTAGGTGAATTTTAATGATCTATGAAAGTAATACAGAATTTGATTCTATTTTGTTATTAAACCATGAATCTACTGTCACTGGCACATTAGAAAAGCCCTAGTGTAGGAATGAGTCGGGCTCAGTTTTCAGCTCTGCGCATGCACTGTAGATGTATTCCTGACTTACAAACATATTCTAACGGTACGGTAGATTTTTAGCAGTCATATTTTAGTAAGTAGTTACAGATAGGTAAAAGTACTAACTTTAATAAGAAATGGTGCAAAATATAATCATATATGATCCCATTTTTGCATTATAATATTTTGTAAATCTGACATTTTGCATTAGAAATGTTTTTGGAAATGACCTTATAGTTTTAACCTGCCTTGGGTCAGGGCTCTCCTTGTGCGCCAGTGACAGTGCCTACATACTTTGTCTCTCTCCACTTCACTCTCTTTCACTTCTCTCTGAATATACCATCAAATATCACATGACTGAACTTTCAACAGACCATGATATATACAGCTAACCAAAATATCTCCATATGTATGGAGAGCTTTGAAACAGTCATTAGGATATAGACTAGAATTTGATAAATAAGTTTTACATTAAGGTGGGTTTGTGGTAGTAAAGTGGGTAAAATACTTGACAACTCAACTAAAGCTTCTAGGTTTTAATATACAGATTACCAACGAATATTTGAGTGTATTTTCAGCCCCAAAATGTGAAAATGTATATCTAGGGTAGTAATGGAAAATTAAATCCCATTACCTCCCTTGAATACTGTATAACTCGAGTAAACCAGCTCTACTGTGTTTCTTTTAAACCATGTCTCACAGTATTAAAAGCAGTCATTATTATACAGGGTTATCATAACGAATGGTGTGGTTTCAGTAATTCGTAGGAAGATTGTAAGGAAATTCTAGATGTTACATTGGTATCTCTGGAAGCCTCTAATCCAAAAGTTTCCAATAAGATGGTGCTCCCCCACACTTCAGTGCAGTGATCACGGACGCTTTGAACAAAAAATTTGGAGATCGATGGCAAAGACCTATGTTGCGGCCTTCAAGGAGACCAGACCTGACACCCTGTGATTTTTTCTTGTGGGGGTAATGAAAAGCATTGCTTATTCAAATAAAAAATGCACGATCTGAACCCCTTCAAAAACAGCATTACAAAAGCAATGACAACCATAACCGAAGAAATGTTAACGAATGTTTGGCGAGAAGGTGAGCATCGTTTGGACATTTGTCGAATGACTAAGGGCGCACATATTGAAATTTATTAATTATGTAAAAAAAAAACTGTTTGAGACGACAAATTAGATGAATAAACCACATTAACTATAAGTAATTCATTTTTTTTAAACCATGTTTGAAATAGCACCATTTTTTTATGATAACCCTGTATTTAGTTTCATAATAACAAATAGTTTCTTTTATGGTTCTTTTCTTCTTACAAGACTTCTTAAATTTTTTTTCTTACCATGAAGTAAAGTTTTTAATTAGGTCACTGCTCAATGGGCCCTTGAGGTTTTCTCCTACATTTTCTCAACTTTAAAAATTTGCAACTAAGTATTTTACAAGGAACATTCTGAATTCTTCTTGGCTGATATAATTATTATTTGAAACTAATTTCTAAGTATCAAAAAACCTTTTCCTACAACTGTTTTGATTTACTAAAAAACTGTTAGATTTGGGTTTTTTAATATTTCTTCTTCGCCATCAGTTTTATCTTTCAAATAATTGACATTATGGGCGAACCTACTTTCTACTTCAACTATTTTCAACATAAAGTCATTAAGGATCCATGTCTATTGTACTAGAATTTGTAGAATATGAACATCTGAATTCACTATTTTATTCTAGAAACACTACAAAATATTGAATACGAACAACTCAAATTATAAGAATCACTATTATATACCTCACACCACAAACATGAAACAAGAGCAAACTATGTGACAAGAGAGCAGCTGAGGGACTGAGTGTCAGCTGTGTGTATATACATCTACAGAGCTTAAAAACCAAATGCTGTCGCTGTATGGGCAGGCTTTAACAAATATCCTTTTTTATCATATGTTTAATAAATTACACCTAACAAATTAGCCAATACAGCCTGTTATCTGTTAGAGTAAGCAAAATTTAAAGCATGGTCCGGGTCGCTACCGCTTGCTATACCCCAGGGGGTGTATCTCTAAAAACAATTAACTCATTACTCCAAATACTCTTTTATAAAAGTCAAATGGATATTTTGTAATATTCCTGATTGATTAGTCCTTCTGTATTGCAGTTATATTGTCATAATTTTTTACTCCAACACCTTTAAATAGGATCCCACTTAATGAAAGTTCATGATAGAAAAATTCCAAAGACTAAAAATGTATTTCATAACAAAAAGAAAATATGCATACACAAATAAATGTTTGATTTTTAACTTTTCTATCTTTCCTAGTTTATGATCTCTTCTCAGGATTTGTTAACTATTCATTTCTAGAACTTTTACAAATTATGTTAAAATATATTAGTCACAAAACTTTACAATAAAAATATTGGCAAAACCCCCCATACCACAAAAATAATATAAAATAACTAATATTACAAGTTATTTAAGATCAAACCCTTATGTACATTTCGATGACCATGCCATGATCATCAGACGGTCCTATTACAAAATTACAATAATTTACAAATTATACTGACGCCAACTGTTCTCTACAGTCGCTATATGTAAGCTTCACCCCCTCTCCGCCTGCGACCAACAAACAACGGTAGGCCATCTTGAACCATTGGCCAATTCTAAATTGCAATAGGACCTTCAGATGATGACATGTTCATCAAAATGTACATAAGGGTATAATCTATCTAACTTGTAAAATTAGTTATTATTTTTTTTATTTATGTGGTATTGGGGTTCTTGCCAATATTTTTATTATATTATAATGAGCTTCTGTGCTTTCTATTTTGCATATAACGGAAGTTTAATTAATTTTTTGATCACTCTTAGTTTAACTCATATTTTTCTCAAACAAAATACATTTAATATTTTTTTGTGGTACAAAATGTTAGATTCGATTTGTATAATTCAAAAATAGCTATTGCTATTTTGAATAGTAATTTCTAAGAATTAATTGAAGAATTTTTTTTTTTTTTTTTTTTTTTCCTGGCGAAAAACCAATTGTGGTTATCATCGCCAAACAAAATCTAACACGGAACGCAATATTTTAAATAAAATAAAAATAAATTTAAATACAACTAAAATTAAAAAAACAAAAACAACAACAATAAATAACAAAAAACAACAATAAATCTATAACAATGAATAAATTCTTAAAAAACTATAAATAACAAAATAACAACAAAGAACAATATAACAGTAATAAATAATAACAATATGTAAAACAATAATAGGTAACAATTGACCAATAAATAAATCTTAATAACAATAACAAGAACACAAAATAAATTAAATTAAAATAAATAAAAGAAACAGAGAATTATATGTATAAATAAAAAAAAAAATATTTATGTATTAAATTTTAAAAAATATTTTCAAGTGGTGCAAGAAAGCGATGACTCGGTCAATGGCCGAGGCATCGTCCCTTAGGACCATCTTCAAACTCCCTTTTAAATTAAAAAGGGCACGAATATTGCTTACATTAACACATTGTACTAAAATATGTTTTATTGTGAAGATATCACCGCAGTATTGGCATATTGGTGGATCTTCACGACGCATCAAATATCCATGAGTTGCAAAAGAGTGGCCAACACGAAGGCGTGTAACCACCACTTCCTCCCTACGTTTTGAACGAATTGAAGACCTCCATGGACGGACGGTATCTTTAATTTCCCTCAGCTTATTCTGAATCACGGTATGCCACTCGTCATTCCAAGCAGCGAGCAATAAATGTTTCGCGAAACACACATAATCAGATGCCATAACCAGTTGAATAATAGGCACCAAACTTGTAGCTTTCTTCGCCGCTTCATCCGCTTTTGTGTTTCCAAGTATTCCGCAATGTCCAGGAACCCAACAGAAAGTTACCCCCACACCCCTCAATTGAAGCCTGTGTACAGCACACAAAATGTCCCCAACTAAAGGGTTGTTAGAGAAAACATCCTGAAGAGCCTGAAGAGCACTTTTGGAATCCGAACACAAAAGATAATGCGAGGATCGAGATTGAATGACGGTCAAAGCTTTAAAAATAGCAAATAGTTCTGCCGTGAAAACACTGCAAGCTGAGGGCAATCCGTACGTGTAGGTACATCCAGATGCATAAAACGCACATCCAACGCCATTGTCCAGTTTAGATCCATCAGTGAAAATAATTTCACTGTGTTGATGAGATTTATAAATGGATAAAAATTCCTGGTGGTAGACCACAACAGGAGTATCGTGTTTTATATTACTGGACAATGAGAAATCGAAGTCCGGCGTTTTTATTATCCATGGAGGTAGATAGCACATTTGTCGTTCAAACATAGTTGGAAGTTGCAACTCAAGGTCATCCAATATTCTTAAAGTTCGTATGCCAAATGGAGCGGTCGAACGTTGACGTGTATTGTACACATTTTGTTTAGGGTATTATGAAAGACTATTTCAAATGCCGGGTGGTTGGGTTTGCTTCGAAGAACAGAAATGTAAGATATTTGTAGCATCTGACGTCGTCTAGAAAGGGCAGGTTCCCCAGCTTCGACAAGAAGACTAGGGATTGGGCTAGTTCTAAATGCACCAGTAGCCAGTCTAAGTCCAGAGTGGTGGATGGTATCAAGGGTTTTCAGAACTGTGGGTCGTGCAGATGAGTAGACTTGACAGCCATAATCTATGCGCGATCTAACGACTGCGCGATAAAACCGAAGCATACTAGTTCTGTCTGCTCCCCAATTCGTACCACTAAGGACTCTTAACATATCCAATTTCTTGCTGCATCTCACCTTCAAATCACGAACATGTGGACTCCATGAGAGTCTTTTATCAAATAAAAGACCCAAAAATCGAACAATATCCGTGGTTTGAAGCTGAATCCCATCAAGATAAAGGATTGGCTCCTGGTGTTGCCTACGACGACTAAATGCAATACATTGTGTCTTCGAAGCAGAGAATTTGAAACCTGTAGATTTTGACCATTCCTCTAACCTGTATATTGCTAACTGCAAAGATCTTTCCGCAGTTGCCATACTACGAGCAGGCACATATATACAAAAGTCATCCACAAAAAGGGAACAGTGTACCGGAGATCGTATATTACTGGTGATACTATTTATTGCAACGGCAAACAGCGTGACGCTCAGCACGCTGCCCTGCGGTACACCATTCTCCTGTGTATAGCTGTTTGAATACGTGCCTCCAAATCGAACGCGGAAAGATCTGTTTGAAAGAAAGTTAGCGATGAATGCTAGGATATTCCCTTTATACTCCATGATTTCAGAGTGTTCAGAATTCCTCTTTTCCATGCCATATCATATGCCTTTTCAAGGTCAAAGAAAACCGCAACGAGCGTTTGACGCAAGAGAAAGGCATCTTGAATAGCGGATTCTAACAAAACCAATTGGTCAACCGATGACCGTCCTAGTCTGAAACCACATTGTTCGTTGCTAAGAAGGTTGTTGGTTTCTAGGTACCAGACAAGACGGCGGTTGACCATCTTCTCCAGTAGTTTGCACAAGACGCTTGTAAGGGATATAGGCCTGTAACTACTGGGAATGGTTTTGTCCTTACCTGGCTTCAAAAGAGGAATTACAGTCGATTCTAACCACGCATCGGGGAAAGAGCGCTCCTCGAATAAACGATTGTATACTCGAAGGAGGATAAGTTTCGCCGATGATGGTAGATGTTTTAGCATGGAGTACACAATGGAATCTGGACCTGGTGCAGAATCCTTCGTTGACGCAAGAGCTGACTCCAATTCCCCTATAGAGAAAGGGGTGTTTAAAGTAGAGTCCTCAGACAACCCAACGGTAAACGGTATTGCTTCTTCCTTCAGTTTATACATCTGGAACAATCTATTATAGGCTGTAGTAGCAGAAAAGTTAGAAAAAGATGTTCCAAGTACATCAGCAATGTCATCACTGTTTGTGATTAATCTCCCATCTGGTTGCTTCAGCGCAATGGCTGGCAACGGAATGGAAGTACCACAAACTGATCTTAGCTTCCTCCACACTGTGGAGGACGGAGTTGTTCGTCTAATTGTGCTAATGTACTGTTCCCAAGAGTTCTTTCTACTCAGCCTAAATATCCTCCGTGCTTTCGCACGGAGTATTTTATATTCCTGAAGGTTTCCATTTGTTGGGTGTCGTTTAAATTTCCTAAGAGCTCTTCGTCGTAAACGGAGGATTTCTGTGCATTCATCGTTCCACCACGGCACAGGCGGCCGGCGTGGATGCGCAGAGGTTTTCGGAATGGTCTTTTCAGCGGCATTTAAAATTGCTTTTGTAATATTTTCTATATTTTCATCAATGGGTGTCAGATAATCCATGTCAAGTGATACAAGGTAATTCGAGTAGGAGTCCCAGTTGGCTTTTCGCAAAATCCAACTGGAATTTCGAGCATAACAGGTTTGGGAGTCACATAAACTGATCTTAATAGGCACATGGTCGCTTCCATACAAATCATTGAGTACCGACCATGTGCATCTAGTAGCTAATTGAGGGCTGCAAATCGATAGATCAACAGCTGTCCATCCACCAGTAGATGCTGCTAAATGAGTATGAGAACCGTCATTTAGCAGACATAAGTCTAGTTCCGTTCTTACACTTTCAACAAGATCACCTCGAGAATTCCTAGTCTTAGATCCCCAAGACGAATGGTGGGCATTAAAATCCCCTACCAATAAGAACGGAGTTGGTAACTGGCTTATCAAATTTACTAAATCACTGTGATGCAGGTTTTCTTGTGGCGGCAAGTAGACACAACACACAGTGATTTTATACGGGACAGCTGTTTGAACGGCTACTGCTTGTAAAGGAGTTATTAAGTTTAGAGAAACAGCATCGATACAGTCACGAGCTAAAATGGCTACGCCACCTCTAGCTCGATCTTCTGTAACAAAGTCCGATCTAAAAACTGAATACTCCCTTAAATGGAAATTATGCGATTCGTGGAGATGTGTCTCCTGTAGACATACAAACATTGGATACACATCTCGCACGAGTACTTTAAGTTCTTCTATGTGACTCCTAACACCGTTGACCTTCCATTGTATCACTGACTTCCTAAGCAAAGACATTTATTAGCTTAGCAAAGGATTTATTTGACACCCATTGGTGCTCTCTCCTTTCTAGCCTGGGACGATTTTAGACGTCTCAGGCTTACATTTCTTAGATTCCATATCCACCCGTTCAGGGATGGAATCTGAGGAAGTTTTGGGTTTAGGAGGGGTAGTTTTCACATTCCCTCCTTTGTTAGCATTTTTCTTAATACCCGGTAACGACGGTGGCGATGTGGTCTGACGTAACACTGGTTTACGTGGTTTGGATTTTTCCAACGTCTTCTGCACAGAAGGTTTATTACCCGTTGATAATATTTTCTGCACAGAAACACAAGGCTCGCTTAGTGACTTATTTCGTGCTCCAATCCCCCCAGTGGAAGGGATAGGTACACGAGGCAAAACACTATCAGTTGCTGCAGGTTGTAACAAATTCAAAGACGGACCATTTGAGACTAAGCACAAAAGGCGAGACACTTGTTCAGTTAGAGCTTCAATCTTCTTGGACAGCTCAGCACAGTTGGTACAAGACGATTTTGAAGCGGTCAGGGTAGCGGCATAAGTCTTACTGTCTGTCTTTGGCTGAGTGGATCGATAGAGTTTTTTGGCCTCTGGAAACAACAGCTTGTCTTTCGCCATGAAGCCTAGGATAGCTTTCTCTTCCTTAAAGGTAGGACAGTTGTAGGATCGCGCTGGGTGGTCACCACCACAGTTGGCGCATTTCGGAGAATTTACACAATCCTTATCATCATGGCCTTCAACGCTACATATACCGCATACGTTCTGCTTCGAACAGGTAGAGCTGATATGCCCAAAACGTTGACACTTGAAGCAGCGCCTAGGGTTAGCCACGTATGGTCTCACTGAGATCCTTTGGTAACCTGCATGCAAGTATTCGGGTATTTCCGGCTTTCCAAAAGTTACGATAAAAGACGCTGTTGCTATTTTTTCTCCTTTGTCCATTTTCATTATAGGGATAACGTCCGTAACTAACTGAGAAGACAGTTCGGACTTTATTTCATCGAAGGTGCATTAAATCCCTACATGTGATGACCCCCTTTGAGTAATTCAAGGATCTGTGGGAAGCCACAGATACCATGACCTGGTCAAAGAAGGAGGTCATTTTTCATAGAGAACGGGTTTGTCTGTCGGTGGAAGTCGCAATTAAAAGTGTTCCGTTTAGAAGTTTCTTAATAGAGGCTACTGGGCCTCCAGCACATGCAGTAATAGCCTTGTTAATCAGGAAAGGAGAAACTTTGGAAAGATCTTTCCCTTCTTCGGCTCTAGAAACAACTAAATACTTTGCTGATGGCAATGTCTGCGACATTGCCACCATCAACTTTTTACTCAAATCTTGACTATCGTCAGGAGAATCCTGGCGTGTCCTCTTCAGACTAGTCATATTTGACGTGGTTTTGGAATCCATAAATATTTTTTGCCAGCCATCGTGTCAAGCGTTACGAGGAACGGGTACACCCTTGGATCACATTAAGATCATTTCCAACCCTCAGAACTCTGAGGCCTATAGCTTTTCTCCTTAGCTCGACTGGATGGGCATCAGTCGAGAACTCGTAATACTGTGCACAGGCTCCGACACCCATGCACCGCGGACACTCCCTGACCAAGGACCGAAGCGGCTGGTAGACCAGAAACCGCGCTTACGTCTTCGGCAGAGCAAGCTCACATCAGCGTCCCAGACCAGAGTTTGTCACGCTCTGGACTTTTCAGCACTCCCAACGTGCAACGGTTCTGACCAGTCAAAATTCCCTAAGAGAAGATGTATGTGTTGAAATGTGTATAGATTGTGCAGGTGTGTGTATGTGTGTGTGTATGCTTTGTGAGTGGTGTAGTGTTAGGCTAGGGTACCGCGAGGGACGCCAAATCCCTCGTAGGTGCGGCTAGTCCGCACCCCCCTGCGGGTTTAATTGAAGAAATGTTACTCACCCAGATACCAAAAGTTTAGGGATATCATAACCAAAAGCCTCTGCCATCTCCTTACTTCCAATATTTGCTATACACTGCATAGCTAGATTTACATGAATGGGATTCCTAAAACATCATAGTAACCCATAATTAAATTTCCTTAACATTTTTTTATATAAGGTACATAAAAGTCATAATATACAATCAGACCAGAAGTAAGATCAATAAATATAGGTTTGATAATTTTTCATATAGATTGCAAAAGTAATTTTTTTTTTTTTTTTTTGTCTTTTTAGACTAACCAAATCCAAAAGTAAATTAACAATCAAAATGTCTTTGAACAGACCAGGTAACCTTGCATTCACATAATTATTTAAAGGAATTAAACAAAGATCTTCAAGAATGAGCTAATTTAAAATTGAAACCAAGGAGCATGTTTGTAATTGTAAATATAAGGATGGTAAAGATGATTCAAGTACCTATTACAAGTAATTAAAGCTTTAGTGAGTATTTTATGCTATGTAATTTGTTTATATATTTTTAGAATGATTGAATTTATATTTTTAAATCTGCAAACAGTGAACACCAAAAGAGTTTAATAAACAAAAAATAAATTTACTAATCTACTAATCAAATTTTCTAATCAAGAACATTCTATAAAAAATACCTGATAAACATGTAATAAATATTAGATTATTACAAAACTTGTAATTACAGTCGGCGCCGCTTATTGTGATCACGGTTAATGTTATCATTTGGTTATTGTTATCGTTTCATTGAAAAACAAACACGGACGTATATTAATACATTGTAATTAGGCCGCTTATTGTAATCATCTGTTCGCTTATTATTATCATTTAATTTGCCATTCAAAATCATATGCGTCAAAGTATACTAGCATAGACCAAGTAAAAATGTCTACAAAGTAGTGTAAACAGCACGTGCAATACACAATGACGCACAATTCATAAATGTTTATTTTTAGAATGACAGAAATACTTTACAACGGTTTCAGCACTTAGCACAGTTCTCAGAATGTCTCCCTTACTCTTTGTTTACGCAAACAACTCGCTGATTCGACTTTAGTTGTTTGTTAACATTAGTTGATGTTACTACTGAACCGTTTACAGTACGGGCCTACTGTATTTTTTAACAGTGAATTTTTATGAACGTTTATTACAGTATTTCAGTATGATTTTACATAATTTAATTTTTAAAGATCTTTTTCGTTTGTTTTGTAGAGTTTAGTGTCACTTGAAGTTTCAAAGGACAGTATAGCAAGATGTCCGAATCTCAAAAGTAATGACGCGATTTAAGTCTTAAACAAAAACTTGATATTCTAGATAGGTACAGTAAATTACCAAAAATGAGTCAAAAGAAACGCTGCTTCTCAACTTGGCGTTTCTCAACCTCTCTTATGTAAAATATTGAACAACAAAGAAAAAATCTTGTCATTATCAAAGTGTAATGCAAATGTTGACAACAAAAGACATCGTTCTAGGAAGGATCCGCAAGTGGAATCAGCTTTGAAATTGTGGTTTAAAAATGTTCGCGAAAAAGATGCTCGAGTTGACGGTCCACTAATGCGTCTAAAAGCTGAGGATCTTGCCAAAACAATAGGAAATCATTGTTTACAAGAAAACGTGTGGTGAAAAAAAATGCTGAATTTGTTGGAGCTGAGGACTGGTTACAATACGAATGGCCAAAGAATTTGGCCGAGATTCTCCTAGCTGCATATACAATGCAGATGAAACAGGACTTTATTATCGTGCTTTACCCGAACATACTTACTTATTTAAAAATGAAAGTGCTAACGGCTGTAAAATATGCAAACAAAGAATAACTGTTTTGTGTTGTGTTAACATAATTGGTCATAAAGAAAAACTCTTAATTATCGGTAAATCTAAAAATCCACGGTGTTTTCAAGGTATCAAAAAGCAACCGAATATCATTCAAACTCCAATGCTTGGATGACATCAAAAATTTTGTAATGAATAGCTGACTACATGAGATACCAGCCTCAAACGCAACATTGTCCTTCTACTAGACAACTGCACTGCACATAATGACATAAGCACTACGCTAAAAAACATCAAAGTGATTTACCTTCCGGCCAATACTACATCAATTATTCAGCCATGTGACCAAGGCATAATTAAAAATCTCAAAAGTTTTTATCGACGAGAGATGCGTGCTAGAATTATAGAAAATATGGATGAATTTCAAACCCTTACCTCAAATGAATTGGCTAAAAAAACTTCTTTACTCGATGCTATTCATCTGATAGCAAAATCTCGGAATGAAGTTTCTGAAAAAACTGTGAAAAATTGCTTTAGAAAAGGTGGCTTTTTTGTTGCAGAAAATCAAGAGCAAGCTACATCTGAGGAAGACTCTGAAGAGAACTTGAAGCCTTTCGATTTGTCCTTAAAAGAATATACTGAGTGGATGGAAGTTGACGATAGTATTGAAACAGCAGCGGAAATGACTGAAGACGATATTTGTGAGATAGTTGCTTCAACATCAAAAGTTACTGAAGAAGAAGAAGGCACTGATGATGACGAAAATGATAAATGTGTACCGCAAAGATCTAAGCAGGAAGTTCACCAAGCTCTTGAGATTCTAAGGCAGTTTGTTCAACAAAAAGCAGAAAATTTCAACAAACATTATGAATATCAACAATATTTTACGAGAAGACTACAGACAGTCACGTATAGAGGAATTCTTCGAGAAAAAGTAAATGTAAATTTGAAGTGTAAATAAGATTGAAGTGTTTTATAATGAAGTTTTATGTGTTAAAATGTTTTGATCAAGTGTTTTACGTAGTTCTATATACTGTATTTTTTTCAATTATGCTAGATTCAGTGTTAAAAAAAAAATCTACAGTGGAATAAAATAAACTGACATGAAATATGCCCACTAATTTTAACAAGTAGAAAACTAAATTACAGAAATTCTACTACTGTACATAAATCTGTCCGGAATAGCATCAAAATTTGGTAAGTACAGTTTAATTATAGTGTTACAGAATTAGAATTACTTAATGTAATGATAGGTTTACATATCGTTCAGAACAAACCGTTGTGACAATAATACAGTGAGTTCAATGCAGTACGGCTGTAGACTACATCGTGATTAAGCATTCGGTTATTGTTATCAAATATGCTTCTGACAAATATGATCACAATAAGCGGCGCCGACTGTATTATATCAATAAAATCTTAAAATTTCATTAGTATATTACAAGTACATAATTTCATGTTATTTATTTGTTTAATTTTTTAATTCTTACAGACGGTTCCTTAAGTAAATATATTAAAATTTGAATACATTACAAAAATCCAATTGTATCTCAATTATTAGGTTATAGAACTAACTTAAAAAATTAAATAAATTCCAAAGCTATTGTAGAAACCTACAGACTAGCTCACCTTGATGCAAGATCATTCTTAATACTCTGTATAATGAGCTTTATAAGATCACTGTTAGTATTCACAAGGACTGAAATGAACAGATAACCCTAAAACAGACAAATTTATATAGATTAAAATATATACCAATGTGAAAACGGCAGCCTATAAAACACTTTACATCTTATATAAATGAGGCTCCTTGTGAACTCAACGATAATTGAGCTCTTAGTGTTTTTAGTGATAGAGTGCAAAGAAAGAAATTATTAGATGGTTTTAAGACAATTTTGGTGTAATTTCACAAGAAATATCAAAATTTTTTCAGTTAAATGTTTTATATACTTAATAAAAGTCAGTAATTACGAGGTGTGTTCAGAAAATACCCGGAATTTTCGTTTTTTTGAAAAAAATATTTATTTATTCATCTACATCGATATTGTCCCCTTCAAAGTAGTCCACACTAGATATTATGCACTTATGCCAGCGCTTTTTCCAATTCTCAAAACACTTCTGGAACTCGATTTTTGGGATAGCTTTGAGCTCTTTCAGAGATGTACTTTTAATGTCATCTATGCTTGTGAAACGATGAGCCTTTAAGGTTTTTTTTTGTTTTTGGAAAAAGGAAAAAGTTGTGACTTTTTAGGGGCCATCTTTGGCGAATATGGAGGATGGGGCATCATTACAGTGTTATTTTTCACCAAAACATCACGAACAAATAATGATGTGTGAGCCGGTGCATTATCGTGATGCAAAAGCCATGAATTGTTTTGCCACAAATCCGGACGTTTTCTTCGCAAGGCGTTGAACTTGTAGATAGTGCACTTTATTGATCATTTGACCTTGTGGCAAGAATTCATGATGCACTATGCCATTAAAATCAAAGAACACAGTAAACATAACTTCAACGTTCGACCGCACTTGCAGAGCCTTTTTCGGTCTTGGAGAGCCAGAATGCTTCCACTGGGACGATTGAGCCATCGTTTCGACATCATATCCGTAAACCCATGTTTCGTTGCCTGTTATAATACGTTTCAGTAATTCTGCATCGTTGCTGACTTCATTTAGTGATTCCTGAGCAGCTTCTATTCGCCGCTGTTTTTGTTCAAAATTCAACCATTTTGGGACAAATTTTGCTGCCACGCGTTTCATACCCAAAATGTTTGCAAAAATGTCATGGCATGAGCCAATCGATATGTCAACATCATCAGAGACTTCTCTGATTGTGATTCGGCGATAATTCATAACCATTGCTTCCACTTTTTCCACGTTTTCATCGATTGTTGATGTGCTGGGGTGCCCGGGGTGTTTGTCATCGTCAACGTCTTCGCGGCCATCTTGGAAACACTTATACCACTCTTAAATACTTGTTTTTTTTCATAGCAGACTCACCATAGGCCTTTGTTAACATTTCACACACTTTGTTACACTTCATTTCATTTTTTACGCAAAACTTAATACAAATTCTTTGATCCATTTTTTTTAACAATCAAAAATCGCTGAGCTCATATGAAAATATGTCTAACCTTAGCAGCTACCACAGATAAAGTAAACAATGAATACAGCTGAAAATTTCGCTTGATTTGAAGTTTTACAAAGTAGTCATGACATTTTGGTTATGTGTTAAGTGTTTTCTAAAAATTTTCAACCTGGCATTCCACGTTTGGAATCATTTGACTTGAGAAAAATGTTAATTGCTTACTGATTCACTACAATAAACAAATTTTTGTACAAAACATAAGATAAAACTCTAAACAAAAGTTACAGAAAAAAAAAACAATGTTCAAATCTGCTGTAATCTTGGTCTGAGTCACTTTTAATGGAGTTTCCGTTACTTGGGTACATCTGTGTACAATAGTGTAACAATTATAAAAATGTAGGCTATACAAAAACTAACAACCCAATTGCACTTTAAACAACCATGCTCTAAACCTACAGAAACTATATAGGATTTAGCCGTATGTATGCTTCCATTTACAAAGCACTTCAGAAGGAATAAATATATGTTATATAGGTTGTTTATGAAAGTGTTTATAATTTTCATATTGTGCTAGTGTCTAAGGGTAGTTTTGAGCATTGATAGATCAAGATGTACTTGTACAGCCTTCCACTAAGTTTGTATAAGTTAAGTTGTTCCTGTAAATATTTTAGGATTTATTTTATAATCAAAATAAGTGACCAATATGATGTGAAGATTAAAAAACAACTGAAAATATTATTTACTTCTAATCGAGCTAAACATTAAATTCCTATGGAATAATTGAAACATAAACAAGTAAATTTTATACTATTGTTTCCTACTCTCTTACTTTTAAATTCAGTTATTTCATATTTCTTCAGATCTGTATTGGAAATTGATCCCAAAAATGCATATACAGAAGGGACATGTGAAGTGCAAATGTTAAAATATTGAACTTTGAGTATTATAATTTATGGTGTTAATCTAAATTCATTCAAACTTTAAAGGGGTGTATTGTTTTATCACAACAATTCTGTATTTTACCCTCCAGTACCAAAATACTTTGTGAATTGGGGTTAGTGAAACTTTCATAGTCTTGATATCAAGAGAACAGTGACAAATTCTGTAGAATTTAAATACGGAATTGTTTTAAAATACTCAGAATACTTACAATTTGTTTTTCTGAGTATTTGTTTGATGATAACAGATTAACAGCCTCCATGTGTCCAAAGTCAATGTCATGTCCCAACAGGAAAATGAATAGCAGTTTACATACATATTTCTTCTTTTGATAACCATCTAATGTTTTATCCCCTTTAAACTTGCTTCTTATATTTGCCAACTCTTTGTTGATTCGTTTAATCTCTGCTTCTTTACTTTTACCTATAAACAAAATATTTAAAATAAATTAATGAAGTATTTCAACTAGAAAATTACTTTTTTAATGTACAAAATCGGAATTAATTTTATAAATACTAAATTATACAGTTATTTCAGGTTCTAAAAGTTGCACAATGTGTGAAAAGTGACTTATATAAGAATGAATATTTTTATATCATTTAGATAAGAGTTTATTTTAAATATTTCATATTTACATGTATAGTATAGAAACGTATATGGAATTGCAAATATTAGCCAGGTTTTTACTATTGTTTTAACTAGTATTATTTTTAGATTCATAGTTATTTCTTAATTTAAATAACAAATTGAAGGAATTTTTCTGGTCTCTATTTTATCAAATCTAGATTTAAAAATCTTTACTATAACATCTTTAATTTTTTTTTTATATGCACTTGCAGGCAACTAAATATGAAAACAATGAGTGTATATAAATAAATTCACATATTCATTTATATCATGTCATTTAATTTCTTATAATTTTAAGATTTTAATGTCTTGTCACAAATTTTTTATGAAAGCAAATTCAAATGAATCTCAAAGCATTTTTTTTCTAAATAGCTATTTATTGCTATTAACGTTTTGAGCATTAAAAAAACTATGATACTTATCAAGAGTGAAATCTTGTAACATACAATGATAATCCTAAACATCAAAATTTTTTCATATCAATTTCCAAACTAATAAAATCTTTAATGTATGGGTTCTTGGGCAATGGGTTCTATTTCTAGCTGACTTCGCCAACTTCATTAGTATTTCCTGTGGAACTTCCACTCAAATTAAATTTTAAAAATCAACAGTTTTATAATAAATGTTTCTGCCACAAATTTTAAATAAAATTCAACATACAATAAAAATTCCATAATATAAGCCAAATGTTATTCCAACAACTTCTAAAACCTCTCTGATAACATTTCGATGAAACATTTCCATTATTCATGTCTTCACAACCATCTCGGAAAACTGTAAGCCTGTGAACCTACATTTTACCCATGTAACATTTACAAAAACACGTAATATAAAATTCTCTTAAAAAAGTTTATTCCTACTTAAATTAGCAAAGAAAATTTTATTTTAGTTTTTTTAAAAATTGTAAGTTATTTTTTAGATAGTATGATTGTTTTCTGAGAATACTGAGCCTGACATTGATCATTGTGAATATGTACGCTCTAACTATTCTTGTTTATTTTCTCAAATCTCTCTTATAATAAGCAAAAATAAAACTATATATTGGAATCAAGTTACTAGCTTGTATTCTATAATACTACCCGAATGAATACATAAACTTTAAACTGTTTATACAAATCATATAAAGAATAAAAAACAGATTCAGACCGCCTTTACTAGGCCTACTCAAAGGGACAACACTTGTTCAATTGATTTGATTTATGACCCAATCTCATTTTGTGTTTAATTGAATCTAATAATATCATTCATTGGTGGGGAAGTTCTTTCTACACTTTGCTACAACTACATGTGTAACCATTGTGAACATTTTTGTTTCTTAGCCACAATGTACTTTTCATTAACCATGAGACTTTTTTTAAAGAGATATGGTGTGCAGTAAAATAACACAATGCTCTCTATAACATCAAACAATAGAGATCACAATAGCCTAATTATAATAAATAAGCCTAATTCAGTAGCCTAATTATAAACCCTAGCTACAAATATTTTTATAACTTTCTGGTGTTACTAACTCTGTTAGCGAAATGTACATAAAGCTTGTGTGAATACTTGTAGCTAGAGTTTATAATAGACTTTAATATATTTCAAATCACTCATAAAATTTGTCTGTTTAAATCAATAAACATTGATTTTTAATTTTGTATACTTTATATAAAATGGAAACAGAAAAGTTTGGACAAATATTTTTTAGCAAGTAACATTCTTCTCATATTTTTTTTTAAATTTTTGTTATAATTCTAGGTAATTGTATATTATAGTAGAGTGTTAGGGAAGTAAATTAAAAAAAGAAACATGAAAATCTATTTTAAAATAAAAATTTGGTGTAATTTTTGTCAAAGCACTACTTTTTTAATAAATCATGGCTAGGAGTGGAGCAGAGAGCCATGCAAAAAGTCCCGGGATCAAAAGTGGTAATACAGAAAAAGCCACATAGCTCGAGGCAACAAGTTTGAGGAGAGTTCTAAATTTGCTCTGTACTTAAATAAATAATGTAAACATTGAATTAAAATAACTCAAAACTGAATAAACCGACTTGTTACGGGATATTATTTTAGCCATTCGTTTTTAAAATCACGAGAAGGTTTTAATTATTAAAATTATTAGTTGATTTATTTAAAATAATAAGTAACTTTAATTAGTTACAATAAACAAAAATACTAAACTTAAGCTGGAAAAAAAATATGAATAAAGTTATCAGTTGGCATACGCCCACAAACAGTGGTTTGCTATCTGGCTTGCTCTTGGGTTATCTGTGCTCTATGCTGCATTGTAATCCTCTCAATTCTGCAGCCTACTTAACTCAGTTTTCCAGTTATGTAACAATGCAATAAATTGTGATAGTTATATAATTCTGAAATCATCTATTCTCTAAAGACAGGAACAAAGAAGAAAATCTCAATCTGAAGATTTTCATTTCAAAATGTCAATTTAACAATTGTTTAAAAAGAAATTTGTCAGGCTTAGAATAAAACCTATACAAAAAAAGTATGTAACAGTTGGTTCTAAAGTATATAATCAAACCTACAAATTTTGCACAAAATCAATAAAAAAATAGCTGAGTCCATACAACTGAACAGAATGAAATATGCAAATATTTTTATATTACACTTAACACATATACTCAACACCTAATTACATTATAATTCACACATTCACACACACACACACACACAAACAAACATGCACACACACTCACACACACTTGCACATACACAAACACACACATACACTCACACACACACTGTGACATTATCCCAAAACCTACCTTAAATATCTACTAATTATTTCCAACCTATCCCCTGCCCTAAATTAAAATATCGAAGAGGTAAGTTATCGTTTTGAGAATGAAACACATCTCCCAAACATTAAAATAAAAAGTGCTACTACTCTATGCAAGTGATAAACAAATGTACAAGTAATTTCAAACATTTTACAATATATCACCTTACAAAATTGCATTGGATTTATAATTGCACACTTTGATAACTAAACTTATTTGTTCTCGGAAATTATATCCTAATCAGTTTTTCGCCAAAAAAAAACTTAAACTGATATTCTTGACTTTGACAATCTCATACATAAAATTGACATTTCAAAATAAAAAAAATTCAACAAATTAATAAAATATATTATTTTAAAAAGGGGATTAAAATGAATTTCGCAATATTATTTGCAAGAAAATTTCTTTCTAAGGCTTAAATGATTGTAATTTTATTACGAAAACAAAATCCATTTTTTAACTTCAGATACATTGAGTAAGAATTGACAATATAGTGTTGAAGTTTAGTGTTTAATAATAAATACATAAAAACCTCTTAACCACAAACTTTCTTTATTTTACCCTTATGTACATTTCAGTTACCAAGTAACCATCCTCAGAGGGATAAAATACAAAGACTGTCTTTGTATGTTATTCCTCTGGGGATGGTTACTTGTTAACTGAAATTCACATAAGAGTAAAATAAAGAAGGTTTGTGGTTAAGAGGTTTTTATCTATTTATTATTAAATTCAACCACAGTATATTCCTAATAAATATTTTACAGTGTTTATAACAAGTTTATTAATGTTGTAGCGGTTTGTGTTAGTGTACATAAGTGTTAGTGTGTATAACATAAAAACTTTTTTTGTGACAATAAGACAACATAAAAACATTTGATTACAGCTAAAATAAAATTATTCATGTTTATTTTGTAATTTTACAAGTGACTTAATTAATTACTTTTATTTTTATACATTTTCATGTGTTTTTTGCAATGTTGTGCTGAGGAACTAAATGTGCCCTTTTTAGTTATAATATTATTTACAAGAAAATTTCTTTCTAAAGCTTAAATGATTGTAATTTTATTATGAAAACAAAATCCACTTTTTAACTTCAGATACATTGAGTAAGAATTGACAATATATTCATTAATAACTTTCTTACAGATTAAAGCAAACACAAGAAAGGCTTTAAATTGCATTAACTTGAAGATTAAATAAAATTTTTTAACCTGGCAGGAGTTGCAAGAAAAATAAAAAGTAGGAGGTCGCCGTGGATTTGACCAGGTCATTTTAATAATATAAAAATAAATACTGAACAATGTTACAAATACAAATATTATCATTAAGTATAATAAATTTACTTATGTTCTATTGATTTTAATTGTGGTATGAATGTACTAAATAATTTTATATATTTTAAGACTTAACAAATATCCTGTTTTAAAAAAAATGCAAGAAACTAGATAAATTATCATAAAATATGGACCCTTTTACAAAAACGTACGTTTAATTATATATTCTGAAATAAAACTAATCCTGAATATGAAAATGTAATTAATATGTACAATAGCCGTGATATAAACAAACCAATTTTGAGACAAAATATGTTAAATTTTGAAGTAAATTCATCATATTACAACTATACTGATTAAACAAAACTATAAAAATGTATAATTTTTACCAAAATGTTACATTACAATATGTCTTAGTATCTGATGGTTATTTCAATAAAAGTCTTTAGAGTTTTTCATCCTATTGATAACCTTGTCTTTAGTCAAGAAGGTACAGTGTGCTCCCTGCAGATGAATCTACGACAGCTGTTGCGCCGAGTTTTAGATTTCCTTTTTTGCCTCCATTTTCTCATTCGCATCGTCGTTCACGAGCATCGTCTGTAAGATTTCGCTCCCGTGGCTGTAAGCCCAGCGTGTCCTCAACATTTTGTTTCAACTGACATGGAAGTTTCTCTCGTCTATGGTGGCAAAGCATGTAACCACGGCATAGCTCAGTAACAAATTGTTCAAGGTAGTTTGAAGTTTGTGTTTGCATGTTTGTGCAATGATCTGATCCTGTCTTCTTCTTGTACTTCAAATATATATTTACAGTTTTTGTTCCATTGACATAACCTCATTATTTTGTTTAGTTGCCAATGTTTTGAAAAAACCATACACACAGTACAAATAAAAACCACAAACCTATCCTAAACACAATACTCTATACAAGCCAAAAAATAACATTAACAAACAGATTCATTCGCAGGGAGACTGACCGACTGAGAAAGCAAGGTAGGGAGAAGCGATTAACACTGTTAACATAGAATATGAATACACAACCGATTAATACACATTGTTTTAGTAACTGTTTATGTACATATTTAGATTTGCAGAAATATATTGTACTCCAAAACATTGTTCATTATTTTGTTTAGGTGTTACAGATTTTTATTATTGTGTTAGACTTTTCATTTACAATACATAATTAGTTTGTCTTTAATTTTTTTATTTGTTATAAGTTTTATTTTTTATTGTACTTCAAAATCATTCTGGGTAAAACAGAAATTTGAGCTATCGGAATCCAAATTATCACGGTTCTACTGTACAAAGTAACCATCTTTAGAAGTATTGAAGTTTCCATGAAATGGGTAGAGCCTGTCTGCCATTTCGTCTAATTTAGTCAATCTCTAGAACTCCTGTTACCAGAAGCCCTATGCTTATAGCTCCATACCAGTTGTGTTGCTTTCTGTATTATATTATACATCAGTTGTGCTTTTTTTTATTGCAAACTAAACTACTATGCCTGACCTTAACAGCTGACATGTTACCAAGAGTTGAGTTAAGTTATTATTTCCACCAAAAAGAAAAACTACTTCACTAATATCCTTGTAGAAATCCCTGGTAGGGCTCATTTTGTTCGATTTTATCTTAGCTTTTAAATAGATAGCCCATTTCCAGGAATTTTTGTTACAAGTTGCTAAAATATGGATATGTTTAAAACAGAACACCTATACAACACCCTATTTGTTAAGTTATAACTTTCTTCTGAGCATAATTACATCCTAAAATTAACATTTATTTGTCTTTTTTGTATTAAACACAAAATTTCTATTCATTTGAATCCTAGGTAATAATATGCAATCGATAGAATTATATAGAGAAAGTCCCACAGCTACGAAAGTTATGCTGAATTTCCTAGGGGGTGTTATATCACTAACTTTTATTTTATACCCAAGCTACCCATTATATATTTGGTGGGTATATGTAGAAACAATAGAACAACGTTTATGATTTATTATTGGAGTTAAGAAACAAGTTACTGGTCATAAAGCAATTAACAAAGATTTGCTATCAAGTTATAGAAAAAAATGTTTTAAATTCAGTAATACTTATATATCTACTCAATAGAGGTCATAAAAGTAGATTAGTAAATGATTTAAAACATGAATATTTTTCATCATCAATTGGAGCTTTTGTGAACACTAAAAATTATATTTTGTTAGAAATTTTAAAATTTATAAAAAAAGAATAAACAAATTATCTAAATAAATAATTCATGAGCCATTTTATTATGAAGAAATAGAACAAAACTTTGAAAGATTTTGTAAATAATAAATTGTATTACAACTTTCAATAAGTAAATATTGCATTGTTGTTTCTGCATCTTTTCCTTAAGGTTTTTATTGAGCACTTTTATATACCTTCCTATTCAGTTAGGCATGAAGCACACTACCTGAATTAAGAATGTTGTGGAATAGATTTATTACTGACATTAAAATTATGAAACTTCAAAAACAATTGGTTTTTATGGCCTTAAAACAATAAAAATCCTTGTATAGAAATTTTATAACATATCTCCTAATCCCCATAGTTTAATTTAAGTTACCCAGTTAAATAGTCCTTTCAAGATTAAAAACTTACTTTTTTTTAATAAGTTTACTGACCAAGAGCCTGATTATTGAAATGCTTCTTTTATACAATTATTTTGCCTCTGGATTTAAAAACCAAATAAATGAATGTTTTCAAAATTAGAGTAACAGTTTACCTACACATAAAAATACTTAAAATCATATTCCAGACATTGAATAAATTTTGTTTATTCTTTAGAAAATGAATTCAAAAATATATATTTTACTTCTAACATGCCCTTCAATTGATATTTTTCACAGCTCAAATAGAGGGTAAATATAATTTTTTTTTGCAATCATAAAACCTATAATCCACTATATTTAATATTTTCTGTATTTTGAAAGAACATACTAGACATTTAGTTCTTATCAGTAAATCTAACCAATTAACCCATTGCTACTGCTGAATGCTTGAGGTCATCTGTTGCAAGTGCCATACTATGTTTTGCTGGTTAACTACAATATGTAGTGAAGTATATGAGGGTGTAAAGACAGTCCCAGACCAAGTACAAAGTGGAGATGACTGACTTATATCAAATGGCCATAACCAATTTATTGGAGCAAGGGAAAAGTAAATAATAATATTTATAAAGACTTTCAAAAAACAAGCCATTTATTTCCCACATATTACAAAAGCTATTTTTTTAAAATGACATAATATAAATGGCCGCCGATTGCATTAATGCACTCTTGCACACCATTTTGAAAGATGTCTACATACACCTCCTCAGGTCCTCAGTAATAGTCACAGCTTCTCAATAATTACTTATTGACTTAGCCTTATTTGAGTTTTTGAATACTGTCTACATACAATTTTTCAGGAGGAAAATTCAAGTAGGAATACATTAAGGACAAGTAGCCGACCTGGCAATTTTGCCAAAGCGAGATTTAACAGTTCCAAATATTTGACGAACTGCCGTGCAGTATGGGCAGTTTCTCCATTCAGATGGAAATAAAGGTTTTCAATGCTAAGTCGTCAATTGAGTTCAACAAACCCTTCCAACAAAGTGACATAGCGTTTAGAAGTAATGGTTACTGGTTGTTTTTGTCATTTAAAGAGAAAAAAAATGGACAGACAACGCTGAAAATACCACCTTTATAGTAGTGCAACATTTCTTCATGAAGTTCATTAGAATTCATTGGTGACTTTTACTTTGTTTCCCTTTACTAACCAAGAGCAATTGACGAACCAAAGGTTTGTCCAGAACCATTTGCAAGAGTATAATTTGCAAATGATGAAATTTTCAAAAATAAATTTGCAATATGAAGGAAATAAATATATATTTGAATCTAATTATAAATATTTGTAAGTTTTTCCATGCTCCAATATATTGGTTTGGAGTGTTTCAATTGTTTCTGGGTCACTAAATCTGGTGTAAATATAGTAAAATATTCTGTAAGAAAAATAAATGATTTAAAAATTCTGTGCAAAGTGACACTGTAAGCTGTAACATTTATTATAATTAGATGAAGTCGTAAGCTATCTCTAACAATACAAAATTTAGCTGTATTCACCAAAACATTAAAAGCTTACAACAACAAAATTATTTACTCTTAATTAATTACAAAAATGTAAACAGCAATATAGATATAATTTTATTTTAAGTGAAGTAAGGATTTTGTTATGAAATCTCACACTACAATACCAAGCAATATATCATAATTGTAAAAATGAGTATAGAGCAAGAGGAGTGGTGTAAAAATTGTTTAAAAGTTAAGGGGAAAGAATTATAAAAATAAAAATGGCAGATATTCTAGTCTTATAGCTGAACTTTAACAATGCTTTTATTGATATCACTCGGCAAAAAACCACTACTGGTATTTTTCAGCAAAAAACTACAAGTGAAGTTTAATATTTTATTTTTATAATGTGTGTAGTATTTACCCATTGTACATACTGAAATTGAGTTTATTACTCAGTTAGAGATATTGGTACAATTATATTTAGGTATCTAATGTAATTTTTATGGGGCAGAAGTAAGTTCAAATTAATCTAGTTTTAGTGTATAATCATGGTTTCTAGCTTTTAAATCACTTTAGCAGAATAGATTCAGATTAATCGCCCTGCTTAGACAGTAACTTATAAAACATAAAAAGTAATATAGAAATTTTTTTCTACTAGTAGTAAATTCCTACTCAGCTCAAAAAAGAAAAGTTTTGTCATTGTTTATTTCCAGTTTGTTTATTTTATTCATTTCATTCATTTTTAACCATACAGCACTATTTATATTTTGTAGTAACCATGGCAACAGTATAAGGTTGTACAATGAAGATTTCAAGGACAACCAGATGGTGGGAAAAATTCATATATGTCTTTGAGAAATTAATTTCTTGGTATTGGAAAGTTGGAGCAGTGCCAAAGCGTACTAAACTTTAAACATGAAGATTCATAGTTTGAATCCGGATAGACCCCCAAATTTTTATAAATATAAATATAATATTGAATAAATATTTTTTTAAAAAACTTTATTAACATCAATTGTCATCCACCAAAGGTTTAAAAAAATGTATTTGAACCTGACTGGATGAATAAAAACAAATTTTATTAATGATTGAAAATTTGTACAAGATATACATAAAGAGAGTGTGAGCTAATAGAAGGAACATAAAAACATACATTTATTTAAACCAGCCAGTTTCTATTTATAAACTAAAGACTACTTCAGGACTTGTTTTTCAGGAAAATAACAATGGTTCTGAAAATCCTCTGACACATTCAAAATGACAAAATTAACTTTGAACGATCTTTGAAACTGTATATATTTAATTAATCAGTTATATTTTTTAAAAATTTTTAGATGTAAACAGAAGGTTATCAAAAAACTGTTATTATACTAACTTATTTAATATATGTTAACCTTTTTACGACCGTCCATATTTGTCAAATTGCACACAAGAGAAACTACACAATTTTTCTGATTTTTTTAGTAATTTTTTGAATGATGTGTAGATTCCATGTAAATATAGATAGAAGTCTGATTTTTGTGTTATTCGTTCCACAATTACCTAGGTTATGTTCAAGATTTATGTTATAAATCAATCATTCTCTCAAATTTTCATGCATAGAGTCTATATTTCCTACTTACTATCATCAGTTTTCTTTTTTTTTAATTTCCAGATTTCCAACTACTTAATATCTTCAAAACAAATCCTGCCACAGACATCTCTAACAGGTTTTCTACATAAATTTTGTATTTGAAAAGTCTACACTTATGAAAGCCTTACTTTTTAAATTTTAGCTATATTTGCTACCATTTGTAACATTTATAGAATGGGCTATATAATGTTCTTTAAGAGTTGGAAAAATATATTAGAAATAACTCACACAAAATTTAAAAAGAAATTCATTAAAAGATTGGTTAGGTTAAATTGAAATTAAATTTAGGTAAGAGCCTAGAAAAGGTTGCAAAATGTAAACAAGGTATTTGAACTATAAATGCATAAGGAAATTTGTTGTATCAAATAAAGTTTAAAACAAGATAATCTAATAATAATTATATTCAAACAAAATTGTAAATATTAGTAACATAGGGCATAAGTAATTACTTGAAGGAAAAAGTGAAAAACGATTGTAAACAATGAAAGGTTGTTTGGAAAAGTCCAGTCAAAACACACACAATTCAAAATATTACAAAAGTAAAACACAAAGACACTTCACACACTAATAATAGTAATTAAATAAACACTGGAAGGTTTGTTAAGGATCGGAAAATTGAAACAGTATGTTAACAAAATTAAAACTGGTGAAAACAATCGCGTTATTGCATCAGCTGTAGAAAGTAAAGAAATAGGTCAAGTGTACAGTCGACTCTAGTGGGAAGGAACGGAACTTCGTTAAATTAGAGCATATGATTTCTTTTTGAAGAAGGAGGCCGCCATATTTGTAAAATATTTTTAAAAAAAATTAAAAACGAAGCATTAGTTGAGTTGGAGATAGCGTGGGTGACGCTACAAGATCGGACCTGCGATGACCAGTCAAAATTTTACATTGGAAGGAATTCGTCAAAATTATACCGTTTTGTGAAGAAACTTGGCAAATTTAAATAAGGATAAGAAAATGTAAAGATAAAGTACAGTGGTAATATAATTTGAAGGAACTAAAACGAATTTAAGTGTGTAAAAAGTGAAATTTGAAGAGAACGGAATCTTACGTAAGCGACCTGCAGAATTTCGGTATTTGATAAGTTAAGTATGTATTAGCGCTATAAAAAATAAACTTTAGTGGACTCTTAGGATAATAGGGAAGTTTAATTTTGTACATTAGAATATCTTGTGATTAATAGTAATAAGATCATAATCCAGTTCAAATAGTTTCGCCTTTTTTGCTTATTCCAAATTAAAGTTTTTCCATCAGGAAAATATTTATTAAAACTAATTTCAAAATTTAGTATTGTTTTTCAAAATTTATTTAATTAACCTAAGAATTAAAAAAATATAGCCCATGCTATAAACCCCGAGATAGTAAGAGATCGTAAAATTAGCCTAGGGTATATAAAAATTTGTAACTAAAAATCAAAGAAAGTGAGTTTAGTATATTGTGTTAAAATTTGTTAAGTTTATTTTTGTTCTGTGTATTGTTTAAAGGTTGAAATAAAAAATTATTATAATAAAGAATTATGAATTGTTCCTGAGTAGTTTTTTTGTTCTAAATTGAAATTAAATATCATCATTCAAATAAATATATAATAGTGAAAACCCCGTTGTTGTGTTGGAAATATTTAATAAGAAAAAAATAATTGTAAAGGGTTTTATAAATACTTTACATTTGGCACACCAACATGGGGTACGATTATTAGAAATAAATAATTATAATAAAGAATTTAAAATTATTCAGGAGTTTGTGTTTTAAAAAGAAATTGAATATCATTCAATAAAATCAATAATAAATAATAAAACCGTTGCGTGTTTTTTTATAATTATGTTATAATTGGCGTGACGTGAGGCTCGATAAAATAAGAGATAAAATTTATTTAGAGAGATTTTGAAACAAAATTAATTTAGAACTTTTTATATGAAAAACATTTGAACTGGAAATAGATTTAGAAAAAATCTTGTAAAATTAAACACTGAGTTGAATAGAGTCAAGGCTAGGTTTAGTAGGTTTATAGTATATACATAAATTGTTTATATTTTGTATAATAAGTTACTTACAGTTAAAAAAAGAAAAAAATATGTCTGATGAGAGGGAATTATACAATTTGCGGGGAGATAAAGCTTAAAAAACAGGAAAAGGGACAAGCCTGGAAGTGAAGGAAATAAAAAATGGAAGGCACAGATATGCCAATAGGAAACATTGAGGTAGAGGAAGCTAGGGGACTACCACCTATGCAAACCCAACAGGAACTGGGAAATAATGAGAATGTAGATTTAAGGGATATACTTAGGACTTTAATGGAAATGAGTGTAAGCATAAATAAAGGGAGAGAGGATCTAGGTAGAAAATTAGATATAAATAATGAAAAAATAAATAGACGATTAGATAAAATAAAAAAAGAATTAATTGAGAATATAAACGAAGTAAAAGGAGAGATAAAGGAGGATATAAGGGAAATAAAAAAAAAATTAGAGGAAGATAGAGATGAAATGAGAGAGATGAAGGAGGATCTAAAATTAATAAAAGATGAAATTAGGGAGGACAATAGGAAAATGATAGAGGATATGAGGCGACAGTTGAGGACAGAGAATAATACTGTAATAGAGGATGTGAGAAGAGACATAGAGGAGAAAGATAGAGAATTAGAGGAGGAGATTAAGGAAAATTTTGAGGAAACAAATGAAATAATAGCTGATGTGGTAGAAATTAATAAAAAAGAGAAAGAGAAAGTAGAAAATATAACTAAGAAAAACACAGAAGAGTTAGGAGAGTTAAAATTAAAGGTGATAGGAGAAAGAGAGATAACAGATGAGCGTTTTAGGAAAGTCGAAGATGTAAGGGAGAAAATATTAGGAGAGCAAGGAAGGTTAGGAGATAGAATTAAAATGGGAAAATTAGAAATATGGCAAATAAAAAATTTAACCATTTAAACCGCGACAAATAAGAAGATTGAAAAGCTTAATAAAATGAAAATGGTAACAGGAGAAATAGGAGGAGTTAAATATCCGTCTCAAAGCTTAGTGGTACAAGGCTTATTGAGAAAATTTATCAGAGGTACGGATATGTTAATGGATGTGGAGGCACAACTCGAGTTTGGAAAATGGGAGATGGAAATTTAAATATGAGAATAAAAGAGAAAATAGAAACTATGAAGCAGATCAAAGATACAATGGAGATGTAAATGGTGTTAAGGCAAGGACAGGTGTGGGGACAAGAAAAGAGTATGGTGCCCACAGTCAGTCGGAAAACTAAGACAATCAGAAACCCAGAAATAGAAATTAAAATAGAGGAAACAAGTTTACAGGCATTAATAGACACAGGCAATAATATGACATGTATCCAGGAGAACTGGATATTGAAAAATAAAAATAAAATAGGAAGGGAGATATTAAATATAGGTGAAGGAAGCAATATGAATAAACTCTAGGTGATTATGTATATAAGAAAACGTTAGCAGGAGATAAGTTTAAGGGATGGTAACTATATCTACGATAATTTATTAGAAACTTCGTCGAATAATGAATAAAGATAAATATGAATCTATGTTAATAAATATTGAAGCATCGTTGTAATAAATAAAATATGGTAATTGTGTATTTAAACTTCGTCGTATTGTAAGGGAGAATCTGCGTTGATAAATAATGGAACTTCGTCGTATATATTATAAAAGAAATATGAATCTATGATAATAAATATTAAAGCATTGTTGTAATAAAAATATGGTAATTGTGTATTTAAACGTCGTCGTATTGTAAGGGACAATCTGCGTTGATATATATAAGTATTAAAACAAAATTTATAGTCGTTGATATAGGGACAGTGTAATCGAAAGAGCTATAGATATGATCAAATAGAGGATATAAGATTGCAACCTTTAAAAATATTAGATGTTAAACTTCATACAAAATAAACTGAGAGGATAAGAAAATAATTGAACTGGATGTGAGATTGGAAGGGGAGATAAAATACTAACTTAGAACTGAGAGTTAGATGAAGCTAAAAGCAAAATAAATATGAGATAAATAATAAACAAGGAATAAACAGAAATAAGGGAAAGAGAAATGTTATAACCAATTTGACCAAATCTAGACATACTATGACTCGGATAGGCTGGGATTTAAAGACACGGTATCAGAGAATATATGTTAAATAAATATTGAATCAGACTTATGATTGGAAGGATTCCAATTGTAATAAATGTAAAAAAAAAAAAAAATATATAATTATGGAAGGAATTGTAAATACCAGAACATCATTTATTGTTACTATATGTTAGAATTGTTAAAGAATTGTTGATTGAATGTTAGTTATAAGTATATTGTATTGTTAGAAGATAAGTTAAGTAATATGTAGCTTGAAGTTTTCAGCTCAGTATTTGATTGTTAAGGAATTAAGATAAAATTGTGTCGTAGGAATTAAGTATAAATGGACAGATGAATGTATAAATGACTTTTAAATGGACAGTTATAAAAGTGGTAAAGACAATGGACGATAAGTTAGCCAAAGTGTTGAGGTACTTACTCAATAAAAAATGTGTTCAATTAGTTATTAAATAAAATGTACAATTAGGAAATAAATGTTAATTTAAATTTAATTTTAAAAAAAAAATATATATATATATATTTAAACAAGCTTGTAGAATGTAAAGAATGTGTAATGTAGATATTAGGAATATTTTTTTTATTTAAATTAAATTAGGGGACATTGTAACATTTATAGAATGGGCTATATAATGTTCTTTAAGAGTTGGAAAAATATATTAGAAATAACTCACACAAAATTTAAAAAGAAATTCATTAAAAGATTGGTTAGGTTAAATTGAAATTAAATTTAGGTAAGAGCCTAGAAAAGGTTGCAAATTGTAAACAAGGTATTTGAACTATAAATGCATAAGGAAATTTGTTGTATCAAATAAAGTTTAAAACAAGATAATCTAATAATAATTATATTCAAACAAAATTGTAAATATTAGTAACATAGGGCATAAGTAATTACTTGAAGGAAAAAGTGAAAAACGATTGTAAACAATGAAAGGTTATGTTTGGAAAAGTCCAGTCAAAACACACACAATTCAAAATATTACAAAAGTAAAACACAAAGACACTTCACACACTAATAATAGTAATTAAATAAACACTGGAAGGTTTGTTAAGGATCGGAAAATTGAAACAGTATGTTAACAAAATTAAAACTGGTGAAAACAATCGCGTTATTGCATCAGCTGTAGAAAGTAAAGAAATAGGTCAAGTGTACAGTCGACTCTAGTGGGAAGGAACGGAACTTTGTTAAATTAGAGCATATGATTTCTTTTTGAAGGAGGCCGCCATATTTGTAAAATATTTTTTAAAAAAATTAAAAACGAAGCGTTAGTTGAGTTGGAGATAGCGTGGGTGACGCTACAAGATCGGACCTGCGATGACCAGTCAAAATTTTACATTGGAAGGAATTCGTCAAAATTATACCGTTTTGTGAAGAAACTTGGCAAATTTAAATAAGGATAAGAAAATGTAAAGATAAAGTACAGTGGTAATATAATTTGAAGGAACTAAAACGAATTTAAGTGTGTGAAAAGTGAAATTTGAAGAGAACGGAATCTTACGTAAGCGACCTGCAGAATTTCGATATTTGATAAGTTAAGTATGTATTAGCGCTATAAAAAATAAACTTTAGTGAACTCTTAGGATAATAGGGAAGTTTAATTTTGTACATTAGAATATCTTGTGATTAATAGTAATAAGATCATAATCCAGTTCAAATAGTTACACCTTTTTTGCTTATTCCAAATTAAAGTTTTTCCATCAGGAAAATATTTATTAAAACTAATTTCAAAATTTAGTATTGTTTTTCAAAATTTATTTAATTAACCTAAGAATTAAAAAAATATAGCCCATGCTATAAACCCCGAGATAGTAAGAGATCGTAAAATTAGCCTAGGGTATATAAAAATTTGTAACTAAAAATCAAAGAAAGTGAGTTTAGTATATTGTGTTAAAATTTGTTTAAGTTTATTTTTGTTCTGTGTATTGTTTAAAGGTTGAAATAAAAAATTATTATAATAAAGAATTATGAATTGTTCCTGAGTAGTTTTTTTGTTCTAAATAGAAATTTGATATCATCAATAAAATAAATATTTAATAAAAAAAAAAATAATTGTAAAGGGTTTTATAAATACTTTACACATTATTATGAGTCTGTTCAAAAAATGCGCGGACTGTTTGAATTTCGCGGCTCAAGTTAGTTTCAGGAGAATCCGCTTGGTGTCGCTAGATGCATTGCGTCGTAGCAAAATTTGGCCGACGACCTAAAAGCCAATCGCATCCTGGTTTGTCGGGAACTGCTTGATCGTTCAAATGAAAATGAGAACTTTTTGTCAAGAATTATAACCGGTGAGGAATCATGGGTGTATCGTTACGACATTGAAACGAAGATCCAATCATCCCAATGGGTGAGTCATACGTCCCCAAGACCCAAAAAAGCTCGCCACGTTCAGTCGAATGTCAAGGTGATGCTGACATTTTTTTTTTATGCTAAGAGTGTTGTTCACTACGAGTACCTCCCTGAAGGCTCTACTGTCAACCAGATTACTTACATTAAAGTACTGAAACGTCTGAAGGACACCGTCCGACGCAAAAGGCCAGAACTGTGGAGAAGTGATAACTGGTTTTTCCATCACGACAACGCTCCAGCTCACTCAGCACTAAGAACTCGTAAGTTTTTGGCCAAACACTCGATCACTGTTCTTTACCACCAACCACCCCCTAATCACCTGACCTTGCTCCTTGTTACTTTTTCTTATTCCCGAAACTCAAAAAACCCCTTAAACGAAAAAGAATTGAAACGATTTCGGAGATTAAGGCAAATGCGACGAAGGAGCTGAAAGCCATCACAAAAGAAGCGTACCAGGTCTGTTTTAACAGGTAGAAACACAGTTGGGGTAAGTGTGTGCGTTGGGGAGGAGACTACTTTGAAGGAGACCCAGACATGTAACTTCCAAATAAAGTACATTTTTTTTATGACCTCAGTCTGCGTATTTTTTGAACAGACCTTGTATATGGAGCAAAATGTGGGTGACGGATCGACTCATTATTGGTTGTCATTTTCGATAATAATTTGAAAGATTGTAGTTGTAAATAAGGAGTGTTTATCTTTTGACACAACATGCACAGTAGTTACACTATCTTTCTTGTCATTTTAAATATCTATACATATTAGCAGAAAATGCTGAAATTTTGCCAAACACAAATAAGGGAGGGACTACTGTACATCCAATTACTAGGTAATAATCTAGTCGGAAATTGATAAAGATTATAATATAAGGAATTTCTAGAACAGTAATTAGATGTTGGTAAAAATATCAAAAACAAAGTTTATCAATCCTTATCTAAAATGGTATTTCTTTAATCGGGCATTACAATTTCATATTAAAAATAGCTGCAATAATTTTCCCCTTCTGATTCCACAACAAGTAAACACCATAAAATTTCTAGGAGACCACTTGGACAAAAAATTCTTGGAAATCTCATGGCACATATCTGCAAATAGTATAGAAATTGTACCATGTAGTTTTTATGCTATGAGAAATTTACAGAACGAAAAATTTTGAAAACACTATGTTTTCCTTAAATCCACTCCAGAATTGATTAAGGCATCAAAATTTGGAAATAATGAAATAAATTTGTAATTAATCATTCAAATAACACAGAACCATTTTGTGAGGATTATCACATTTCATCTAAAATTTACATCTGGTTTTCCTCTGTTTACAAGATTAAATATTCTTTCAGTAAATCATTTTTACATTTGGAGAGTACCAAAAGTACTTTATAACAGAAGTGGCAATATGCCAGATAGAATGTAATGATAAGCCACCTTACTACTAACCACATGAACCATTAGAAAACATTACATGCCCTAAAATATTTAATTTTATATAAATATATGAAGCAGAATAATAAATAAATATTATTAAAATTTTATTTGATAAAAATTGCTACTATCCAAAGAACAGTTGAATGATTTACTGAAGTTGTTAATTTAGAGCAAGGATTTAAAATATATCAGTAAATATTAGTTTTCTTTGATAATGCTGACTGCAATGCCAAATCTGCAACATCACCATGTGTAAAATATAAGGACTTTAGATTTTTTTATTTTCAACTTTATTCTTGAAAAATTTAAAGTCATAAATAGTTTTAAATCTATTAAGAATATAGATTTTAGTACACAATGTATGTTATTCATTTGGTAGTATAAATGCATGCTGTAAAGCATTCTAGCATTCAAAAAACAGTAAAGTAAAGAGTTATTTATTTCTTACATAGTAAAAATAACAGTAAACAAATTTTATTTTATAATTATAGTCAACATTTGATCAAAGCTGGTTCATGGAGCATTACTAGTTTCCATTCCGGCTAGTATTTCCAACATTCAATTGTAAACAACTTGTTTTTACAAAATATGGAATAAATTTGTCTTTCTTTCATTACTAGAAATGAACTTAGAACCACTACATATAATTCTGCCACTATCATATCACATATAATGTACTGTATATGACACATGTTAAAGCTTATGACCTGTTAAAATGTAATTATTTTTGAATCTCTATAACCAAAAGATAGGTTTTATGCCAAGTATCCCAGTCCGTGCTATAAATACAGGAAAGCCCTAGATGATGTGCAAATGCTCAAAACTAAATCATACGGTAACTAAAAATTTGTATCCCAAACTGATCATGGGACTATTAGGGGAAAAAAACAGTTGGCTCTTTGATAGTTAAAGTACTATTTTGTTCATTCATGTAGCATACAATAAAATAACATTTCAAAGTAATACTTACAATTTCTTATATCAGATATAAAAACAGCGAGGCCACGCATGCCATCTCCCCTAACTGCAGGCATGTTCTCTCAACCTGAAAACAAATTAATAGTCAAGTATAATACAGATTGTTAAAATATTGAATTAACATTTATTCTACTTTTCCTTTGGGTAATGCCATCACCAGGTAGGTTATTTTTGCCATAATATAGTTAAGTAAAGACTCAGCATAGTTACCATATATTGTATGCTGTTACCTTGAAATTATATTTTTACCTAAATGTATTTCAAACCCCAAGTAGGATAGGTTTGGTTATAAATATAATAATGTTTGTAACATAAACCTATCTATGTAATTTTATTCTTGCATAATCAAACCTATCTTAACCAAGCACCTTTTGCTGTGTCATAAAATAGTATTCTAGCAATTGATATAGTATGCTATAAAATAATATCTTTTACGAAGAAACCTTTGGTTTATACAGTTTCAATTCTTTGAAAATTGAGGTTAGTTTATAAGTTTATTTTTCAAATTCGAATTACTAATTTAAATTGATTGTTACATTTAAAATAATTTTTTTCCATTTAGAATTTATTTTTACATAACATATGTAAAAACAAAACAAACCAGAATTTAGCAGTCTTTGTTAAGTCTTACTAAAGATCAACAAAGTTCGTGTTAAGTCTTACTTGAAAACAATAAACTTGAGGATTTTCTGTTAACAGTTTACTAATTGCTTTAAAAATGGTGAAACTTTTAGAACTTTCTTTAAAAATTACAGAACTTTGGTAGCTTAGAAAAAAATATTTCTCAAATTAGTATTTAAACTTAAAGTCCAACAAACTATATTTTTATGTAACTTAAGAAACAGAATTTATAACTTGAAGACAAATCTCAACTGGATATTATAATCTTTGCCAAAATAAAAATATCTGAAGTGAATCCCAATGCTTTCTTTTACCCAGATTAGAGAGTAGATTTGCCAAAGAAAATCAACCGCATTACTTATAAAATTGAGATTATCAATAATTTTGTTCTTACATACTAGATACTATTCCCAGATCAAGATTTTATATACATACCCTATTATAATTTATTAATTTATAAAATCCTTCTAGCCTTTAAAAGGAATAATAAAAACACTGGCAGATTACCGTGATTAAATTAAGGCTTTAGGAAAAACTTGCGTTTGGGCAGCTTGGATTGAAGACGCTTTTAATTTGAGCTCTAACAAAGGTTTTCTTGAACAAAATTACAAGATATTGATTTAAAAAATTCATTTAGGTTATTATACAAATATTAATTTTATAAAGTGATATGTAATACGTGGATGGTACTTGGGCTATTAAATAACTGCAAAGTTGTAAAATAAACAAATTTGCTTTTAAAAAATATAAAGAGGTGCATATAACAATTTATCAGAAACATGAGGTACTACCACACCTGTGAAAACTTGTTTTAAAACATTACAAACATAAAATATAAAACAAGGGATTATCAAGAAAATAATAATTGATGTACATTTCAAGAACTTTCATCATAATTCTCGACTTAAAATATAAAGATACACTAGGGAAATAGTGAAAAATGGACACCATCTAACTAAAATCTGAGTAAAGTAGAAGTTTTAATTTAACTAAGTGAAGAAGCATTTTTCATATGAAATGAAAATGAAATATGGTTACAAATTTATTACGTATTTTTATATGTATTTTCATACACTGAAACAGAACTGTTTTAATTACAGAATTATAACCAGCCATCATCTATTCTCAGTTCTTCAGTTTAAAAAGTTGGCCACTGATATAGACCCATTTAAAAATTACTGTAAACCTAAAAATTTACTATTATGGGCAGGGAATAAAACATGGAATAATGCTGATGAAATATAAACAAGAACACGTATGTTAAAAATATAATTAACATAGAATAATATTAAAAAATTCCAATATCTAATAAGTCTTAAAATCCGGCTAGAATTAGGTGACCCTCCCCCTTTACTTACTCTATTCACTGTAGGTAATATTATAAGCAATATTTGTATTGAACTTAAAACTAATTTCACTGTTAACACAATTCTTACAATTATTATTCCAACTTGATTAGCAGAAATGAAGTTTCCTCTACAAACTCAAAAGCAGTTACTTCGAAAACCTCACAAACTTATCACACTTGGCAGACGCCATTTGCAAGTGGCAAAGGCATTTCGTTTGACACAGATAAACAAGAACGTTTTTCTAGACAGGAATAACTAACCATTTTTTGACACTAGATTGCTGTAGATTAATTTTAGTAATTATAAAAAGAAATTTATCTCTAGTGCTAGAAGATGAAAATTGTTATTTAGTGATGCAGAAAGGTCTGAAAATCAGAGTGCAACATAATTTTTTGTAGCGTAAAACTTTTGAAAAGCTTAACTTCATACAAAAGTATATGTAAGACCTTACAATACATTATTTTGCCTTCAAGGACACTTGAAACGCAATTTCACTGAAAAAAATTGTACTTACAGAATATGCATAAAAGCATTCAAAACATATAAAAAATGTCCTGTTACATTAGGTAAAAGCAACTGAGAATACGTTCTATAGAAAAACTTGCAGTTTTTGTGTAGTACATCTTGAGGTTTTTTAAAATTATTTCTATTGTTATCAGTTGGCATAAAAACAGTTTACTGATATTTTTCAGCAGACGCTTTTTTGATGAGTGTATTGTTCAATGTTGTGAGTCAAGTATTGTAGTCATATGTTATTGATATCAATTATATTGCAAAATCAATCTATATGTTCTACAAATTTTAACAAAACTGTAGATGAAAGACTGTAGCTTATAATTACAGTTTTAAGCTACTATGATAATGAATAAAACAATAGGTTAAACCATTTTTAATGTTATTATATAGACCGTCCGAACTTTAATTTTGTGAATTTGTAAAAACTTACTGAGACAGAACGTTATCGATCGATCCGTGGCGATCTTCATCAGTGTCTCCCTGAAAACACTGATGAAGATCGCCATCGATTGATCGAAAACGTTCTGTCTCAGTAATTTTTTACAAAATTAAAGTTCGGAAGTCAAAAACTAATGTAAAATTAATTAATTGTTTACAAGTCTTTTTAGTTATTTTATATTAATTGATTCAAACTTCTCGTGATCCACTAATTTTCAACTAAAACCACTTGTACAATTACTTATATTAGTACTTACTTTAATGATGGTTGAGGGCTGCCGTTTCGGGAAATGTGTCCCATTGTCAACTCAGACCTCAACTAACCTCTTTGTTGTTATAGGTTAGAGTGGGGGTGGATATTAGGGTAGGGGTGTAGGTGTATTTTACAGAGTATTTGAGTTTGTGATTTCAATAAATATGAGAGTTATAATGTAATTGGATATTGAGTATATGTGTAGGGTGTAGTTTGAAATGTTTGTATATCACATATTGTTTGGTTGTGTATCCTTGGCTATTTTTCTTTTTTTTGTGAAGAATTTGTAGGTTAGATGTTATGTATTGGGTAGTTGTTTGTTCACAAACGAAACAAAAATAGCTAATGCTACACAACTGAATAATATGGGATACAAACATTTCATACTGCACCCTACACACATACTCAACACCCAATTACATTATAACTCACATCCCTACCCTAATATCCCACCTAACCTTAACCTAGAAAGAAATTAACTGGTAAATCATGAGTAATTTTATGACAGTCAACACATTTGCTGCAGTTACTGTAACAAAATTCAACATTTTGAAAAAATATTTTTCAATGTACTTCAATATCAACCTTATTAACTTATACTACTAAAAAACTCGTAAATATTTTACAAACTTGCTATAGTAGCACTTACTTATATTTGTTGAGGTCTTTATGGTCTGAGTTGACAATGGGAAATATTTCCCAAAACAACCATCCTCAACAACACATAAGTAAGTGCTACTATAGGCAAGGGAAGCATATGTAGATGCTAGGCTTATGTAAATTTACTCTATCAAAGTAGTGAATCTTGTTGCAGAACCCACGAGTTTGTTTTCTTGACACTAACTAATGCAATGATCCTACTTTTGTAAATGTACTCTATCATAGTAGTGAATCCTGATGCAGAACCCACTATTTTGTTTTCCTGACACTAACTAATGGAATAATCCTACTTTTGTAAATGTACTCTATCATAGTAGAGAATCCTGTTGCAGAAAACACTATTTTGTTTCCTTGACACTAAATAATGCAATTATCCTACTTTTGTAAATGTACTCTATCATGTTTTATTGACCTTACCTATTGCAATATTCCCATTGCATTAATAATAAATAAAATGGATTGAAAAATAAAATCAAACAAATTAGTTTTTGGCAAAAATATATCTGACTGTACATATTTATCTACAATAACAGAATAGCATGCCCCCCAACGACTTAGTTTATACTACAAAGAAGGTAAACTACAAATGACAGATGTCTTAAAAACTATCTGCGTCAACCTCTTTGACCTCATCAGATCCAATCAGACAAATGATTCAACTGTCATCTGGATATTCTCTAAGGTAAAATTAATAGACTCCCCTATTATTAGATAGGATTAATAGATAGGTTCCCCTATCTCAGGCATCCTAGCAGAAATATTCCTACACCACATCTAACAACAATATATTCTACAGAACAATAACTACACACATAAAATAATTTACTATCATAGATATGTAGATGACATTTTAATATTATACAATGGCAAATCAAACAACTATATAATTACATTAATACCATACACCAAAACCTCACATTTACTCTCGAATTAGAAGAAAACAATAGAATAAACTTTCTAGATCTTACTATCCCCAAACACAACACTAGACACAATTTCAAAATATACAGAAAAGCAACAAATACAGATATGGTCATACATAATACATCTAATCACCCCACACAACACAAACAAGCTGCATTTAATCATTTGTTACACCGTCTAATAAACATACCAATGCTACAGAAAGACTACTACGAAGAACTTAATACCATAAAATACATCGCTCAACAAAACGGCTACCAACACACACTTATAGACAACATACTCAGAAAAATAAAACATAAACACCATCAAACAGCCACACAAACACACCACACAAAAAACAACAAATACATATCCCTCACCTACCACAATAAAAACACACAAAATAGCCTCCACATTCAAAAAACTCCATTACCAAATATCCTACAAAACAACAAACACTCTAAGAAAACATATATAACCTTTTCAAAAAGAAACTGACATATACAAACTCTCAGGTATTTACAAATTAACTTCTAATGATCTAATGTCCCAACTATTACATTGGTCAAACCGGCAGGTCATTCTATACATGCTTCAATGAACATATTACCCAAACAAAACAAACAAACCCTAAATCCAGCTACGCAAAACACCTAAATACCACCCAACACACACACTAATTTAAATATTCTACACCCATTAAAACAGAGTAAAAAACTAACAACCTTAGAAAAATATGAAATCTACAAACACTACGCAACAGACAGCGAAAATATATTAAACGACCACACACACTTTGAAGCAAATAGTCTTTTCCGATACATCACACAAAACGCCGACACCTAACCCACTGTCATAAATCCAACCCTGTCATACCGTTTGTATACAGCCAAAGTCGACAGTAGAGTGTTAGCTTCATAAAAGGAACCACTGTTTTGCAACACGTCAGCAAGTAAGCAATTACATATTCACTTAGTTAAGTAGTTTACAATTGGTTTAATAGACTCACTTATTAATACCTAATACTGAATCTATTAATTACTTGAATTGCCTAATTCATGATAATACAGAAAATTAGGGTGTAAACTATTGAATCTTGATTCATAATACACTATTGTCCTTCCCTAACACTAATTAAAAAAATTTTTTTTTGTAAGTTTAGAGGAACTGATGCAAATTTATACACTTGCTAGCAAAGTAAGCTTCATTTTTTACTTTTTCTAAAACTACCAAATGCAATAACAATAATTTAAATATTTTATTAACAATATCTGAGTCAAGCCATCTATAATAATGGTTTGTTTTTAAGTTTTTTAATGTTTTTTACATTGTTCAAGAGAATAATAGAACTTGTTTAATTGAACGTATGCATGGTTAATTTCATACTATTTCAATTTCTATAATACTTATTAACGCAATTGATGTATATAATAAAACAAAATAAGTGTTCTATTAACTTTGTTTTCAATAAGTAATAACTTCAGGTTTCTCAAACACTAATGTATTTTTACTGAGTGGTTTAAATGATATTTTTATTTGAACATTTTTAGATTTATTCAAATTTATTTAGAATTATTTTTCAAAAATCTGCTTGGATTGTTGTACATAAAATATAAGCACGACTTACAACTAGAGTTTATTTTATGGACATGCCAGCCAACCATGTAGGTAGGGACTTCCTTATAGATCTTTACATTCATTTTAATCTAATGTTAAAAATTGATTCCTTGTCATTCATAGTTTTGTATTACCTAATTGTATTACCCAATATTAAAAACTGTTGTTACTTTTAATATTTATCACTACATGCTATTCTAACAGAAAAAATTGTGTTGTCCAGATTTTATTTAACTTTGAATCAGCTTTAAAGATATTTTTAAAGTATAAATAAATAAAATTATTACAAAATTGAAACAAAATAAATATTTAAGTTTAATATCTTTTCAATGTAATGATAAAATTACTGCTCAGTTCTCATTTTTAAGCGAAGTTTTTTTTATAAGTGTATATTATTTTAAAAGCTTTTATTGTTTTTAAAATGATTTATTATTCTATATGTTTTAAATTGAGTTTTTAACAATATTTAATTTAATATAAGAAGGAACTAAACTGAGAAAATACTGAAAACAATTTAAGTATAAAAATAAACACTAGTACTTGTTGTTGTAGATGGTATATAGAATACAACTAGTTAAAACAATCTATGATAACCTGAACTTAACAGATAATTTTCAAATGGTAATACATCCTTTACGACAAATATAAAAGTATCCCAAAACTGCAATGCCATACTGTACAACAAGAGCAATATTTAGGCTTGCTTTTAACTAACTACAAGAATTTCAAGAAATGATAACCTACAGACAATAAATTACAAATCCTGCAAACATCTTAACACTGCCTTGCTATATATACATACCACATACTACCAGTTATAGTATAAGGAGTTACTGTGTCAAGTCATGATCAAGTCTGTCCAGTTAGTGATCTTGTTCAGTTTGCAACCACAGTATTCCCAAAAAATAACCCAGAATGCAACAATGTTTTAACCAATTAACTTATATTTCTACCGAACATTGCACCATGTATAATACAATTTACTTTCAGTGTTGAAGACTGAACTTTAAGCTATTATTTGGTGATAAATAAATTAACACTTAAAACAAATAAACATGTATTGGGAGAAAATTATAAAATTATATGGAATTTAAATTAAATTTCTGATTATTTCATATTTACTTTAAAAAATTCTAAAAGTTTAATAAATTTAATTGTTTTATATTTGATTTAGAAATAGTATATGTGTAAGTTTTGTTCGTTAAATTTTTTTATTACAAAAAATAATAATTCTGTTTGAAACTAGTATGTGTATCAAATTGTTCATAGACAGTTTAAAACTGTATAGTTTTCTTTGTATTATAAGACTGATTGTGATAAATGGTAAAGTGTTTAACTTTAACATAAAATAATGACAAGAAAAAAATTAAAATCAATTTGAAACAAAAATTAGAGAAAATGTAATGAAACAGAAAAGGAGGGATGGAGGGATGAAGAGACCGATAACATTTACAAATGAAGTTGCTTGATGGACACTTCTTTTAGGACACTGAAACAGCAATTCAATACACAGATCCCATACACCATGAATATATTAAACAAGACATTAAACATAAAATGCCCAACATAAACACCTTAAACAATAAACCTATCATAAATAATGAACATTCAACCCTTAAATCAATTATACAAAAACGCGACAAACACAACCTAAATTTCTTAAAAGCAGACAAAGGTAATTCCATCGTAATAATGCACCAACAATACATCGACAGGAAAGGAAACAGTTTCATATCTGAAAACAAAACTCCGATCAGACTCCATACCTAAATTTCAAACAGAAATTAAAAATCTTCTAAATAAATGCACCGAAATCAGGAAAAGGAAACAAAAGAAATATTACAATCAAATAAATCCCCTAGCCCCCACATTAAATACTTTAGATAAAATCCATAAAACACATTCATCCATCCACTAATCAATCACACACATGCACCATAACATAAGCTAGCCAAATACGTAGATAAACTTATCACAAACAACATAGACTTTCACAATCACACATCCATACACAATAACATAGACCTCATTGACAAAATTCAAGACATCCACATACCACACAACTCCACCATTGCCTCATTCAACATAAAAACCTATACATTAATGTGCCAATAGAACAAACACTCCACATACTACAAAATATGCTTACAACAAACAACACTCCACATAAACTTCCACATGAAATCATCACACTCACCAAATTCATCACATCATAAAACTACTTCACATACCAATACAAATTCTACACACAGAAAGATGGCTTCCCTATTGGTTCCCCCATCTAGCAGAAATATTCCTACATCATATCGAACAACAATACATTCTACAGAACAATAATCACACACATAAAATAATATATTACTATAGATATGTAGATGAGATTTTAATATTATACAACAGCAAATCAAACAACTACACAATTACATTAATACCATACACCAAAACCTCACATTTACCCTCGAATTAGAAGAAAACAATAAAATAAACTTTCTAGACCTTACCATCACCAAACACAACACCAGAAATAATTTCAAAATATTCAGAAAACCAACAAATACAGATATGGTCATACATAATACATCTAATCACCCAACACAACACAAACAAGCTGCATTTAATCATATGTTACACTGCCTAATCAATATACCAATGCTATAGAAAGACTATGACAAAGAACTTAATAGCATAAAATACATCGCTCAACAAAACGGCTACCAACCACAGTCATAGACAACATACTCAGGAAAACTAAACATAAACACCATCAAACGGCCACGCAGACAAACCACACAAAAAACAACAAATACATATCCCTCACCTACCACAACAAAAACACACACACAATAGTCTCCACATTCAAAAAACTCCATTACCAAATACCTACAAAACAACAAACACTTTAAGACAGCACATACAACCTTTACAAATTAACCCGTAACGATTCTCCCAGCTATTACATCGGCCAAACCGGCAGGTCATTTTATACATGCTTCGAAGAACTCATTACCCCCAAAAAAAACAAACAAACCCTAAATCCAGCTACGCAAAACACCTAAAAAACACCCAACACACACACACACCGACATACACACTAATTTAAATGTCCTACACACATTAAAACAAAGTAAAAAACCAACAACCCTAGAGAAATATGAAATATACAAACACTACGCAACAGATAAAGAAAACATATTAAATGATCACACACATTTTGAAGCCAGCAGCCTTTTCTATTATATGATACACAACCAAAACAACCCAAACCCATTCCACAGTCATAAATCCATTCCTGTTAGAGCCTTTACACCCAACCGATGCCGCTAGTAGAGGGTTAGCTTCGTAAAAGGAACGATTGTTTTGAAACGCATCAGCAAGTAAGCAATTACATATTCACTTAGTTAAGTATTTTTAAAATTAATCATTTACAAATATTGTTCATCAGCGACAAACAAATCTGAGCTTCTGTTCCATTACATTTCAGGGGACTCCATCACATCTTTGCATTACTGGTTTTCAGATACAGGAGTGGTACGAATAATGTCACTGTACTTGAGTGCAAATTTAATTTTAAGAAAAAGAATAAACCTTCTAGTCAATAAGAATATATTAGTCTACAGTACAGTATTGATACAGAAATATGTAATGAATGCTTTAATATTGTTTGTTAATAAAAAAAATACGCATTTCCATCAAATACAAAATACACAGCAAATCCGAAATTCGAACATATCCAAATCCAAACACGCCACAATTAGTTCGGATTTGAGAGATTCCACTGTATTTCACTTCTTATTTTAAAAAAATTTAATGATAATGGTAATTATTCATATTAAATTAATTTATTATTTAAATAGTACTATATTAATTATAACAATTATAATACATGCTATTATATTAAGAATTCCATTCTTCTGAAAATATTATCCTTAGAAGCTATAATGTTCTTATTATTTAATTAGTGACGTATGACTTTAATTTCTTTTAATCATGGAAAGACCATTAAAAAAGGGAAGTTAATAATTGGTGTAATATATTAAAATTTTTAAACATGTAATCCAAACTAACTATATGGACTAAGAGGTCGTTGTTCCTTGTCTTACCTCAGTCAACAATTTCAATATAATTTATTAAATGAAGTTTTTAATAAAACAGTCTATGACTATTCTCAGAATGCAGTCAAAATGAAAGCCAGCATAGTGGAAGTAAGTAAACATCACCAGGAAGCAAAAATTTATCTTAGAGCAAAACCAGGAGGACAAGTGTTTTTGTAAAATTTTGGTAGTGTGATTCACCAACATTTATTTCTTAAGACCAAATTGTTAATCATAAAATTTATGTGGAGTTCTTTAGTTGTCTATGAGATTCATTTTGATGGAAATATGACAGCAAATAATTCGTTTTTGTAGCATGACCAAGCCCATTGATTATTGACTCTAAATCACCTTGCTAGGCACGCTGTAACAACTTTTTTATTCTTACAACCTAGCAATGCCCATTGGCTCCTGACATTAAATCTCCTTGCTAGGCACCCTGGAACATTTGTTTTATTCTTACAACCTAGTAATACCCATTAACTCTCGACATTGAATCACCTTGATAAGCACTCTAGAACATCTTTTTTATTCTAACAACCTAGCAATGGCCATTGGCCCCTGACATTGAATCACCTTGCTAGGTACTCTGGAACATCTTTTTTATTCTCACAACCTAGCAATGCCCATTGGCTCCTGACATTGAATCACCTTGCTAGGCACTCTGGAACATCTTTTTTATTCTCACGACCTAGCAATGTCCATTGGCCCCCTGACATTGAATCCCATGCTAGGCACTCAGGAACATCTTTTTTACTCTCACAACCTAGCAATGTCCATTGCCCCTGACACTGTATCCCATGCTAGGCATTCTGTAACATCTTTCTTATCTTACTACCTAGGAAAGCCCATTGGCTCCTGACATTGAATCACCTTGCTAGGAACTCTGGAACATCTTTCTTATTCTCACAACCCAGCAATGCCCATTGGCCCTGACCTTGAATCCTTGTGCTAGGCACTCTTTTTTTATTCTCACAACATAGCATCAGCCAATCGTTATCTGTTTTCATGACAAATAAAATTAATTTTTTAAAAAATTTTTAATATACCACGTTTTTAAAGTGGTCTAAAAAGTATAAAATAATTTGTAATGGTCCTTTTATAATTTTGTGGGAAAATTGTTCGTGGCTTTGTAACACTTGGAGAGAAAAACGTGGGGCACAGTCAGTAAATAATACAAGTAGATAATCCAGATGAATTCACAGCTGATTTCAGTAAATTGGTAATGGGATTCACTGTAATTTAATTCATTTACTCCTATTTAACTATCATGAATTGCCTGTGCTCTGCGTTTTTCTCTCCAAATATTACAAATATAACCGTAGCCACTAACAGTTCTCCCTTAAAATTGTAGGACAATGAAAAATTATTTTATATTTTTTGTCTGTTTTAAAAACATGACATGTTTAACAAATTTAAAAAAAAAAATTATTATGTTGATTTAGTCTTATGTCCGGGTGAAAACCTTTAATCAATTTTGTATATGTCCTTGAATAATACACATGTGTACAGAAATAAATCTAACTTGTTTAAACTAACTTAAAGCAAGTGAATGTTGCATTGTCATCCAGTCCTGACCTGTATATAAAATTTCAAGTCTGTAGCATGTCAATCAAATTTAATTTGTTTAAACAATCTTGCAGTTAAGGAACAGAAGGAATATTAGGTTATTATTAATTTCTGACATATATTTGAAAAAAAATTCAAGTGTCTAGCTCATTACCCAAATTCGGTTGCTTTAAATAACTATTGTTTAAACAAAAATATAGAGACAAGAAGCCATTGTCATCCAATTCTTTAAAATTTCAGGTCTTTAACTCACTGGGAAGTTAGTTTAAACTATACTGCAAAATTCCACCTAGACAGACAGTTATAACAGAGACCGAAATAATAAAAATGAGGTCAAACGGAATAAAAATTGGAGCTTTAACTCACTAAATATTACATTAGCCTCACTGATTGTAGTAGTTTTCAACATATTAATAATGGTTGACAACAGGTCATCGATATTTGCACCACCAACCTGGACAGTGTTTACCCATTATTGTCATTGGTTGTGGGGTATTTTTAATAATTGGAGGTACTGATCTGGAAAGAAGTTTGTTTTATTTCACTTGGGTTTAGAAACAACCCCCCCCCTGAGGAGGGGGGCTCAATACAATTCTTTATCATAGAAGGTCAAGTGGACACTAGCACTTTTTATTAAGAAGCCAAGTTATATATATATATAATGAATTTGTAATACATACTTTGAATTGGTATACCATAACTGTAAATGGCCTAAAGTGAATAAGTTAGTAACTTTCATGGTTATTTAGGTCTGATTCGTTTAAGGATGTGAGTATTTGGCATCTTGAAAAATAGTGGATGTTCTCTGTTAATTTAACTTAACGAGTTAACAGTACTTATTCTAATGAATTTGTGAGGACAACTGCACTTGATCATATATTAACTGTGAACTGTCTAAACGAAGTGATTGTTTTCGGTTAAACCGACTAGTTCATCTTTACAGGGATGTCATTCAAGTGAACAAAGACAAATCAAAATATATTTTTTTCCAAAAGAAAATATGTAGACCACTGTATTTGCTCTATTATTCTTAAGGAAAACTGTTTCCACTAGTAATGATAACTAGAATTATTAGGGTTTCCCCCAGAAATTCCACACTCATTAGAACCCAAAGTATTCTCAATTCCTAGATTTTCCCCCTTCATTTAATTGAAAGTTTTTTCTCTCCTCCCTCCACCTACTAAACTGAAGCCAGGATGGCTTTTTCTCTTGAAGAGCGAACATGCCTAACCCCAGGATTCCTCTAATGTTAGAACTGAGACAAAAGGCGTGATCCTCAAAAACTGTTACGATCGGTTAGGCAATCACGTAACCAAGGAATTATAAAAATGGGCAATTATTGTACATTAAGTACATAATTGCACATAAGATATATGGACAATAATAACCATTGTATTACTACTATTTGTCAGTTTACTTTAAATAATGGCAGTAAAGATACTAATTGAAGACCTTGGTGCAAAAACCAGACAACTCCAATATTTGGTGGTTTTGAGTTAATAATATAATCCTATTGGAAAAACAATTCTCTATCGATTGGAGCAAAAACAGTACAATTATTTTAGGATTAACTTTTATTTTCATAGATTTGTTCTTGTCATCAGATAAAGATGAAATGTCAAACGATAAAGAAATTCTACAAAATAAAAATTTGAAGATGGTGTAAAAAGAAGAGGAGAAAAATAAAAACGATGCTCTATTTAATAAATATTATGGTAATTTTGATTTCGTATGAATTGTTTATTTTATTTTGTATCTAAAATCAATGTTTCCAATATGTACGGACTTGCTGATGGCAGCGACTTGGACATATGACTCTACAGCTGACCCTGAGGTGCATGAAACCAGCAATGAAGAATTCGCAGATAAAAGATATATGCCCTTACCTACTAATTATTTCCTTTTCATGTATTTAATTTAATTTTTGCTATTCTTTAATAAGCAAAATTTTAAAGTTTTTTAAAATTAATTACAGGTTTTTAAACATGAATCTTATTATTTTTTTTTGTTTTCCTCTTTATAGCTTTCAAAAAAGGTTTGAATTTTGAACGATTCACCAGATTCAACCATTGAAGACCATCTGGAAGGCAATCACACACGATGGGAATGAGCAAGTGGTGAGTGAAGTTCTTAGTGGAATAATAAACAGGGAGTTAAATTAGAAAGCAAAAATGCTACAAAGATGAGATCACAAAGGAAAGAGAGCAAAAAATTAAGAATCCTAAAGAAAATTTATATTTTCGCCAGTGGGAAATTCACTGGCTGGGAGTTGACCCCCTGCTGAATAAAATGTAATAAGAGATTAAACATAGATAAAAGACAGATAATATTAAATGAGTGTTGGGAGCTTATATCTAGGGGTCAGAGGGCTAATTTTGTTTCTTCCCACATTACACTTACTAATATTAAAACGATGAATCTAAAATCTACAAATATAGCAGGAATAAGTAGTTGCTAATATTTTTTTAACAAGAAAAATTAAAAACAACCCGTTTGCAAGACATTAGGAGAAATTAGAGGTTTTATTAAAGTAGTAATTAAACAAAAACATCTTCCTCTATGTTTAACAGCTGTTTATTGATAAAATAAAATGAGACCCATCTGGTACTCAGTGCTCTAAAGCTGAAATAAAGGATGTGAAAGATCACATAACAGGTTTTCTGAGCTATGAAGTAAATTCATCTGAGGTTAACACAGAAAATTTTTATTTTAGTTACCCTAGAACGCTATTTATGATATTGTGTGGATACCAAGGCAAAAGTTTAAGGTTGTATAATGGAGGTTTTATTGACAACTAGATGGGGGGGAAAATTCATATTCATCTTTAAGAAATATATTTCTAGATATTTGAAAGTTGACACAGTGCCAAACCACACTAGACTTCGAACATGAAGATTCTCAGTTTGAATCCAGCTGGACCCCAAAAATTTTATAATTAAATTATTGAATAAATATTTGAAAAAACTGTATTAACATTTATTGTAATCCACTATAGGTTAAAATGAATGCATTTGAACTTTATTGGATGAATAAAAACGCATTTTATTAACGATTGAAAATTTGTACAAGAAATATATCAGGAGAGTGTGAGTTAATAGAAGGAATTTAAAAATGTGATATTGCTTGCATTATTTCGATGCAAATAAACCGCAATGGCTTTAAAAACATTTTGAAATACTAAAAAATTATATTTTGATTAAAATAGAAATGTACGGAATACAGCAGTCGGAGCTATGTTCTGATTTAGTTAAAATTAAATTTTGCTAAAATCTAAATTCTGGTTATTCATCTAAAATTATTATAAATTAATGTAGGTTCCAACTTAACAATTCATATTATTTTATTTCATCTTAAACTTGTGTTTCTAGTTTACACTTAAATTTATATTAATGTGACACTTGCCACTAGTAGTGCTTACTCTTTATGTATAAAGAGGATGGGAGTGTTATAAAATGCCTGTACTCGTTGAAAAAAGTAACTATTACTAAAGGCAAGTGTTGCATATTAATATTATGTTCAAGTATTGTATATTATTACGACATTGTAAATGTCTTAGTTATCTTATTAACTTTTTATATGATGGAATGTTATTATTGAATTTTTATATTATTTTTAGTTGTTACTTTTTTATGTTTATAATGGTTTTTCAATGCACAGTTAAAATCTGTAAATATATATACACACATTCAAGGATGGGTCAAAAAGTTCCTGGAATATGTCTGCTGTGTGGTGAGTTTGTACAGTATAACAAAATATTCATATTAGGGTTTTGTGTAGTTTCAATGCAATCATCAAGTTTTACTATTATCGTCTATAAAATATAGGGGTCATACGAGTTATATATTTAATAAGATTATGTAAGCCAAGATTAGTTTCTAGATGGTTGAATTTCAATTATTGGCTTATTCTTCATAAATCTGTTACTTGAATTTTATGTAGGTGTGTGTAAGCAAAATCTTTCTACTAACAGATAAATCCACTAAAACATAAATAAACAATCGTGACAACTACACAATATGTAACTAACATCTGTTTAGCCTACACAATTATGTTTGTTTGGCATAAAAGCCCCATTATGTTTATAATTTTAAAAAACAAATTAAAATGCACAACAGTATTATGTTTGCATTACATTAAAATCAAAATACCCTTTGCAGAGGAAAGAATTTTGTCTTTAAAATGTTCTAGAGCTCACAACAAATTTACATCCCTATTTGAAACGAGTTGTCAAAATTCTAAACATTTTAATGACAAATTAATTTTACTTGTACAGTCTTATAATAATATCAACAAAATGAAAACATAATATTTAGAACTAACTGAAACAGTTATTAAAATGTCAATAACAGTAATGTCATTAAAACATGATCCTAAATATTTTAAGACCAAAAATCAATAGCTTCTGATACTAATAAAAGTTTGAAAACCTAAAATCAAATTCCATATATGAAGAGAATATTACTATAAATGCAAACAGAAGTTTATTGGCGTGTTACAGTTTTTAAAATAAACAGTTTTGTTGCACCAAATAAGATAAGAAAATGGCAGATGATAAAAATGAAAACAAGAAAGACAGAAAGGAATTCCAAAAGGATGGAAAGGCAAAGCATTTATTATGCATTTTCTTACAACTGAAATGTAGGTTTTATTTGCATAATTTAATAAAACTTTATTTTATAAAATCAAAAAGCCTTTTCCAAAATATTGAAAAATTACAGCAGCAATGTATCCATACAGCAGTGCTGGCAACCTGAAAAACAAATTTACTATTGGTGAATACAACATTTAAACTAGAAGAGATGTAATTTTGGTAACTGGTTACTGGAAGATGTGGATTCAAGGAGACGAGGAAATCAGAACTGTAAGTTAGTTCAGTGCAGTGTAGTATTAACATTAAAAAAATGAAATAATTCAAGAAATTTTACTAAATTTATTTTTTAACAATTAAGGAAATATAATAAAAAAATTTTGAAAAATATTTTGATAAATGAAAACATTGAAATGATATGGTCACAATGACAGGTTGATGTAACAACATATATTAAATAAGAAAATTTTAAAATGGTTAATTTCACAACAAGAATATATAAAACACAATCAGGTTATATATAACCTTTAAACAGACATTATGGTTTCTGGATGCAACTAAACAGATAACAACTATTTTTATCAACTCTACTGAACAACATATTTATTTTGACAATTAAATCTGAAATTGTTCTACAAAATATTGAGAACATGTTGGGTCTGAAATGCAACATTTAATTAAAAATGAAAACTAATTACATTTTGTAAAATAATGGTAGAATATATTCAACAAAATCAGCAATACTAACAAACTAATAAATAAACTAATTAATAGATACTTATCAAAACACCTGCTATTAATATGAATATTCTAGGAAAAGTAGAGGCAAAATATATTTAGCCTGTCTGTAATACTCTAGCCTTTATTGACCGCATTTTTAATTCAAAGTGACCTTGTTTCTTGCAAAAAAATACATACAATTTTTAACTAGTAAGGGGAAGAATTTACCTGATGCATATATCAAAGAAGCAATCTGCAATTGATGGCGATGATGAAGGTGTTGCTGGTGCTGATATACGTGTTGATGGTGTTGTAGATGGTGATGATGCTGGTCGCTGATTGTCTTAATAAGGAAATAATTACCTGAACATGGGAAATATTTATTAATATATGTGAATAAAAGATTTTTTTAGAATGTCTAAGGACACTTACCTTTGTAATCATCTAGCCAATTTTCATAAATAGACACCCTCACACACATACACATAATACATTCTGAACATGAAAATATTAATTGCAAGCTACCAGTGCAATAAACTGTATAGGATGTAACATTTTGAAAATAGCAAATAAGAAATTGGTTAGATTAAAATTGAAACTAATTTTAGATAAAAGCCTAGAAAGGTTGTAAAATATAAACAAGATATTTGAACTGTAAAATGCATTAGGAAATTTGTTATATCAAATAACCTAACAAATAAAATTAAAACAAGATAATCTAATAATAATTATATTTAAACAAAATTGTAAACTTTATTAACATAGGGTATAAGTAGTTACTTGAGAGATAGGAGGTGAAAAACGCGATTGTAAACAATGAAGTCAGAGGTTAGGTTAATATAGATCCAGCCAAAACACACACATTTCGGAATTATTACAAAAGTAAAAAGTAGACACTTCACACACAAATAATAGTAATTAAATAAACACTGGAAGGTTGTTAAGGATCGGAAAATTGAAACAGTATGTTAACGAAATTAAAACTGGTGGAAACAATTTTGTTGGCATGTTAACAGCTGTAAAGCAAAGAAAGTAGGTCAGTGTACAGTCGACTCTAGTAGGAAGGAATCGAACTAAATTACATGCAACATGAGTTTTGGGAGAAGAAATGGCAGCCATATTTTAAACATTTTTTAAAAGTAAAACTACGGACGCGTTAGTTTAGTCTGGCGTGGTGACGCCAAGATAGCGGACCTTCTCTGAGAAGTCAAAATTCCATTTGAAGAATTTCGTCAAAATTATACAGATTTGTGAAGAACATTGGCCAAATTGAAACAAGGATAAGTGAATTTAAAGCTATAATACAGTGTTAATATAATTTGAAGTAACTAAAAAGAATTTAAGTGTGTTAAATATAAAATTTAAAGAGAACTGAATCCCACGTGTGAACAAACAGCCGATCTCCGAGAATTTATAAGTTAAGTAAATAGCGCTATACAAATAAACTTTAGTGAACTTTTAAAATCATAAGGAAATTTAAAATTGTACATTATTAGAATATCTTGTAATTAATTAATAGTTAGTAATAAGAAACATAATCCAGTTCAAACAGTTTAGGGACCTTTTTGCTTATTCCAAATTTAAGATTTTTCATCAGGAAGCTATTTATTAAAACTATTTTCTAAATTTAATCTTGTTTATCAAAATTTATTTAATTTAACCAAAGAGTTAAAAGATATAGCACATGCATATAAACCCCGAGATATTAAGAGATCTTAGAAAATAGCCTAGGGTATAAAATTTTGTAACTAAAATAGAAGGAATTGAGTTTAGCATATTGTGTTAAAACTTGTTAAGGTGTATATTTTTTTTTGTTCTGTTTATTGTTTAAATGTGGAAATAAAATTGTTATAATAAAGAATTTAAATTATTAATGCCTGAGTTGTGTTGTGTTACAAAATATAATTATATATAAAAAAAATATTACAAGGAATATGCACTCACAAAGTAGCAAAGCTATGGTAGGGTAGGTATTGTATTTCTAAAACACACCATTCGCTATATTAACATCAATGTTTAATAAGCATAGAACTTATGAATGTAACTCTGTGCGTTTGCAAACAACCTGTAAAGTCTAAGAATGTCACGATCCATGCAACACTTTGGTAGTTATCATCACAACTTCAGTACTGATTTCAATAGCAACATGACAATGTAACAAAAAAAAAACAGTATAATCATGGGCAACTTATTACAGTTGAAATTTTGGTTATGGTTTTATGATTTACTGTATTAAAACATCAAACACTAAAATAAAATCAGTTAAATAACACGCCCACAAATCGTAAACAATTATGTTTACATTTGTTGATTCCATCTTCGCGTGAGCTACTAGTAATCACTAAACACTTTTTAAATGTTTTAAACTTGCCTATAGTAGCACTTACTTTGCTTGTTGAGGACAGCCGTTTCGGGAGATGTGTCCCTTTGTCAACTCACAACCGAACAATACGAAATATATAGGCACTTTAAACTACACCTTACACACATACTCAATACACAATTACATTACAACTCACACACACTTTTTGACATCATAACTCCTAATACACACAAAATACACCCACACCACCAAAATATCCCACCCCCACCCTAACCTACGTAAACCTTGAGATCAGTTACGGTCTGAGTTGACAAATGGACACATCTCCCGAAACGGCCGTCCTCAACAAGCAAAGTAAATGCTACTATAGGCAAGTTTAAAACATTTAAAAAGTGTTTAGTAATTATGTTTATATTTTCACGTTATCTAAACACTAACGTTTAGATTTGTTTTGTATATTTTAATATAGGTTATAACATTTATAGAATGGGCTATATAATATTATTTAAGAATTGGAAGAATATAGTAGAAATAACTCACACAAAATTTAAAAAGAAATTCATTAAGATATTGGTTAGGTTAAAATTTAGGTAAAAGCATAGAATTGTAAACAAGGTTTTTGAACTGGAAATGTATTAGGAAATTTGTTATATCAAATAACCTAACACATAAATTAAAATAAGATAATCTAATAATAGTTATGTGTAAACAAATTTGTAAACTGTAGTAACATAGGGCCTAAGTAATTACTTGAAGGAGAAAGTGAACACGTTTGTAAACAAAAGAGAATTGAAAGGTTATGTTTGAAAAATTGGGCTCAAAACACATACAATTCAGAACTATTTCAAAAGTAAAACACAAAGACACTTCACACACTAATAATAGTAATTAAAGAAACACTGAAAACTTTATTAAGGATCGGAAAATTGAAACAGTAAGTTTCAACCAGGTTTAACCAAGTTAAAACACCATTCTAAACAAGCTCGTTGTGGACGCATCAGCTGTAAAACGGTGAAAATAGTTCGTTGACATTAACATGTGTGAAAGTCAAGGAAACATCAGCTGTAAAAACAGAAGAAAGTAAGTCTGATGGAAAGTCTAGTGGAAAGAAATCGAACTAAATTATAACCCATATGTGTTTTTTTTAAGAAGAAAGGTGGCCATATTTTAAACAATTTTAGAAATCTAAGGACGCGTGAGAGTAGAGTGAGAGATAGCGTGGGTGACGCTACAAGACGGATCTGCCAGGACCAGTCAAAATTCTATTTATTTGGAAAGAGTTCGTCTAAATTATACCGTTTTGTTAAGAAGATTGGCCAAACTAAATTAAGGAGAAGTGAATTACAAAATGTAATACTGTGTTAATATAAAGTGAAGTAAATAAAACGAATTTAAGCGTGTAAAAAGTCAAATTTGGAGAGAATGGAATCTTACGTAAGCTAACTGAAATTTCGATATTTGATAAGTTATTAGCGCTATAAAAATCAATTTTAATGGACATTAAGATAATAAGGAAGTTTAATTTTGTACAATAGAATATCTTGTAGTTAATTAATAGTAAGTAATAAGAAATAATCCAGTTCAAATAGTTTAGCCTTTTTGCATATTCAAAATTTAAGTTTTTCCATCAGGAAAATATTTATTAAACTTATTTCAAAATTTAATATGGTTTTTCAAAATTTATTTAATTAACAAAGAGTTAATATAGCCCATGCTATAACCCCGAGATATCAAGAGATCTTAAACTAGCCAAGGGTATTAAAATGTTGTAACTATAAAAAATTAAAAGAAAATTAGTATATTTTGTTAAAATTGTTAAGTTGTAAAATTTTGTTTTGTGTGTATTGTTTAATGTTGAGATGAAATTGTAATAATAAAGAATAATGAAATGTTCCTGAGTAGTTTTTTGGTTTTGGTTATTAAATAGAAATAAAATATAATTCAATAAAATAATCAATAATAATAATAAAACCCCGTTGCGTCTGTTTTATAAATACTTAACATTTGGCGCAACAACGTGGGAGCTCGATAAAATTTATTTAGAGAGATTTTGAAATAAAATTAATTTAGAACTTTTTATATGAAAAACATTTGAACTGGAAATAGATTTAGAAAAATTTTGTAAAATTAAACACTGAGTTGAATAGTCAAGGCTAGGTTTATAGTATATATAAAAATTGTTTATGTTTGTATAATAAGTTACTTACAGATAAAAAAAAAAAAAAAAAAAAGAAGAAAATATTATAGGCGAACTGGTAGTTGTAGGGGACCAGGAAAAAGGGACAATTTTGGAAATGAAAGAAATAGAATTGGAAGGCACAGATATGCCAATAGGAAACATTGAGGTAGATGAGGCTAGGGGACTACCACCTATGCAAACCCAACAACAAAAACGGGGAAATAATGAGAATGAAGTTTTAGGGGAGATAATGAGAACTCTCATGGAAATGAGAGTAAGCATAAATAAAGGGAGAGAGGATATAAATAGAAAATTAGATAAGATAGATGAAATAAAAGGGGAAATGAAAGATATGAGTGAGGATATGAGGGAAATAAACAAAAAATTAGAGGAAAATAGAGACGAAATGAGAGAGATGAAGGAAGATTTCAAATTCATAACACAGGAAATAAGGGAGGAAAGTAAGAAAATGATAGAGGATATGAGGCGACAGTGGAGGACAGGGAATAATGCTGTAGTAGAGGATGTGAGAAGAGACTTAGAGGAGAAAGATAGAGAATTAGAGGAGGAGATTAAGGAAAATTTTGAGGTAACAAAAGAAATAATAGCTGATGAGATAGAAATTAATAAAAAAGAGATAGAGAAAGTCGAATATATAACAAAGAAAAACACAGAAGAGTCAGGAGAGTTAAAATTAAGAAATGAAGTAGGAAAGATGGAGGTACTGCAAATAAAAAATTTAACAATTCAAACCGCAACTAATAAGAAAATTGAAAAGATTAATAAAATGAAAATGGTAATAGGAGAAAGAGGAGGAGTTAAATATCCGTCTCAATGCTTAGTGGTACAAAGCTTATTGAGAGAAATGATCATAGGTACGGATATGTTAATGAATGTGGAGGCACAACTCGAGTTTGGAAAATGGGAAATGGAAATTAAATATGAGAGTAACACAGAAAATAGAACTTATGAAGCAGATGGGAGATACAATGGAGATGTAAACGGTGTTAAGGCAAGGACAGGCGTGGGGACAAGAAAAGAGCAGCTTGCCCACAGTCAATCGGAAAACTAAGACAATCAGAAACCCAGAAATAGAAATTAAATAGAGGAAACAAGTTTACGGGCATTAATCAACACAGGCAGTAAAATGACATGTATCAAGGAGAACTGGAAAAGGAAAATAAAAATAAAATAGGAAGGTAGATATTAAATATAGGTAAAGGAAGCAATATGAATAAACTCTAGGTGATTATGTGTATAAGAAAACGTTAGCAGGAGATAAGTTTAAGGGATGGTAACTATATCTACGATAATTTATTGGAAACTTCGTCGAATAATGAATAAAGATAAATATAAATCTATGTTAATAAATATTGAAGCATCGTTGTAATAAATAAAATATGGTAATTGTGTATTTAAACTTCGTCGTATTGTAAGGGAGAATCTGCGTTGATAAATAATGGAACTTCGTCGTATATATTATATATTATAAAAAAAATATGAATCTATGATAATAAATATTAAAGCATCGTTGTAATAAAAATATGGTAATTGTGTATTTAAACTTCGTCGTATTGTAAGGGAGAATCTGCGTTGATAAATAAGTATTAAAACAAAATTTATATTCGTTGATATAGGGATAGTGTAATCGAAGGAACTATAGATATGATCAAATAGAGGATATGAAATTGCAACCTTTAAAAATATTAGATGTTAAAGTTCATACAAAATAAACTGAAATGATATAAGAAAATAATTGAACTGGATGTGAGATTGGAAGGGGAGATAAAATACTAACTTAGAACTGAGAGTTAGATGAAGCTGAAAGCAAAATAAATATGAGATAAATAATAAACAAGGAATAAACAGAAATAAGGGAAAGAGAAATGTTATAACCAATTTGACCAAATCTAGACATAATATGACTCGGATAGGCTGGGACTTAAAGACACGGTATCAGAGAATATATGTTAAATAAATATTGAGTCAGACTTATGATTGGAAGGTTTCCAATTGTAATAAATGTAAAAAAATATATAATTATGGAAGGAATTGTAAATACCAGAACATGATTTATTGTTACTATACGTTAGAATTGTTAAAGAATTGTTGATTGAATGTAGTTATAAGTATAGTGTATTGTTAGAAGATATGTTAAGTAATATGTAGCTTGAAGTGTTCAGCTCAGTATTTGATTGTTAAAGAATTAAGATAATATTGTGTCGTAGGAATTAAGTATAAATGGACAGATGAATGTATAAATGACTTTTAAATGGACAATTATAAAAGAAGTAAAGACAATGGACGATAAGTTAGCCAAGGTGTTGACTTACTCAATAAAAAAAAGTGTTCAATTAGTTATTAAATAAAATGTACAATTAGGAAATAAATGTTAATTTAAATTTAATTTAAAAAAAAAAAAAAATATGTATATTTAATCAAGCTTGTAAAATGTAAAGAATGTGTAATGTAGATAGTAGGAATATTTTTTTATTTAAATTAAATTAGGGGACATTATAACATTTATAGAATGGGCTATATAATATTATTTAAGAATTGGAAGAATATAGTAGAAATAACTCACACAAAATTTAAAAAGAAATTCATTAAGATATTGGTTAGGTTAAAATTTAGGTAAAAGCATAGAATTGTAAACAAGGTTTTTGAACTGGAAATGTATTAGGAAATTTGTTATATCAAATAACCTAACACATAAATTAAAATAAGATAATCTAATAATAGTTATGTGTAAACAAATTTGTAAACTGTAGTAACATAGGGCCTAAGTAATTACTTGAAGGAGAAAGTGAACACGTTTGTAAACAAAAGAGAATTGAAAGGTTATGTTTGAAAAATTGGGCTCAAAACACATACAATTCAGAACTATTTCAAAAGTAAAACACAAAGACACTTCACACACTAATAATAGTAATTAAAGAAACACTGAAAACTTTATTAAGGATCGGAAAATTGAAACAGTAAGTTTCAACCAGGTTTAACCAAGTTAAAACGCCATTCTAAACAAGCTCGTTGTGGACGCATCAGCTGTAAAACGGTGAAAATAGTTCGTTGACATTAACATGTGTGAAAGTCAAGGAAACATCAGCTGTAAAAACAGAAGAAAGTAAGTCTGATGGAAAGTCTAGTGGAAAGAAATCGAACTAAATTATAACCCATATGTGTTTTTTTAAGAAGAAAGGCGGCCATATTTTAAACAATTTTAGAAATCTAAGGACGCGTGAGAGTAGAGTGAGAGATAGCGTGGGTGACGCTACAAGACGGATCTGCCATGACCAGACAAAATTCTATTTATTTGGAAAGAGTTCGTCTAAATTATACCGTTTTGTTAAGAAGATTGGCCAAACTAAATTAAGGAGAAGTGAATTACAAAATGTAATACTGTGTTAATATAAAGTGAAGTAAATAAAACGAATTTAAGCGTGTAAAAAGTCAAATTTGGAGAGAATGGAATCTTACGTAAGCTAACTGAAATTTCGATATTTGATAAGTTATTAGCGCTATAAAAATCAATTTTAATGGACATTAAGATAATAAGGAAGTTTAATTTTGTACAATAGAATATCTTGTAGTTAATTAATAGTAAGTAATAAGAAATAATCCAGTTCAAATAGTTTAGCCTTTTTGCATATTCAAAATTTAATATGGTTTTTCAAAATTTATTTAATTAACAAAAGAGTTAATATAGCCCATGCTATAACCCCGAGATACTAAGAGATCGTAGAATTAGCCAAGGGTATTAAAATTGTGTAATTCTAAAATCAAAAGAAATAAGAGTTAGTATATTTTGTTAAAAGTTGTTAAGTTTATTTTTGTTCTGTTTATTGTGTTAATTGTTTACTTGTTGAATTAATAAATAATTGTAATAAAGAATTTAAATTACAAATGCCTGAGTTGTGTTGTGAGTTATAAAAATTACTTTACAAGGTATATGGTAGTTTGTATAAAATTACAACCGAATCTCTCCTAACTGGATACTTTATAAGTATATTTTATTATAGGTATATAGTAATGTTGTATAAAATTACAAGTAAATCTATCCTTACTGGATACTTTACCCATTCGCTTACAATTTTTTTTTACACCGACTTAGCAATAAAAAACTAATATTTTAGACAATTTTGAAATGCTTTTATTGATTACTTCTTTCTAATTCACTTTTATGTTTCTTATGGAACCTATTGTATTGTTTTATTCAGAATTACATTTACTTTCAAAATAAATAATAATATTGATAATAACATTTCTTTTATAATATAATGATATGTAAAAACCTAAAATGTTTCAATGAAAAATATCAAATTTTATTTTTTTAATTTTAATTATCCTAAAGTAAAATCATAAAATACCTTTAAAAATACTCCAAAATATTGCAAAGAATATGTTTCAATTTCACAAGAGTCAAGAAAAGTTAAATTGTGTGGTATACTTTGAAACATCCTGGTAGGTGAAGTGCAACGAGGCACAGTTCACATTCCCACCGAATTGTTCTTTGGTCTTTTAGTGGGCTTAGATGGTTTGGAACATGGAATTTTCTCTTTAGTCCTACCCTTTCTTGGTTTACTCCTATCTCTAGTACTAACTCTAATAGGCCTAGGACAAGGATCAAGAAAACTAAGGTCATCAGCCTCTTCACTAGCAGTAGGAGACAGAGGGGCAATTATTCCATCACGGTAGATTTGATCGAGTAGCTCAATTAGATTGGATATCTGTGAGCTTTCATCATCTGAATTAGATGGTAATACAGGCAACAAAAACCAGCGATATCCGAAGGAACGCTATCACCGCCGTCGTTTATGACAGTTTGATTATCATTGATATCTTCTTCGTCGGTATTTTTATCATCGTCAGTTGGTATGATAACTGCATCGTCACTGCATGCCGATATCATGGACATTTGTATCAGAAATGACTTTATTTACATCTAGTGGAGTCCTAGGCCTAACATAACTACAAGAGGGCTGCTCAAGTTGCAACTTATCACTTATTGCATAACAAGACAGATTACATTTTTCATGATGTGGTGAACTTGTTATATTACAGTCTATTATGATTTTATTTGATTCATTACATCTATTTGAGATTCAATGTCCAACTATCCTATTTCATTATCACTCAAATGTTTCATCAAACAAATCACTCTCACTGTCAGGTCACATTCTCCAGTAATTCTTTCAATTTCACAATCCTTCAACTCCTTCCCACATTCATCAACAAATAAAATATTAAATCCACTCATTTTTAGCTTAAAAAGAACACAAATAACAAATTAAATGCAATTAGGTTAGCTTACAAACATATCCAACACAACTGCGACGTAAACAAATAACAGATAATGTCACTTACAACTTTTTTAAAAAAATGTTTTAACTTGCCTATAGTAGCACTTACTTTTTTGTGTTGAGGACGGCCGTTTCGGGAGATGTGTCCCTTTGTCAACTCAGACCGTAACTGATCTCAAGGTTTACGTAGGTTAGGGTGGGGGTGGGATATTTTGGTGGTGTGGGTGTATTTTGTGTGTATTAGGAGTTATGATGTCAAAAAGTGCGTGTGAGTTGTAATGTAATTGTGTATTGAGTATGTGTGTAGGGTGTAGTTTGAAGTGCCTATATATTTCGTATTGTTCGGTTGTGTAGCGTTGGTTATTTCTGTGTTGTTTATGAAGAATTTGTAAGTTAGATGTTATGTCTGTGTAGTCGTGTTTTGTGGAGTTGAGATGATCGGCGAAGTTTGATTGGTAGTTATTGTTTTTTAGTGCTTTTATATGTTCTTGGTAACGTGTGTGAAATGACCTCCCTGTCTGGCCTATGTAAAAACTGGGGCATGAACTGCAAGTTAGTTTGTAAACTCCAGTGGTGTTGTAAATGTCGTTGATTTTGCTGTTGGGTTTAAATTGTTTGTTGAGAGTGTTGTGTGTGGAGTAAGCTATTTTGTAGTTGTATTTTCGTAATGTGTTGGTTAGATTGTGGGTTTTGGATGATCTGTAAGGTATTGATAAGTATTTTATGGGATTGTCATCTTGTGTGTTTGTATTTGGGTTATTATGTTTATTTTTTAGGCGGTTGTATAATTTGTCTATCATTGTTGGGTTGTATCCGTTTGTTTGTGCTATATATTTTATGGTGTTTAACTCTTGGTAGTGTTCATCTTTGTCTAATGGTGTTTTAAGGAGGCGGTATATCATGGTATTGTAAGCAGCTAGTTTGTGTTGGTGTGGGTGGTTTGAGGAACTGTGTATGGTCGTGTTAGTGCTGGTGGGTTTTCGGTATATGTTGAATTTATGTGTTTGTTTGTCTGTTCGTTTAATTGTGAGGTCTAAGAAGTTAAGGGAGTTTTGTTGTTCTGTTTCGATGGTGTATGTTAGTTTAGGGTGTATGGAATTTAGGTGTTTTAGAAATATGTGTGCTCTGCGTGTGTTGCCTTTATATAATGTTATGATGTCGTCGACGTATCTGTACCAGTAAATTATGTTATCTGAGTATTTGTTGTTGTGTAAAATGTGGTTTTGTTCGATGTGGTGTATGAATATTTCTGCTAAGATGCTTGCTATGGGGGAGCCCATAGGTAGTCCATCTTTCTGGCTGTAGTATGTGTTATTGTAGGTGAAATAATTTTGAGAAGTGATTAATCTTGTGAGGTGGATGATTTCGTCAATGTGTGTATGTGGTGTATTTGTGTCTATTAGCATGTTTTTGAGGATGTCTATGGTTTCTGGAATGGGGATGTTTGTATATAGATTTGATATATCAAAAGAGACTAAGGTGGAATTGTGTGGAATATTTACGTTTTTAATTTTGTCTATTAGATTTAGGCTATTTTTTATGCTACAATGGTTATTAAATTTTATATGGTTTCGGATAGTTTTGTCGAGGAATTTGGCTAGAAGATGAGAAGGGGCGCTTGTATGGTTTATTAGTGGACGTATTGGGATGTCTGTTTTGTGAAGTTTGGGCAGGGCGTTTAGTTTGGGGGCTATTGGCTTTATTTGTTTTAGGTGCTTTTTGGTGTGGTGTGGGATTATAAGTTTTGTTTTGTTAATTGCTTCTTTGATTAGAGCGTTGTATTTCGTTGTTGGGTCTTCTTTTAGTGTAATGATGTTGTTATTTTGGATGGCACCAAAAAACACTTGTTGTTTTTAAAAGCACTAAAAAACAATAACTACCAATCAAACTTCGCCGATCATCTCAACTCCACAAAACACGACTACACAGACATAACATCTAACTTACAAATTCTTCATAAACAACACAGAAATAACCAACGCTACACAACCGAACAATACGAAATATATAGGCACTTCAAACTACACCCTACACACATACTCAATACACAATTACATTACAACTCACACGCACTTTTTGACATCATAACTCCTAATACACACAAAATACACCCACACCACCAAAATATCCCACCCCCACCCTAACCTACGTAAACCTTGAGATCAGTTACGGTCTGAGTTGACAAAGGGACACATCTCCCGAAACGGCCGTCCTCAACACAAAAAAGTAAGTGCTACTATAGGCAAGTTAAAACATTTTTTTAAAAAAGTTGTAAGTGATTACTAGTAGCTCACGCGAAGATGGAATCAACAAAAGATAATGTCAGCTGATCGGTCGCCACTCGCCAGATTAAAACGTAATTATTTAAAGAACGGACAGTCCAAAGAAGATAAAAATACTTCCATTGGAAAGCCTAAAGCCTGTAGAATAAGATGCGTATGCGATCTTTTGGATTTATTGAGAACTAACTCTACATTAATGTGTTATATTGGATGACGGCGATTCACCGTCGCTTCAAAGAATGACCCATTGGGTCGCGACGGCGGATCGCCGTCTGTAAGCGATGGGTTAATAGGCATGTCTAGACATCGTATAGTGTGCGGTTGTAACTGCGCGCCCCAAAACGTAGTCCTAACTAAAACGTGATAAAAAATTAACTTTCCGTGATAATATACGATTCGAGGGCTTGACGTGCCCTCATTTTTAAGCATCAACTGAGACTCATAACAATGAGGACACGTAATTGAAGTTCTCGGAAGTTAACTCCCCTTTAAAGCTGCGTAAAAATATATCACAAACAATAAAACAAATGTATTGCAAAGTTTTTGTGAAACTGAATATTTTGCAATTAAAAACCCATAACATGGATATAGAAATACGATTTTTTTCTAGTTTTTCTTGTATAATATTGAAAAGTTTTTCCTAAATCTAAAGAATTATAGGTCATTCATGTAAACACACACTAAATCGTCGTCACAGGCCTGACAAGGGTAACAAAGTAGGCCTGTCTTTAATTATGAAATAGTGGCTGTTTGATTAATTAAATATTAAGTTTTTCATATAATAACCGTCTTTTCCTAACATCAAAATTTGTGAGTGTATAGACATCAAGATGTTATTGAAATTATACGAAAAATGAAACAATCATAGTTCTATGATATAAATATATATATATTTATATTAGATGAAGTTCAACAGTTTTTTGCCGTCGTCTTCAATGTTAGTGATTCCATCTTCTAGAACATATCGATCAGTTCTTGGTTGGATATTGTTATTATAAACATCAAATGAGAAATAACAGGTTTGAGAAATTATTTAACTTAATATGTGGAGTAACGTGTTTTATTATATATAGAATTTATTATTACTAAACAAATTGATATCTGGTTTTATTACAGTCTAGAATTTGATGCAACCTATCCTAACCATCACCAGAAGTGAGTCTTTCATTTACATCATTAATGTTAATAGTTCTATAGGCATTTTTGAGTTAACTGGGCATTGAATGTAAAAAACCCTTTTTTATTTCATAAAAGTAATTGGGTAAGGATATTACTTTTAGAATTACATTTCAATACCAAAGTATTTTTATTGTAACTGTTGCTAACAACAGAAGTACTTTGCATTATTTTTTTAACAATTTAATAAAATAGTAGGTAGTTAGGATATGAGTAATTATATAGAGGTGCGACTACCGCGATTTTCGTGAATATTTTTTCAGAGGTATATTGTTTTTTGAGGTAATAGTTGAGCAAATAGCCAACCTTACTTTGTTTTACATATATATGTGGTTATTGTGGAGTTTCCTGAACCGGGCCTATATTTGCATGAGACATTCAAAAACATGTAAAAAGGCTGTTTTCATGGAATTTTTTTTTTTTTAGGCCTGGAAACATTATTTTTTCTTTAATTAAAGTTGGGTAAATTTTTCGGCGTGGCCCAACATACATATTATAAATAAAAAGCAAGTAATTTGAGCACCACAACATTTGCAAAACAGTATGGAATAAATGTTTCTTTTATATTACTACACTGTCATACTTGTGTGTTATAGTACACCAATAAATTATCTGTCAAAGATAGATAATCTGTTTGCATTTAAAAACAGAGAATACTTTAATAAATACAAGACTTCTCTGTTTTTTTTGTTTTTATATATTTTTTACATTCTGTACAAATGATTTCAAGTATAAAAAAAAGGTAAAAATGCTGAAGCTCGGCGCCATACGATATTTTGGGAAATTGTTTAACACCACCAAATAGGACGATATCCACAAGAAATTTATTTTTATTAAAGTAGGAAAGTTACTTTTTCAAATTAAAGTAGGGTAAAAAATTCAGCACGGATATAAAAGTTATGAATAGGCGCGGAGTGATACAAATGCTTCGTGATGTTACAACTGTATTTCAATGTATAAAATTAAAACCAAATCTAACCTGACGACACTTTTTAGGTATATTTTAATATAGGTATACAGTATTGTATAAATTTAATACCAAATCTATCCTAACTGGAGACTTTATAAGTATATTTAAATATATGTATAAAAGTTAAGCGAAGTTGTGAATAGGCGTGGAGTGATACAAATGATTCGTGATGTTACAACTGAATTTCAATGTATAAAATTAAAACCAAATCTAACCTGACGACACTTTTTAGGTATATTTCAATATAGGTATACAGTATTGTATAAATTTAAAACCAAATCTATCCTAACTGGAGAAGTTGTTTCTCAAATATCTACACACGTAAGGTTGCGTGACGTACCGCGGTCGATGCGTACAACCTTATTCGCAGCACTGTGACGTAAGTATCACTCCGCGCCCATTCACATCCGCGCTGAATTTATTACCCTACTTTAAATTAAAAAAAAGTAACTTTCCTACTTCAATAAAAAAAAATTCTTTTGGATATCGTCCTATTTGATGGTTTTGAGCAATTTCCCAAAATATCCTATGGTGCCGAGCTTATGCACAATAACAAAAAAAAAAACAATTATAGGAAAATTAAAAAACTGTAACTTAACCTAAACATACCAATAAAACACAAAACTGTATAAAGTTTTATGAACAGTTTGTACTATGTTTTTCTATAATAGGGTGCATAATAGCATTAAAACAGTTAATGTTAGTTAACAAACTACAAGCAACAAAAACAAAACAGATAAACTCCAAGGTCTAGATATATTTAAACCAAACTGTAGAGATTATAAAGAACACATACACTATTTAATATGACATGGATCTGTCTTATGCTAACCACATTATAGAATCAGGTACACTAAAACAGACTCTTAACCATAACCTAGAAATTATTTATATTAACCTTTTTGATCCTAACATTTGAATTTATGGACGTATTGAAAAATCACATTCAAACCCAATGTCCGAATTTTTGGACGTCCACAAAATATAATATAATCGGTAAAATAATTCTTGTATATATTAAAGCATTCACAATGAACTCATTTACAAAGTAATAGTACTTAAAGGCATTTCTAGTTTGATTTACCATCCCTTTTTTAGTTTAAACTTGATGACTGTAGCTGCTCAGCAGCAAGTGCCGCATCATCTATAATTGTTATGAGTAATGCTTGAGTGGTCTTTTTGCTACTCACAATTTTGTTTTGCAGTTGATCTTTTTGTTTGAAAGTTTAGTGTTTATATCGTTTACAAGTTTATTATTGTTTATAGTGGTTCATGTTATAGTATATAAATGTTAGTATGTATACCGTAAAAACTTTTTTTGACAACATAAAAACATTTGATTAAAACTAAAATGGAATTATTCGTGTTTATTTTGTAATTTTATAAGTGACGTAATTACTATTATTTTTATGTGTTTTTTCCAATGTTGTAGCTGTGGATCTAAATGTGCATTTATTAGTTATAAACCTATAGCTCTGTTGTTTGTGGATATAACTAAGTCAAAATTTGGAAAACAATTCATTTTTATGTATACAAAGACAAGATGCTTTTATTGAGAAACTGATTTTTAATTTTATATACTCTGTATAAAATGGAAACAGAAAACTTCGGGAAAATGTTTTTTTGTGAGTAACATTTTTCTCATAATTTGATTTTTTGTTGTTGCATGTTTATTATAATTCTAGGTTAGTGTATGTTATAGTAGAGTTTTAGAGAAGTAAATAAAAAAATAATCATGAAAATCCATTTATAAATAAAAATTTGGTGTAGGTTTTTTCAATAAATCTTGGCTGGGACAGGAGCAGATACTCATGCAAAACGTCCCGGGATCAAGTTGAACCTCATCTAAGAAGGGAACTAAAAAGGACCAAATCTCATCTCACTAGAAGAATATAAAATTTACAAATTTACCAAAACAAAACAGACATATTAAATGAACAAACCTTACAAATTATATATACTTTTTGACAACATTACAAAAACCTGCTTATAAAACTGTTGCCAGACATCCAAACAAAGCTTTCAAAGATCACCTAGTGGGATCAAAAACATTTTTTTCAGTAAATTTCCAAAAATTTAATTAAATTATAAGTTTGAGAAGTCGTTTATTAGTTTTACTTTTAAGAACATTAAAGTTTTGCTTATAATCATGAACAATGAATTCTACAAGTGTAAAATTTTAACAATTTTGCATTAGTTTACGACTATCCGAACTTAAATTTTTTGTAAATTTGTAAAAACATACTGAGACATAACGTTTTCAGGAGATACTGATAAATATCGCCACAAGCCTTGTCTCAGTAAGTTTTTATAAAAAATTTAAGTTCGGATAGTAGTAAACTAATGTAAAATTATTAATTAAGTTTCACTTAATATTTTACACTAGCCTATAGTAGCATTTACTTTTTTTATTTATCAAGACAGCCATTTTAAGAGATATGTCAACTTAGAGCATAACCCAACCATTTAGTAATTTAATAACTTGTTTAGGCATAAAGACATTCATTAACTTTTGTTAGAAAAAATTTGTTTTTACTAGAAATTTGTGTGTGATTTATGTACTGTGTATATGTTCACTTTCAAATATTATAGTGCTATTGTTTTACACCATAGGTTCTTCTTGAAATACATTAGCAGGTTATGATGATATTTGATGAAATTTTAAGCATAATTTCTTAGATTCCTATTTAGTGTTTTAAAAGCTTAGTGTCTCATATTTTTATTTCTTTTTTTTTATAAATCCATACTATTCTTGAGTAGAGTAGTAATATGTAATATCATTAGGATATAATACAGTAATACTTTGTACTTACACAATAGGTGGGACCGAGCAATAGCCGTGTAAGTTGAATTCGCGTAAGTCGGGGTATAATTCTACATACAATCACATAGGAATCATGTTTAATTGGGACCAAAGACTAAATAAATTAATAATTTAGAAGAAAAATGTGTATGTATTAAAATCTGAAATATATAATACAATGAAAAATTATAATATACATATACATATTGCAAAGAAGTAAGCAAAAAGAAGTTATTTTGACATAGAAGGCTTCATAAAATCTAATAAATTTGTTTGACGAATTGGAGATTATTTCTTCTCACACAGAATTTCCTCGTAACTCGCTAATTTTTTTGTTTTGTGGCAGAAATAGGCTCATCATTGGAGTCTATGTTTTCTAAAATTTTAAGCCTTGCTCAACTAAACTATGATATTTCTAGAGATTGTAACCGTCATTTCATTTTCTACGTCAACTGGGTCTAAATAATAATCTGTGTTTTTAAGGTCTTGCTCTTGCGCACGCATTTCTATGAGCTCATCAATTAATTGTCAGCTCCTGGTTGTGTAAATCCAGCAATTCTTGAACGTCGTCATTATCTTCTTCTAAATTGAGTTGTCTGGCTTAACCGACACCTTCTTCAATCACATCAGCAATTTCGTTAGTTGCTGGCACTAATTTCGCTTGAGTTTCAGTGGCGAAGATTAGACACACCTTTTTCCAAACGCCATTCAAAGTATTTTGTGAAATTTTATTCCAAGATTGTCCAATGATTTTTGAAGCATCTAAAATGTTGAATTGTTTCAAAAAATCATCAACAGAGAGCTCGTTATTCAATCTCATAGCTTCATACAGTTGCGCAAATGATCTTCATGTGTAATAAGTTCTAAATATTTTGATGACTCCCTGATCTCTCGGTTGAAGCAAACTAGTTGTGTTTGGTGGCAAAAATAACACTTTCATGCGTGTGTCAAAATTAGTTAAAATAGGAGGAGGATGACCAGGTGCATTGTCAATTAATAGGAATTACTTTAAAAGGAATTTGTTTAGACCGACAATAACGATTGTCTTGAGTTATGAAATGATGACCAAACCAGAACTCAAAAAGGGAAGCTGTCACCTAAGCCTTCCGATTTGACTTTCAAAATCATGGGCAAGATAGTTTTAGAAATATTTGTTAATGCCTTTAGATTTTCTGAGCGATAAATTATGAGAGGTTGCATCTTACGGTAACCAGCTGTATTTGCACCAACCATCAATCAGTCTTTGGCGGCCTTAAAACCTGGAAATATTTTCTCTGTATGCGCTATAAAACTTCTTTTAGGCATTTTCTTCAAGAACAAGCCAGTTTCTGAGAAACTCGGACAGCATGATTTTTAACTGCGTAACTTGGGAATCACGTAAGACGGGGTAGCGTAAGTCGAGGTATTACTGTATATAAAAAATATATTACATACAATATGTAATATATATATTGTATTACATAAATATTTCAATTTATTGTTCTCCTGTGTAACACTTGTATTCACATATATGTTTCTTTATTTTTTGTTAAAGAAAAGAATTTACTCTTTCATTTTCAGGATTGTTTGTCACCAGCTGAATTCTGTGTTTTACTGTGAATATCATGCACAATTATTATAAGATATTTGGCTGCAGTGAAACCGCTCCTTTTGAAGAAATAAAGAAAAAGTATCGAGAATTAATTTTAACATGTCATCCGGATAAATTGTCAAAAGAGCCAAAAAGTACTGAGGATTTTAATGTTCTAAACACAGCATGGAAAATTCTAAGCAATGAAACAACACGAAAAGAGTATGATGCACAACTTAAACAAGATACAATAATGCAACAAACTCTATTTTTTGATAGACTTTCTATAAATGAATTATACTATGATTCTGAAAGTAATACTTACAGTTATAATTGTAAATGTGGTGGTGAATATCAAATAGATGCCAAAGAACTGTCACATTTAAGTTGTGTAGAGTGTCATATTGAATGCAACTCTTGTTCCTTATCTATAAGTGTGTACACAGGTAAATAACATTCAAGCCATAATAAATAAAGCTATTAAGTTTAATTTGAAAATGTATTCATTTCATACCCTTTCAGGTACCATCCCGCTTCAAGTATAGTGTCCTTTGCATAGAACTATCATCAGATCAACATTCCTCTGAAAAAATCTCTGGTTGTAATGGGTTAGCGGTACCCCAGGAGGTCAGCAGGTCAGTTGGTGACTTGGATGGTTATCACCTATGGTTTTGGCTTTACGAAGTTTCTTTATCAATTCTCTTTTTTTTTTCTCCGCATTTTCATTGTTTTTTTGAGCATGACAATCTGTTGGTGGATATTGCTCAGAGGAGTATGCATAGACTATGTCCTGAAAAGTACTACTTGGCTATTTAGATCTTGGTTTGATCCTGGATGTTTTAACAGGATTGCTAAGTTTTCGTCATACACTTTCCAGGTAGAGTTTTTAAGACTAGGGATGCTAAAACGTGTTCTGATGTTGATGGACTCCTGACAGTTTTCACTCAGTGGCTCACCTTGAGACGAGTGAGGGTTCACTCTATCCGCAGTAATTGCTAAAGTACTGTCCGACGGCTGTCGTGCTTCAACACCATCATGTGTTTTTAAGTGTTTGTGCTACCAGGGTCATCTCTTGTTTTTCTGCATGAGCATTTCAGTTCTGTATTGATATCGCCAAGGTGGTTCCTATTATCGATCGGTATATCTTCCCACTTTATTATACATGTATGTAAATAATTAGCTAATTCCAAATTCAATTTATACATCTCATATGTTAATTTACCTTGTTTTTTCTATAGTTTATTAATTTTATTTTTTATCAACAAATTTTCAGCTTGTATATTAGTTTCTTGTGCTACTTTACTTTTATTTTTAATGTTAATTGTAGCATATTTTGGTGTGATTTGTAATTGAACACATCTTTTATTAAACAAAATATTACAATTATTTTTCATTAATTGATTTCTTTTTCTATATAAATTAACTTTGTCAATGAAAAATTATTTTCCCTTTGCTTTAAACATAGTACAATTATTAACATCAACACTTTTTTATTACAATATATCATTTAGTAAAATAACGTAGTTTATTTGTTAATAATTGTAAACGAAGTATTATTTAATTTAATGTAAGAATAAGTATATTTTCTATTTGTGTTTCCATATAATACTTTAATTCCAAATTCTTTATTATTATTATTGTCTTTTATTTATAATTTATCATTAACAAATGTATGTAGTTGTGGAACTGTGTGTTACTTGTAAGTTTGAGAATGCTGATACTGCAAATAAACAAAATCTACGTATTTAGCTTAGTAAAAATATATTAGGAAAAATAAAAATTTATATATTCTTGTTTATAGAAATATTTAACCACACACACACACAGGTTAGAAGGGATTTGGCTTAAGCGGGTTTGGCCAAATCCCCTCAACCCTCTTAAATCATACAACAAGCATCCTTGAGAGATCACCAGTAGTAGCGGGTCGATTTTAATGAAATTATTTCGAAACTCTTCAACAAGTAAGTTCAAAAGTATTCCCCTGGTTACACAATAATTACTTATAATTTAATTAATGAATTGATTATAAAGAATCACTGGAGGTTAGATCAAGCTCTCACTTATTAATCATATAGCATACTCATGGATTTGTTCAAAGTATCTTATTACTGATCTGAATAAAGTTAATCATGGTTTTAATTTGTCAAAAACAGTTCCAAATTTCTTTCTCAATATTAAACAAATGTATTGAATGAGTAGAAGAAAAGTGAATAAAACCGATATAGAGAAAAAAAGGAAAGAAAAAAAAACTAATTGAATACATTCAGTCAGAAGATGACTACTAGATATTTAGAGGTATACAAAATATAAGTTTTGTCTTTTTCCTTTAAGCGTTTATGACACAAGTAGGTTATAGTTTTTGCAACCCAACATGTGCAATTACTTAACCCCCCTCCCTAGCATACGACTAATAATTTTAAAGTTGCTTGTTGTATTCATCTTGAATTCACTGATTAAACTATAATTAAATAATACTTAACTAAGTGAATACATAAGGTCTTTTGCTGACACGTTTTGAAACAATCTTTCCTTTTATGAAGCAAAACCTCTACTCCGGGAATCTACTGGCTTTGCTTCATAAAAGGAATGATTGTTTTGAAACGTGTCAGCAAGTGAGCCATTATTTATTCACTTATTATTTAATTATAGAGTAATAATTTTAATACGCCACCTTACTGGCAAATGACTAGTCACTAGTCCTTTGAGCAAAGATTTTTTAAACCTCGTACTTGACATAGAATATATTTAATTAGATTTTTTGGACTAGGAGACTGACAGACTTACCTTGGTAAGAGTCCACTCTGTAGTCTTGAAATAGAAACACATAAAAGCACTTAAACAATGATATATTTCAACCACACAGTGGTCTTTGTCAATCGAAGAGAAAACACAACAAGAAATATGAGAGAATGAAATAAAAAAAAAAAGACCACTGTGTGGTTGAAATATATCATTGTTTAAGTGCTTTTATGTGTTTCTATTTCAAGACTACAGACTGGACTCTTACCAAGGCAAGTCTGTCAGTCTCCTAGTCCAAAAAATCTAAATAATCTTTACCAACCAAGAATATTTAATTAGGTAGTTATGTTTAATTTTATTTGTGAAATTCTACTGTTTAATTTAATATTTAGTTTTGTGGTATAATAGAATTGTTATAGCTATAAAATGAATAACGAGCTGTCAGGTCGGTCAAATCCATGTGCATTTCTTTGTGTACAATAAAATCTGTCCATTGTAATGTTAGTTACTTCGTGTGGAAAAAACCAAATTTTATTCCAAACATTGTAACTTGAAATTCTACACATTCTATACTGGTACACAACTAGTATTGACTAGTCAATAGTTTATCTTTATTTTTTAGACTGAATTTATTAGATAAGAGCTACATATTTGACTGGTAACATAAGAGGCAATAGGGCATCCACTAGTACCCTAAGTTTATTCCTAGATCATTTTCACAAATTTATAAATCTGGACGGCTGAAAAAACTGAAATTTTTGGTGACTCTTACTGATTGAACTTATGACCATTTAGGGTAGTAATCAAGGCTAAACTCATGCAACCAGTGATTTAGTCACTGTTATTAGAAAATCACAGTTCAACCGGTTACGTAGAGAGATGGAGAAGCAGGTTCTTGTCTAAGTAAACTGTAATTGTGATTCTCGGTTTTTCTTTCTCACTTACTGTGACGGCCACTCGTGGTGTTGCTAGTGTGATCGTGATCACTAAAGAAAGTCCTGAAACAGTTTTGTTTGCAGTAGTTTGTTATTCATTACATCACTTGTTTAATTTAAGCCTATTATTTTTAGACGTTAGTTTTAGTGTGTATTAAATAGTATTAATAAATGAAAGTGGTTTAGAGTAAACAAAACAAACAGCAAATCTTCTTGAAGTAAATCACTAATTCCCTTGTCTACAAGTGTTTTGTTTTACCTATCATTATTAATGAATTTTGTACATATGTGCATGCACGCACACACACAGAACTATTAATTAATATAAAACAATCAACAATCATACTGACATGTTCAATTCACATATAGCCCTAATTACCTAACCTCAATAACTAATAGCAACTGACAATCACAATCACAGTTTTTTCAAAGTAGCAATATCAGTTTTACATGTTACTGTGAAATCACAAACATGCAACTTCATCACTGTAAGCAACTACTCAGCTGCCTTTTAAATACTATTTTTGTTTGTACTAGATGAAAAATATTAATGATAAAAATGTATTATAAATATGCGATATAAAATCTGTTAAATGTATTTAAAATAACTATAATATTTTTCTAGTTTACTCCATAGAACAGAATAATTAAAGCAAACAGAAATGAAATAAATGTAGATATATAAACTTTAGGAGTGATAACAAAATTTAATAGCAAAAAATAATTACAATACAAAATGTATAAATATATGAAACAATTACAAAATTTACAGCACTTATTAGACAGCAATAATAAATATAAATTTTAACAATAAAATCTTAATCATATCCAAATAATGAATAATAATAATGTTTTTATTTACAAAAACCAGGATGAATGAAAACTCAATAAATTATAACAAAAAAAAAAAAAACATACATAGGATTTGTTCTTAAGGCAAATTCAATATTGCCTCAAAGTTGCTAATCAAAAGCTCATTTTAAAAATTAATTAACTTATAGAACTGTCCTTAATATTTCTTATTTGATAAAGCTACTTTTGCCTACATACAAAAAAATTTACATCAATGATAGAGAGGGTTTTATTATATTATTGAAAAAAAACTAAATACTTAAGATGTATTTACTAATGGTCCTTTACTAAAAATTAAACTATTATTGAAAAATATTTAGAAACCTGTCTTGGCATATATCTTTCATATAGATTCATCATCTGTTTGAGGGGGAAAAATTTACAAAAAAAAAAAAAAAAAAAATACAAAACCAATAAAGAAGAAATCTGTATATGAATAAATAAAAAAGTAAACATACAAAAAGTAGTAAAAGAATATAAAGTGCCAATATTGTTATGTAAAGAATATAATATTTGCTGATATTTAGGCAGATTACACATAGATATTCATTCTGATGTAGCTCTCTAGCTCCCAAGAAAAAGATATATTTCCATTAAAAGAGCATACTTCACAAGAGTAAAAAAGTAATATTAAAAAAAAAATTAAGTAAATTTCTACTGAGGTTACCAAAAAATTTTATTTACCCTATAGCACTATTTATGATAATGTGTGGTAACCATGGTAACCGTTGGAAAAAAATCATTAACATCATTGAGAAATATATCTTTAGGTATTGGAAAGTTTTCCGAAATTTGTAAGCCTCGCTCAATTAAACTAAGGCCTTTTGTCAAGTTTCTAACCCTCAAAAATATCATTTTCATGCTTGTGTCGAAATTAGTTAAAGTAGAAGGATGACCAGGTGCATTATAAATTAATACGAATTACTTTAAAAGGAATTTGTTTAGATTAAGAGTAACATTCACTGTGAGGTATGAAATGATGACCAAACCGGTTCTTAAAAAATGGAAGCTGTCACCCAAACCTCCCGATTTGATTTCCATTTGGAAGTTACCACGGGCAAGCTAGCTTTAGAAATATTTTTTAATGCCCTTGGTTTATCTGAGCAATAAGCTATGAGAGGTTGCAATTTACAGTCACCAGCTGTATTTGCGACAACCATTACTGTCAATCGGTCTTTGGTGGCCTTAAAACCTGGAAATATTTTATCTTCATGCCCTATAAAGGTTCTTTTAGGCATTTTCTTCCAGAACAAGCGAGTTTCTGCGTAAGTCGGACAGCATGATTTAAAACTGCGTAACTTGGGAAACGCGTAAGTCGAGGTATTGCTGCACTGAGATATGGTCTTACCTGTTTCAAGTTCTGTATATAGCAAAATTGTATTGTATTTCATATTGTCTAATGTTTTTTGTCACACACACACACACACACACACACACACACACAGACACACACACACACACACACACACACATATATATATATATATATATATATATATATATATATATATATATATATATATAGATAAAAGAAAAAAAGTTAAGTTTACAAAAATATAAGAAGGAAAGTAGAAGTTAAATACAGATTTATACTGAAAATTTAGCCTGACCAATATGTCTACTACCAAGATGAGGTGAGATAAATGTAGGAGACAAGAGTGTAGAAATCATAGTACTAATCAAGAAATAAGATGTTATGGATACCTGAATGTATTCTAAAGTTAGGACAGCACTGTCCATAAATCAGACAAGACAATCAATTTGTTTTTAGAAAGAACACATCAGTTATGTCCAATTAGTGTTGTTGAAAAAAAGGTTGTAGATAGCGGAAGTGAAGATGAGGGAAGCCAGAATAAAATTAACTTATTATGTGGGAAAGATACCTAAACTGAATGAATGCAAAACTTAACCAATACTTACTTAGGTACATATAGGGTATCTAAACCTGTTTAAGGTTTAATCATTGAAATTAGGTTAATAATCAAAATATGTTTTTATTTTCAATAACATCCAGTGTGTTTGAAAGAATGATTGGTGAACTTCAATAAACAAGGGAGACTGTAATAAATATGAGTTATTACTTTAATTATATTAATATTTAACATATGACTAGTGTTTAAGAGCTGCCTAATGACAAAGGTTTTATATTCATTGCAAATAATTTTTTTTTTAAATAGAGAGAGAGACAGTTGACCTTCATATTATATAATAAAACAGTAATTTCAATTGGATATAATATTTACTACTACAAACAACTGTATTCCAACAACAGTCAAAACAAATTGAAACCAGAAGACTCAAATAATTAATTTGTGTATCTACTCCCAATAAAATGTTTTTCATTCCATACACAACATTTTGTGTAATGGTAAATCCGTAAAACAAGATAAGAGATGGATTAGTGCAAGAATTAATCATCATTTAAAAGTGTATTTTGTTAGCACAGCTGAGCCTGAATAAGTTAAAAAAATACAGAAATGTTACATGAATGACTAGTATTTGAAACACTGTTACAATTAATTAATTTTTGTTTTCTCTACTACATCAGATTGTACTTTGTCTATATCACAATATTTTGCATTGATAAAATTGTTTACAAGATGAAAATTTTATACCATATAAATATCTATAGTTTTACAAAATAAACAATCATTTTAAATAAAGATAAAAATAGTTAATAAATAGCTAATGTTGTACATATAAATACGTTGATATAAAAATATATTTTACTCTACAAAGACATCAAAAAAGACTAGGGCTTTAATCCAGGCACATATAAAGGGAAATACAATTATCTATTTACATCAAATACCAAGTCCCACTGATTACGATGACTGATAGAACAAATCTCCATAATGACATGAGCATTCACTTGAGGTTTGGAAACACTCAAACATGTTCCAGCAGCCATACTGTAGATAGCGGTGGATTTCTGAAAAAAATCATTATTATGTATGGTTACAAATTATTTTTGTTCTAATTTAAACCTTTGATTAATAACATATGCATGCCATTATACTATAAGTCCCGTGTAAGCAACATATTTTTGAAAATTTTTTGAATTTTTCATGTTTCAATTTTTTTTTTATTTTACTCTTTTAAAACTATTGTAGTATTTTAAATATTTGTTACAAAAATAACTAATATTTAAGGAAGTTTGTTTAACATTAGTAGCAGTCCACATTTTCAGTTTTGAATGGTCAAACACGTTAGTATTTTCCCACTCAAAGTAGTAACATTTATTGGTTTCCGTAACAATTTTGTTGACTATAATTCCAAAAATCAATTTAATCATATGTTAATTTACTTTGTTTTAAAATAATTCATTAATTGTATTTTTTATCCACAATTTTTCAGCTCTGAATAATAGTTTTTTTGTGCTACTTTACTTTTATTTTTAATGCTAATTGGAACATATTTGGGTGTGATTTGTAATTGAATGCATCTTTTATTAACCTTCGAGAAGGCGCGCGGAGTTTTTCTCAGCATGTATCATTATTTGTTAAAAAAATGTCTTTCCAGTTGTTAGCAGTTTATTTCCAGCTCATTAATCTATACCTTCCATTCTAGGAAACAACCTAACTTATTTTTGTTAATTTTTTCCTTGTAGCTATAGTGTGAATTTAATCTTTGTCATGCCCGATCAGATTGCGGAGGTTTTGTCAATAAGCACTCTTTTGTGTAAGTTATTTGTACGAAGTTCCTCGTACGCAGCTATTTACATTACAAAAGACTTTGTGGAGTTAAATTATTACGGTTTTTGTTATTATTTTAGTGTTGTACGTCTTCTTAGTATCTATGTTTTACATTTTACTGTTGTTCCATTTGAGAGTTCGTAAAATGCTGAGTAGTGTCGAAAATGAGGAAATTCAAGAACTTTTGTTAGACATCTTTTTGATGATTCTGATGAAAATGAGTCTCTGCCAGATGATGAACCTGACAAAGAAGACAATGGAATTGATGAAACAAATGAAGATAATAGGTTGTTCGAATGTTGTCAGATTTTGACGTTATAGAGAATCGGCTGTTCACCCCCTGTAGAAAATATTGAAGTTTTACCCTTTCTAAAACTTATGTTTTAAGCATATGCAGCATGAAAAACACTCAAATTGAGACTAAATTTGTGTTTTTTATGTCATAGTAAAATAGGTTGTTTTTAATTTTTCGACAAGTACCTTGGGCTTTTTACATTTTTATTCCTGTACCATTCCCTTTCATTAAAGTTGTCTTTTTTTGCCACTCACAAAATGATAATAATCAAAAAACATTTTCTAATTAAGGTCAAAATTGTAAGAAGATAGATAGCAAAAAAAAACATCAACCTTAGACAAATATATGGGATATTTATTGTTATAAGTTGATTTGGTTTTTTATAATGGTCTCAAAATTTACACCGAAATATGGACAATGTTGTTAAAATTGTTTGTCTGCTCCTCTTATCATGACATCTCAGAAATGTGTTTTAAACTAACAGGCCTAATTAAACCTTGACAATATTCAAAATTGTTAATTATATGTTAGAGCCTATTTATGGTTTTTTATGCCTCCTGTTTATTACGCAGTTATTTTTCAACTAACGATCCTACTACAGCGATGCCCTCTGACGATTGCAGAGAGATGTTAACCGCCGCCAAAACGACCATAGAGGATTATTGTTATGATTGTACAAACAGAAGTTAAATACTGTCAAATCATTAAACACGCCCCCTTATTTTAATATTTCCCAATAATTATCAATTATCAAGTATTTTGTTATGCCTTAAGGTGCCAACTCAACAACTATGTAATTTACCGCAAAGCAAAATGTAAAGATTTAAAAAAAATTAATGATACATTTAAAAATTGCTATCATTTTAATGCGACTTAAAGCCTAATATGGCTTTTAAAACAAGATACTTCAGACACTAATAAAAGTAATTAAAGCATGTATTTACTGGTACATTTCTGCTACTTACAGAAAATATAATTTATAGACGTAGGGCCTATATTCCATTTCCATGAGTCTATTTATAACAACTGTTTAAATAACCACTGTTTGAATAACAAAACCAAGACGTCTTGTTTTTGAGTTTGCTAGGAAATCTGTTACATCTTCAACATTGATATTTATTTCTCGGTGTATGTTCAACGCTGCTAAATCATTTAACCTGTTTTCACCCATTGTGTTCCTTACGTACAATTTAATACGTTTCAGAGTGGAAAATGATCTCTCTGCAGAACTAGTTGAAATGGAAAGAGTAGCAAACACTTGAGTAGCCGATGCACATTGGAAATAAACCTTCTTCATAATATATCAAAACTTCCAGAGCGACGTTGTTTTTGCTGGGTAGATGTTTTGAGTGCCAGTGCGCATACCATATAACTCTAGTTCCGCCAGGAAAAACTTTTCACTCAGAGTATGGTCTAAATAGCGAGCCGATAGAATCAAAATGCTTTCCTTATCAGTTTTATTGGGGGTTTCTGTTTTTGGCAGCAAACAGTCAAAGCTTTTTAATATCTCCTAGTGTTTTAGAAACCTATTTTGCAAAGAATCAATGAAAGAGTCAATCCAAGGAATGAAGACGGGCACTCTATAATAATCGGTGGCTGACATGTCTGTTCCTGTGACATTTGACCGGTGAACTTGCCTCTGAGTTATTCTGGGAACGGTTACAGTCTCTCCATTAAAAATGTTATCAACTGAGCCAATAGCTGAACTTAGGTCAATTTGTTACTTTTGTAATTGCTTGTTAAAAGGCAAGGTGTACTTAATGCTTTCTCTGCTGATAACAAGGGTATGACAAAATCTGGTTGTAACACTGTGTGAAGCAATGTTTTGGCACTTGATGAGGTATCTGCTTCTCTCCACTGCTCGGTTTCAATAAGTGACTCCGTTTTAAAACCTCTTGCCTCTTTGGAGTGTTAAAAATCCATATATCTGTTTAACTGTACCAAAACAGTTTTGATTGCTTGAACTTCACTTGGATTTAAAATTGCAAGGTTAAAATTGTGAGATGCACAATGTACATAAAGTGCTTTTGGGTACTAACTTTGTATGGGATTGTGCGCCACTGTAGATGCCTTTCATCGCTCCAGCACCATCATATCCTTGTCCACATAAATTATCTATATTGATGTTAAGTCAACCAGTCCTTGCAAAATTGCATTTTCTATAGCAATTCCGGTTGTTTGATGTAAGGCTAAAAACTTTAGAAACTGCTCACAAAATTTGAATTAATTTCCCCCCATTTTTTTCAGATACCTAATACAGAGCGCAAGTTGTTCTGTATTAGATATATCTGCTGTTTCATCAGCTAATACAGTAAAACATTTGGCTCCATTTACATCTTTCACAATATCTTTTAAAATAATTTCATTGCAAGCTTCTATTATTTGGTTTAGTACGTTCCAACTTGTATAAGTAGTGTTTTTTGCACACAAATTTATGTGCTGTTCTAAAAACTTATCTCCAGATTGAACTTTATATCTTAACACAACTTTAAATTTTTTTTCATTGTCTGGGTGCTCTGCTGTTAGATTAAACTGTCTATGATCTCTGTATCCACGTAAGGGGAAGTTTTTTTCTACCAAATAATATAACACTTTCTATTACTGAACGTAAAATTGCCCTATTTTGTAATTCTTGGGCGGTTTTTCCTTTGTCTACTGCTACAGTATCAACAGATTCGATTTCTTTTTCTATAATATCAAGAAACGATTTACTTTTCTGAAAAGCGTCCCTGTGATATTGGGAGTTTTTATGTTGATGAAACTTTTCTGTTGCTTTTTTCAAATTAGTGAAACCTTTAGCTAAAAATTTCCAACAGAGTTGAGCTAACCTCATCCCTACTTCTTGAGGAGAAAGTAGTATGCATATCTTACAGTAGGCTGCATCTTTAGTTTTAGAATAAGCTAGCCATGTATGTTTTGCCAGCCAAGAATAACAAAAATGTCTAATATGACCATGCTCTTTGCTGGCAGTAGTGATCGGGAAATTAAAATTCTTATGTGGCTCCTATCAATTTTGTAACACTGTAAGTATTTCATGATCATTTAAACTTGTCTCATTTACAAATAGACTTATGTCTGTAGCCAACAAAGGTTTCATATAATTGGAATCAACATTTGATGGCGCCTTATTCACACAATTTGAAGTTGATGGCTCTGGTATTATATTCTGCTTCTGTGGTAATTTTCTGTCATGGTATGTTGCCTTTTATTGAAAAACTGAAACAATGTCTGCTGGTCTTTTCTTTTAATTGCTAACAGACTTTATTACCACTGTTTATAAATCACTAACACACTTTATTACCACTGTTTATAAATCACCAACACAATTTATTGCCACTATCTATAAATCGCTAACACACTTTATTACTACTGTTTATAAATCGCCACCACACTTTATTAACACTGTTTATAAATCACTAACACGCTTTATTATCGCTGTTTATAAATAAAGTCTACCTACATACAACAAAAGAACACTAGTCACTACCACAGTTTGCTAGCACAGAACGCTGTACCCGGCACACCGCAATCTCACTATTCTTGTACCAACAAAGGATGGCGCATATAAAAGAAATATATTACAGTCCGCTCACTAGAGAAAGTACTGATACGGGAAATTCAATTTACAAATAGCCTAAATATTATTTTCTATACCCTAAACCTAAATTGTAGTTAAACATACTTTTCTTGTCATTTTAAATTTATTTATAAATTTTAATTTTTTTCTGGTGCACTACTGAAACTTTTATATGTCTTAGTAATAGGTTCCAAAACACTTTTATCGCCAGTCACCTTATGTGGGTAACCGGAACATGAAATTATGGTTTTGTTGTTTATTGTTTACACAAAACACAAAAAATATTAACACAGTGTTGCACAGGTAATAAAATATTATTAAACCAAAAACAATGTCAGGCTAATTGGTCCGTCATAGTTTATTTACATATCATTTACACTATAAAAAAATATGTCGGACCAATTGGCCCGTCACGTGTTTTTATAAATATTATATGATAAGAAACGTTTTTTATTTTGTACTTAGATATAATAGGGGAACAAAGAATAAGTACACATTATTTAAAAATAAGCTTAAAATATTTTGGCAATTCTCTGTGAAAACGCCAATACTGTGGTTGGCAGCTAAAGTATTAAGATCCAGTGACATGTTTGCTTTGTTCGTCAAGTTAAAAGCATTTGACCTGTAAGTTTATATTACTGTACAATATTTTGCCATATTTGTAGCTACTGTGCAGAACTTTTTATCATGTAATAAATAGTTTTATTTGCTAGTACAATTGTGTTTATTTTCTTTTCGCTCCAAAATATATTACATTACTGTTAACATGATATCTGTCTATAATATAATTGATTGAGGATAAGTTTTGGAGGAATAATACAGTGTTTCTGTTATCAATCTATTCGCTCAACCGTCATAACCACAGCCTCGACGATGACAGTTAATCAAGTTTTTTCTGAATGTAGAAAATGATTAAGAGGATGATGTTGGCAACTTGTATATAAAAAGCTAACACAGTAATGTTTTTAAGGAACACCGAGATAGAACAACAACTTATTACAGTAGAGGCCATCAAAAAAGTGTTTAAAATTACATCAGCAGTCATATGCAGTGACATAGATTTAACCCCTTAACGGTCGATTTAAATTTCACTTTAACAACCCAAAAGTGCTTATTTTTTTATTACTTATTTTTATTTGTTATAATATTACACAACTATTAAACATAAAATCAAAATTTAAAAAAATTATTTTTATGGAAGAAAGTGAAATTTACTTACATTTTGACGTTTTTTACAGAATTTTAGTTCTACATATCCATATATTCACTAATACTAGAAAAAAAGAGAAAAAACACTAGGCTAAAACTGTACATCACAAGTCTACAATTTTACACATTTTAGAAGTTTTTCTGTGTGTGGAATATTTTAAAGCATGGTGAAACGCAAAGTGCAACGTCGCACTCATTACACTGATAACGTGACTCACGCCGTATGTTATGCTTGGAACACACAGCACACCTCCTCATGGCATTTTTTCTTTTTTCTGTGGAAGGTACAAAATCAGGAAAATGCCTTTGCAGTAAACGTAGTGGATCATCTTCACTGGAGGGTCTTCCTTTCTTTGGTTTATTTGATTCGTCCAAATGCTTTGAGACAATTTGCTCTACAAGATTTTCTCTAAATTGGAGAGAAGTCATTTAACCTCCGGATTCTTGGTGTAATACATGTGCATTGAAAATGCACATATTTACCAAATGCCGAAACTCCTTTTTGTACCATATTTTCTGCCGTTTACGTTCCATAGGATAGGCAGACAACATCTGGTCGACCCTGTCGACGCCGCCCATATTTTTGTTATAGTCATGAACTATTTCAGGTATTACAACTTCTTTTCCTCTTCTTATAACCGGAACATAGCTAATTTCATGTCTAGTTGATAAAAGGTGAACGTCCCTTTTGTCAGCCCACTTGACATAGATCATCCTCCCTTCTTTTTCATCAACAGCAAGTGACTCATTTTTTGATAATTTTTGTTTTACAGCATCTTTTGGCAAACCTTTTCTATTGCTTTGGACAGTTCCAACAACATCGGTGTTTTTACTAGTTAGAACAAGTGCTAGTTCTGGACTGGTATAAAAATTGTCTGTATACACACAGTAACCTTGATCAAGTGAACCTTCCATTACTTTCAGAACTACATTGACTGTATGAGGGTGTTGCGTATTTTGGGCTATTTCAGTTTCCTTTCCGGTGTAAACTATTACCTTCCAAATATAACCTGTATTAGCCTCAGATAGTATATACGATTTGATTCCAAATCGTGCTCTTTTGATTTTTATGTACTGTAAGAAACTCAACCGCCCTTTCCACAAGAGTAGGCTTTCATCTACTGAGACATTGCGACTAGGAACATAAACTTCGCTAAACTTTTTTGTAATGTAATCAAAAAGTGGCTTTATTTTCCATGACTGGGGTAGTGTTGTCCACAAAGTGTAGGAAACGGTTCAAAAGTTTTAATCTATTATGGGGTATGAGGTTTGTAAAAGCAGGGGTGGAAAACAATTTTTTGTTTGTATAATATTTTCCTACTTCAGGTTTCCAAATAAGACCTAGCAGCACATACACAGCCAATAAAATAAATATTTCGTCGGTGTTTGTTTCTTTCCAAGCATGAAATCTAGAAAAGCGTAGAAGAGGACGATTGGCTAAAAACTGTTCCGCATATTTATTAGCTTGTTGCACAATAATATCAACCAACTCATCTGTGATAAATAGCTTGAATAGTTCATATGGATCATTATGATTTTGTATCTTTACCTTTATTCCTGGATCTCCAGTAAAAACTTTTTCAGTTAAATTTTTTCCAGCAGAGTGGTAGTTTTCCCAAACAAAGCTATTTAGATTTGGAAGGACAGCAGCTGCATATACTGGGTTTGGATTGTGCACCTGAGGGCCTAATACTAGAGGAGCATTGTCTTCTATCTCAATTACCTCCCCTAAATCATCTATGTCATCTTCTGAATCACTATCAGAAGCACTTTCTAACAACAATTCATGCAATTGTCTGTCACTCAAAAATTCATCCATTTTATAGAATGTATGAATACCTTTATAACCTATAAATAACCTAAAGCCAAAGTTCAAGAAATATCTCTCTTGAAAAAGTAAACAGAAATATCAATATTACTCTAATAATAACTTCAAACACTAACTACACTATACATATAATAATTAAATTGCATAAATAACACTATGAAACAATATGGCAAACGAATAGACAAGCACAAATGCACAGCAGGTTGACCGTTGGCAACTGACAATTCAAACGTCTTGAATCGAAAAAAACATTGGTAAAAATAGTACCATATTACAAAATATTTGCTTGAAGATATATGCACACGATCTAGCGGCATTCGGATGAACTTTGTCGAGCAAACGAGGCATAAACGGAATAAATACGATCAGGCCATTGACGTGACGTGTGTACGCGGCAGCGGCTGTTTTTCAGCATTCAGCTCGTGTCGCGTATAGTCGTCACAAACCAGTAAGGGGTTAAGGAAAAAAGAAATCAGAAGATATAGAAAACAACTGAGGATTAAGGAAGTAAACGATAAAGCATTTAGAAATCGCAACAGAACGCAGGCAAGAGATTTTTAAACTTGTTTAAAAATTTTAATTATATATTTGTGTACAGTTTTCTGCCATTCCTAACATTATAATATTCTCCTCTGTTGATACGTTTCGGAGTAACTCCATTTTCAAAACTTAAATCACACTTTTAAGTACGATTTAAGTTTTGAAAATGGAGTTACTCCGAAACACGCCAACAGAGGAGAATATTATGTTAGGAATAGCAGAAAACTGTACTCTAATATATAGAAATGTTCCTAACTGAAATGGAAATGAGTATATTAATAATTTCAAAAATTTTAAGTATTTTAAAAATTAAAATTGAACAAAAAAATAAATTCTGTGTTTAATCTTATGTCACTAGAACAAAATAAAATAACATGATTTTAAAGATAGTACAAACTTATACAATATTCACTTTTAATGGTAAACTGCAGGAACAGATTGTAACTCACCAGGCTTTTGTGTTTCCATTCTTGCCCTCCCCCCATCTCATGACATTTTGAAAGTTTAGGGTAAAAGTCTCCAGCATCCATACAGAGAAGCTGAGCTAAAATTATTTCATTCTTGTCCGTTTCATACCAGATCTAAAAAATCACAATTTTTATAATACAACCTAAATACATAATCATTAACACAACAATAACCCCTGCTACAAATATTTACACAACCATGATGTACATTTCGCTAACAAAGTTAGCACCATCAGGTTATCAGTATGTTTGTAAACTTCTGGTGATGCTAACTATGTCAAGGTAGTTTAAATATTTGTAGTAAAGGTTATTGTTGTTTAATGATTCTAAATACAATATTGTGCTCTATAGATTTTTAAACTTAAATTCAAGTAAAGGAAATTGTACACTATTATCTTCTCATGAAATATTGGACAAAGGTGTGATAATTGTACCTTGCTCACAAACTCTACACTTAGCAACTTCTAACTTATAAGTAATTCTACAATGTATCCTAGTAAAGATACTTTACTAAATAATATGCTGTATCTATTCAATTTTATCTGGTATACTTTAGGGGGCTGAGAGCACTTGGCTACAAAACCAAGGTCCTCAGTCCAATTCCCTATAGCACTTCCAAATAGTGTTCAAAACACTTTTATAGTATACTGCAGGTACCCATTTTACCAATTAGTGTTTAAAATAGTTTTATACATTACCATGCCACCTATCACTTCCATAACATTAGCAGATCATATACACTGCACTGTTGTCAGTTCCTACCATTTCACGGAAACTGATGTAGTTTTAAAGCACTTTACTATTATCTCTAATTACATTAATTTCTATGGAGTCAGAATCAATTCACACACTTAAACAATTGATTACTTCTTCAATTCCCCTGTCGGAGCAATTCTTGATCAGTTTTACACTCATAGTATAAAATATGGTTGATGATAACACCTAGAGGTTGTAGCATTTCCACCATTCTAGCAGAAATACTTGTTAGACTACTGAGATCTCATTTTATTTTTCCCTCTATCAACTAACCATGGAAACAAATAGTCACTATATAACTAGTCAACATAATAGAACACTAGATCAATAAAACTACACCATTGTTTACCCAATTAATTACAACCCTTCATTCATTCAGCCTTCCGCCTGCTTACTTAATTGCATCCTTAAGAGGCCCATCTTTTTCTTTGGCATTATTTTTGCTTAAAAATTCCAAGATTGATCTCATCAGCAACGATGCACAACAAGAAAGATGCACAACATTTTTTTCTACCTCTGCAACTTGAACGATTTTTTGCTTCCTTATTGACCATATTTTACCCAGGCATTTCTAAAACAAGAATTTTGTGAACACTTCCTATTTGTCATATGTTGTTATCATGTTTCTTCCTTACATTTAAGACAAAACACTGAAATTGCAACAGTTTCTCCCCAAAACACTCAGCCACTGATGTTGTTATCTTAAACACTCTTTCAAGTAATCCCATAAAATGTCTTTCCCATTGCGTGTAATGTACAACGGTATTTAAAAGCTTGCGGTCCAGTTAAGTGTCTAAATATGTCAGGCAACTATGTAGAAAGTATTTTGAGAAAGTTCCTACCAAATTTATATAATATAATTATTTTATTACTTTGTGTTAATTTCATTCTAAAACATAAGTTACTTTGTGGATAGCCCTCATATTAGCAATTAATACTTAAAAATGCAATAAAATTAGTTTATACTGAGTTAACAGACCTGAGTCTTGGACCTTAAACAAGACTTCAACACCAACAATGATCCTTTCGTCTTAGCATCTTTTTCTGGTGCAACACACAAGCTTGTGTTTGACAAACGTATCTGTAAAGAAAAACAAAATAACCTGTATAAATATAAACAAGTAATATAAAAATCAAGAAAGAAAAATTCTATTACATCTACATATGAATATATATATATATATATATATATATATATATATATATATATATATATATATATATATATATATATATATATATAGTAATGTTTTTATATAAAAACACTAAAACAATAAACAACAATAATTCGAAATATAACAGAAGTAAATTAGAAATGGATAAAAAAGAAAATGTAAACAATTGAGCCATAACCTAAAAAAAAAAATTTATCATAAAATATTAAAACCAAGATGGCGGCTAGTATAATTATGAAACAGCTGATGTTTTTCAAATGTAGAAATATACAAAACCTAAAACTATTACATAGAGGATCAAAACTTAAGTGTCCAGGAAAGGAAGATGAAAATCAAATAATCAGTGGGTTATGTAACAGATGTTTCAACAATTGACAAAGTTTTATTCTTTGCTCTAGAAATTTCAATGGAAAAAATTCATTGTTAGAAAAGGTTGCATTGGAATTGGAAGCAAAAAACTTAGTTGGCCAAAATTTTATTAAAGGAAGAATTCAAGTATTAAAACAAACTAGCCTAATTAAAAATTGATAGAAGCCAATATTGGTGAAAACATAAAAAAAACATAGTGGTGAAAGATTTGACTATAAAAATAAATTAAAAGGCTAGAATTTTGGACAAAAACATTTAACTTCAGATAAGTAATTCATTTCAGAAAAGATTGTAAATTATTATTATATTGTAAATTCAAAATTAATAACTTTAGGCCTAGAAGTTTCTATTATAAAATTTATTACAACATTAATTGCATAAACCAATTTTTAATTTGTCATAATTAATACCCATCAAATAACCTGGGAGAAAAAGTCTTGTGCTAATTAACTAAATTAGGAAAATAAAAAAGAAGTGTATTAAAAAAATATTGTAACTAGAATAATTAAAAAAAGTAAATTAAACAAAGATGAATCGAATTATAAGAATGTTTTATTTATTACTATAAATGGCAAGTAATAAAAAATAAAAGTAATAAAACAAAGGAATCTAAATTATACTGTTAGGGTTACAATCATTTTGTAATTCTAACTGGCGCCCGGCAACTTATTGTTTTCTGAGGATTATTATTATTAAATTTTGTTTTATTATAAAGAAATTATTTAAAATATTCAAAAAATTATATATATATATATATATATATATATATATATATATATATATATATATATATATATATATGTGTGTGTGTGTGTGTGTGTGTGTGTGTCAGAATAACGATATTACGTGGAAATATAGAAACCAAATTTCCTACTTTCCTTTCTATGTATGGTGTTGGATTATTTTTTATTGTTACTATTTATACGCTTTCTATTATTTTGTCGCTTGCAATGTGTTAAATTTTTTTTTTTCGCTTTCCTTACGCATTGTCTGTTTGTGAAGCAAGGTTCGATAACGTTAATTCAGTTTGTTTGATTATTTTAATCTGTTCATTCATTTTTAATCCTAGAGCATTATTTATGATATTTGGTGGTAACCATGGCAACAATTTACGGTTGCGCAATAGAGACTTCAACGACAATTAGATGGGGGCAAACAAAAAATTCAAGTAGGCTACTTCTTTCAGAAATACATTTCTAGTTATGGGAACGTAGAATCAGTGCCAAAGAGCTAGACTTGGAACATCAAGTTACTCGGTTCAGTTTTATCCTAGATTACATACCAAAGCTACACTTAGTTCATTTCAGGAGCATAGGAAGATGTCTTCAAGCTGTTTCCTAAATATATGTACAGAAAATCTTTTATTGTTACATTTGTGGGAGATTGATAGTAGGCTTTCTACACTTCATGTTATAACATATTTTCAATTTATAGCTATTTTATTTTCAAACATTAGTAGTTATTTATACTGAATGGCTATTATTAAACCTATCCATTAATTATAACAACACAAAGTTAAAAGATTGATTATTTCTGCAGACTAATATTAGGAGAAAACTTTCAATTGCGTATTTATCTTAACAATATAATTAATAAAGTATACCTGATACTGAGATATGTAGTTTCTCTTCCTCAGATGCCAAGGCTGGAACTGTGGATGTTCAACCTGAGCCCATTTCTTTTTTAGTCTTTCTTGATCATCCTTAGCTGTGGCAAGCTCTGGATAAATGTTATCCAGGTACCAAGAAAACGATCTGCAACCCAAACGTTGTCGCAAACTAATTCTGTCACTTATATCCCCATACGCAACATTCACAGCATCAGGTCGCTGTTTAAAGAAGTTTTCCTAGAAACATGTGAAATAAATACGTTACTACCTTTATTCTAATTTGTTGATTAAATAACTAATTTTAGAAATTCTATTTAATGTTTGTTTTTTTACATTTTATGGTTTATTACTTCAGTTCCTGATTCTGCAAGTAAATTTGATTTTATTCTAAATTTAATTCTAGAAATTAATGGTTTAGCTAATTATAAAAATACAAAATAGAATTAATGATTTTACATACCTAGTATGCATGGCACATAACTCAAAAGTAAGGGATGGTTAAATGTAAAAAGTGGCTGATGATTCTAATTGTTTGTTTATTTTTGTATGTAAGGACAATATTCCTATAATGCATAATGCTACCTTTAAAACAGTGAAATATATACAATAACAATGTTGAAATAATATTCAATTAATTGAAACAAGCTACCTTCTCTCTTCAGTAAATTATCTGATGGCCAGTAATCTCTGAAACTGGTTTAGGCCACCTACAAGTGATGTGAATGTTTGATCCTGACAGTAAGAAAGCAGTTTTAATTATTTTAAAGAACATTAGCCACCTTTAGTTGTGAGGCCTTGGATATAATTAGTAGATGATAGTTTAACCATCTGTATTGCTTTTGTGTGATTAAAAATGGACATTTCTCCAAGGAATTATAGAAAAATTAATACTCCCTAAGATCACGCTTCTATAACAATGAGAGTTGTCTATCAAAAAAGCTCTGCAAATTAAAGAGTTATTCGGTATAGCCAAATTAATGTGTTGACTGCCATGACGGTCACCGGTGACCAACACTGCATTTTTGCATAGGGTTACTGCAGTTACCTGTGACCAATATTGTAGACTTAACTTTAGATCATCACACAAAGCTGTCAGGCAATTAACGTGTTGACTGCCATGACAATCATCGGTGACCAACACTGCATTTTTGCATAGGGTTGTTGCGGTTACCTGTGACCGATATTGTAGACTTAACTTTAGATCATCACACAAAGCTGTCAGGCAATTAACGTGTTGACTGACATGACGGTCACCGGTGACCAACACTGCATTTTTGCATAGGGTTGCTGCGGTTACCTGTGACCGATATTGTAGACTTAACTTTAGATCATCACAGAAAGCTGTCAGGCAAATTCACGATGTATTTAACCATATGAGATGTTCGACACGGCTTGTGTGTGTTCCTGCAACTTGGCGTTCAGAATTAGAAGGAAATAGGTTTTATTTACACTTCTAGGTAGAACTACGATACATTTTAGAACATTGTTAACTTTGATTTGATCCTTAAAAAAATGCACCTAAAAAAACTGAACAATTTGAAAATTAGAAACTAAAAACGTTTTGAAAAAATTTTGTTGTTCATGACGAGCTGGTTTTTAATCACTTATTACACTTTGAAATTACTTACAACCAGACATTCTACTAATATAAGTTGTACATGCTAGAAGACAAAATGTTATTATGTTTTGTCATTATTTAAACAAAAGGTACAGAAAAAATCGTGTTTAAAGGTTATACTGGTTGGAATTCAATGTGTTTAGGATTCTGAACATTGAATAGGAAAACGATTCAGTCTACAAAGAGAGGAACACGTGGTTACAACCAAAAAACAAGCCCAGATGATGAGAATTATTGGAAAGTGGATGTTAATATCTCAACTACATTCTATACCCTCCTGGATTCTATTACTTGTGCAAGAGTACAAAGCAAAATATGGGAGATGATGTAGCAGTGAATCTTTCAGAACTGAGTATGCCAAACTGTAAAACACCCTCTGAATCATATATTTTGGAGGTTTTCACATAAAATGGGATTAACAGCTTATTCCCTTTCAATATTCAATGAATTCATTCACGTATATATAAATATTACAACAGAGAATTGTAAATTAAAAACACTTGCAAATATTTTACACTTGCCTATACTTATATACGTAGCACTTACTTTTATAATTGTTGAGGACAGCCGTTTGACAATAAGACACAAGTAAATGCTACGATAGGCAAGTGTAATATAATTACAAGTGTTTTTTAGTTAAAATAGAACCTCATGTGATGTTGGAAACAACTAAGAGAATTATTTCACTTAATAAATGTTTAAAAAAACATTTTTAATCCGACTTGACTCTTTGTCACAGGATAAAATTACAAAAGACTTTAGCTGGAGAACCATATTAAAGTTCTTGATTGGCCTGCAAATTGAACCTACTCGAATCCCATAGAGAACTTGTAAAAAATTACAAGTCAATTGTAGATAAGATGGGTTGTAAAAAAAAACACAAATGATAACTAATGCTACTAAAATCAAGAATAACTTAACAATGAGGAAGTCAAGAATATGTACAATCAATGCAAAAGCATCTTTAATAGGTAATTTTTGTTAAAAGACAACTTACTTTATACTAATATTAATTTATCAGTACATATCAAAGTATAGATGAAAAAAAGGATAGTATTATTTTGAAAAACTGTTTTCTACTTTCCAATTAATATGCACTGTACATGCACTGTGTCTAACTAATAGCAAATTTTAAAAAAATATAATGCTGCTGAAATTTAACATCAATCACATGATATGTATGTTTCTTTAATGTATTTAATGAAGGAATGGTAATTACATTGATAATGACATTGGCAATGATATTGGAAAATCTTTAAAAGGTCTGCAGTCTTTAAAATACATATAGAAATTGTTGATCTTCATGTGGATGGAATAGTGTTAGAAAATCATAATTCTATAAATTGGCCATTTTTTCTGAAATTTCCAGAAATTTCACAGTCAGTGTTAATAAGAAACATGACTGGCACTTTAGGCTAGTAAACTATAGTATGATAGAAAGTGAAAATACAAACAACATAGAAAGGTGATGGTTTATTCTTTTCTTGAATGGTTCAAACACTGAGGAGATGACATTATATTTCTCCTAAATCTCTGGTGATAAAACATGAATTTCGTACATCAATGCAGAAGTGAAATAACAATCCGTATATGATGTCATTTTGGTCAATCTGTATCAAAATGTTACAAGATCCAACATTGTATGAAATGAATAACAAAATTTATTCTGATACAAAATATGACATTTCATTGACTTTATAGTATCTAGGACAGATTACAAATTTATTGAGAAACATTTTTAAAACCGTAATGTCAGTTTTAAAAGCAAAGATGGGTATTGCTGATTTCATACATTTTATTCTTTCACATATGACTCTACACATAATTGACAATTTAAATGATCCGAGGAGTGATTTTTTAAAGATTTACCTTTGTAATCATTACCTTGTAACTATAGGCTTACTCCAAAAACCATATAGACACAGTAGGTTTTGAATAATCACACCACTTCAGCACTGGCAATATTTGGTCTGATTAAACGGCTGGTCCTATAGAATGAAATTTTGAAAATAAAGAGTATTGTGATTCACTAAATGCTGAATAATCTTAATTATTGCTGTTGTCACACATGTTGCTGAGGAATACATTCTGAACACATAACCTATGCTTTAAAACGGCTGTTATACTACATAACCTTTAACAAACAATCAGCTTGTTTTATGAAATCATATTTTATCACTTATTTGAAGCCAAATGGGAGGAAATAACTTGCTCCTTTTGTGAAAAGTTTTCTCTAATATAAAACTGTATTAACATTTAATGTCGTCCACTACAAATTAAAAAAAAAATGTATTTGAACTTGAGTGGATTAATAGAGATTATTTTATTAACAATTGAAAATATGAACAAGATAAATATGAGGAAAGTGTAAATATAAAAGGAATTGAAAAACTGCCATCAAGTTTCACAGTGTCAAGGTAAAGTCATAAAACATGAATGAATGAACTTGTTTACGAGTAGCACTCTTGAGTGATACAGGTGGCCTATGTAACTATCATTTAAGGCCTCACTTCAGTATCAATTTTCTTTTAGACAATTTGAGACATTTCATGTATTCACTTTCCTCCTTAACTGAATTGACTTATGTGGACAGAATAAAATACAGTTTTGCTGATCCAGAAAAAATACTGGTCCAAATGAGTGGCTTCGAACCAATTAACCATTGTATTTGATTTTTAAATTTCGATCTAATTAAACACGTGGTACAATAAACCAGAGGCCTAATTAACGAGATCCACTGGATAAATATATTTATACAATAGTTATTATTATTAGAATTTTAAAAATAAAAGATATTATGATAATATGTCATAAATATTTGAAAGATAAAAATCAAACTAAACTTTATGTACATTTTTATAAAAATAATTTTTCGTGTTTAAATGATTGTTTTAATATTGCGCCATATTTTTAATGATGCAAAATATGATATTTAAACACTGGTTGTCCATAATATTCTTCTGTTTCTAGTTTTGTTATATTAATTGAGAAATCAATGACTAACCTTATACTCATCCATCCAAACATGAGCGACTCTTAAAGAATTTCTTGTCATAGTATCTTCACCTTCAGGTGATGTGTAAGGCCTTCTTTTTCTAAATACATGGCCGACACGAGAACACGGAATTATTTCCAATGTACCGCCACACATCCAGATCTAAATCAAACCAGTCTTATTATAGAATCTATGTTTTGTGAAACCATCAAGACTTCGATTATATATAATATATTAATTCTTGATATTTTACGTTATCATTAATTATATATATATATATATATATATATATATATATATATATATATATATATATATATATATATATATATATATATATATATATAATAATATTATTAATGTGTTGACAACTCATAATTCTAATAACCAGGGCTTATATAGAGATAAGGTTGTTTAGTGTTACATTTTGTTAAACCTATTTAATATTAAACATGTTGAGCACAGTAACTTTTAGTCTTTCCTAGTGATATTTATATGTTATTGTTTGATAACTGGTGTTATTGTAACTTGTGTTATTCATTATCTAATTTTTTTAAAGAAGATAAATCATTTTTACTTGAAGCAATAGCAAAATGCAAATGCCCCTGGATGCCAGGTCAGTTTCTCTCACACACACGCACAAGTACCCTCACAAGCACAAAGGATTAAGATAGACCCGAGACTGACTGTTTTTCTGCTCCATTGGTCATTTAGTGGTATCTTCAAACCAAACTCTAACTTTTCAAGTTGTAATTATAACTAAAAGTAGTTAATAAATATTGATTCTACTTAAAATTATGAGAAAAATGATACCAATCAACCCATGATTTACTTTAGCAATTATTAGTTATTTTAACGTATTATAATGCCAATACAGTTAACACATTTTTATTTTATGTTATCCTCTCATGAAGTGACAATAAATTGCACTTTGTTTGGTATCAATTTTCTCGTAATGATGTGCATAATTAATTTATGTTAAACTTTCTGAGGTGTGTTATAAAATTTAAAAAAGTAACGTTTGATCAAGGAAGCACCACTAAGTGACTAATAAACAGAGCACCGGAAGGAATAGGGCTCATCCTAATCCTCTGCCTTTGTATGAGTGGGCCTACCTAGCGTTGAGGGGAATTTGCATTTTGCTATTATTATAGGAAATAAAAAATATTGTTTTCCAATATTACACAAATAATTTTAAAATGTTTTGAAAATGTTTAAGAAATTTGAAGTTGTTATACTTGCTACAAACTATATCTAACTACAAACTTGACTTGACATCTTTATTTCCCTTCGTATATGTTCTAAAAGCATTTTAATTAAATATAAAGTGTCCAATGTTTAAGGAACTATTAGGTATAATTTCCTGGAAATACATTACAAAGGTTGATCACACAGTACTATGAAGTATTACTATAGACACGTAAAACATTGGAATCTACAACTAAACATAAATTGAAACTATACTGACTCTGAAAGAAATTTCTAAATTTTCTCCTCCCCAAATATTCATTCCTCCATCGTATTCACCCAACTCTATAAAATAGTTGTGCTCCATTGCGAATAATCCTCCGGCCATTGTTGGAGACCTGTAAGAATTTGTTTACTGTAATTATTTAAGTACATCTTTTTTCAGGATTGATGCATATACAATAATCATAGCATAGAATATTAAAAATATTTTTGGGCTCAACTTATTTTACAGATGCATCCCATTTACATGAAAAATATTTTCTACACAGCTACATCCTAAATTTACTTAAATAAAACATAATAATGCATATACCAGAGAATAAAATTCGAGACCGAGACCCCCTCAAATTATCGAAAACTCGGATTACACGAAGATACGTTCCTGTGCTTAAAAAAAAAAAATTGGAGTTTTCATGAACCCAAACACTATAATTAAAAATGAACTAGATAAGTTTATAGAACTTTATATGAACATTTCTTGGATGCCAACTCATTTCCTTTGCATACCGTATGGCTTTAAACATATCTTGGAAGCACGACTCACTTTTTTTGCATACTGTATTGATATAAACATTTTTTGAAAGCCCGACGACATTTCCTTCCAAATAAATAAAATAGGCTCGAAGTTAACAGAAGCTCGAAATATTGGGACTCGGGATTTTAAGATTCAACAGTATTAAGTTTTGAATATACTGTCATACGCAAAAATCATACCAGAGAATATAATAAATACTTCTGGGGGTCAATTTATTTAAGACAGATTTTATCCCATTTACATAACATGTATTTTCTACACAGCTACAAACTTAATTTAAAAAAAAAAAATTAATCCATACGATAACTTTGCAACATACTGTCAAATATTCTTGTCTTTGGAAAAGATACAAGAATGAGGTAAAACTATTTAGAATTGATTTTCCTTTTAGAGTTTTAAATTCATTTTTATTTATAATAATCTTACCCAAAGGAGTATGTACATGTAATATCTACTACTCGTGTGGTGTGTACTATTTCTATATATAAAGGCTGATTCAAAAAGAGCATCGGTTTCTAAACGGCTGGTAAATGTTCGTTTATCGGTTGGCAATAATGATTGACAAGATTTCTATTTCTGCAAACATTCCCAATGTTGACACAGGTCATGTTTCTTTTGTTCTTGCATTCTGTGTCTAACCATGAAGTTTACTTGTGTGCAATTAGTGTTAATCGTTAAAACGTTTTATCAGGGTGGAGAGAGTTATATGGCTACTGTCAGGCGATTTCGCGGTACTCTAAGACATGATGAAGCACCAAATAAATCGACAGTTCGCAGACTCATGAAAAAGTTCGTTGAGACTGGTTCAACAGTCGACCTTAACAGTCCTAGACATTGTCATTCTAGCCGAACTGAATAGAAAATTGTGTTGGTTCGTGACTGTGGCTGTTAGCGCAGCAAAACCAATACTCCGTTCTCAACAATTGGGTGTAAGATGTTCTTCTGTACAGAGAATCCTTCGATATGATCTCCATTATCACCCCAATAAAATTCAGTTGACGCAACATTTGAAATTGGCAGATGACCAGAAGAGGCAAGATTTTGATGATTGGGTATTGAGAAGATGGCAGGAGGATATCAGCTATGCAAACAAAATCGTCTTCAGTGATGAAACGCACTTCCACTTAAATGGATTTGTTAACAAACAGAACTGCGTATCTAGGGTTCAGAACACCGCGGCATGGTTAAAGAAAGGAAAATGTATGAAATAATATTTTTTCAGATGTAAGCTAGTTTCTTTTAAAAAAATCTATACAGAGTAGTAAAAGAAGTTTCAAAATTTTCCTGTTTACAGTAAAACAGTATTTACATATATTAGTGATGGGCAAACTTTTCAAGGAGAGGGCCAGATAAAATAAAAAAATATCTAAGTAGATCGAAACAAAAATTGAATAAACCAATTTTTGTCAAAAATTGTTGATTAAAAATGTCAAAAAAACACTATCAACAAAGCAATACTATAGATTATACAGGCCAGGCACACATTTGCAGAGGTGACGACACTGACCTTGTGACTGTCGGAACTACTGCCCTTGAAAACAGCGCCCGATTTGTTCCGAACTTAGCCGAACAATACACGTATTTTACTCCACATCATCATGCTACCGATCTACAGACATCTAGTAAGGCATAACACATACAGAAGGTTGCGCACAAATTTAGTTAATAGGTATGATTATACTGTACTTAAAACAAAGTGAGAAGGAAACTTTTTTTAGGACAAATACATTTTGTCCTATGTGTAACTGTAGGGGTTCCTCGAAACCATGTCGTGGGCTGGAGTGACTAGCCCTAAGGGGTGTACTTGGTCTGTGGGCCGTACTTTGCCCATCCCTGATCTATAGTGGTCAGAAATGTTGTATTATCCATTGATAACATGACTAAAAACTTGATTAAGATTAAACTTCATTTCATTTCTTCATTTCATGAAGAACTTTCATATTCATTATGATTATTATTATTATATGTAATAATGAAAAAGTTCTTTAGTCTTGAGATCTAGTAAATTTTTAACAATTTATAAAATACAGTTACTTACGAAATTGGTTTGATAAAATCCTCATCATTTACAAGTGTGCCAACTCGTAAATTCTCCCACTTAAAATGTAAACCCCAGTTGAAACCCCCTCGTACCAGAGGTGATGCTGAATATTCAAATGTGTCTGCATTGATAATGTCAATGATTGGTGTAACAACAGTTTTACGATTAAGAGCAATTCGAGCCAGCAAAGGTTGCAACCAGTTCTCATTTACTTCTATATGGCTGTCCAGAAATATAAGAACCTTAACAAAATAACGATATTTTGTCAGAACTTGATAACTACATTTGGACATACAAAAAATGCACAATTATAAACATCTTTTTCACAAATTTTATTGATCATAACCTAACTTATAATACATCTAGGCATGTTACATTAGTAAGATGCTTACATGACTGGAAATAAAAGTCTTTTTTTCAAACCAATAGAAAATGGAAAGATTGTTATTAGAATTAGTTTAATCTGTTGATTGTGGTCCCACAAAATATGAAAATAGCTCTAAAAACTAGAATATATTATTGCATAAAGAATTTACTTATGTTGTATAGAAGTCATAATAATATTCCGTGATTAGATCCTAATTAAACCCGAACAATATGCTAATTGAATTCTATGGTTCAGTGTAGTGGCACCTGCTCCATGTTCACTCCACAATATTAAACATGAGATTTTTCCATGTTGTTTGGCATAGGTTTTTTAATTCTTAGCTTAGTTATCTTTTCAACTCTGCCACAAGCAATTTCTCATGATCTACGGCACAAATTATACTGAGCAAGGCTCTTGCCAATTTTCAGGCAGTCTTGAGCAATCACTCAAATAAGATACATCTGTATTCTCATCTTGGTTTTCTCATTACCATTTTGTCTCAATGGTGTACATCCGTTTGGAACTTACAAATCTTTCCTCAAATAAGTGTTGAGATCAATCTCAAATCAAAGAGTTATTTATTTCATCAAATCTAACTAATTATTAACTTAACATTTCTAATTATTTTCTCGTTAAACGTTATTCAACATCAAGTGTTATCATATGGTCAACTAGTTAGAGACTTCTGTATAATTTATTCTTTAGTGAACAGTTTTAGTAGAAAATGATGTGCACACCCCATGGCTTCAACTACAACTGGGAAAAACATTATACTCAATGCAAGTTATTGTTCTGTAACGATTTTTCATCATTCAAGCTTTGTTTATAAAAATTTGTTAAATTATAAATTCAATGTAAGTCACAGATTTGCCTTTAAATTTATCTGTGTTGTCCTTAAGAAATATTATTATTTTTCTGTCAAACTCAAGGGATGAACACTTCGCATGTCATATCAAGTTACGTCTGATTACAATACTAAAGAAATTTTATATGTATATACATAACATTATTTTATTTGTAAATAATTATTTCACCACTAAGTGCAATTATTTTTACCTTATGTGATGAGGCACCTTTTGGTCACCTGACCATTCTCGAATCACTGAATTATTATTTTTTTTTCTGGTGTTGTTGTTCGGTTTGTGATGTTGGGATTTGTTGGCGTTGGTACAACAAATACTAGGGATGGGCCGATTCCTAAAATTTTCGATTCCGATTCCGATTCTAAAATTTTCCTTTCGATTCTCGATTCTTTAGTCGATTCTCGATTCTCGATTCTTTCAAGTTATATTAGCTTACACGCTAAGTTCTCTAATCATTAATTTAGTTAACATCTTGGTCATATGGCAAAACCTTTTAAAAGTTCTGTTTTAATGTAATAGGCTACACAAAACCTTCAACAATGAGAGTGATATCTGTCTATAATATAATTTATTAAGGTTAAGTTTCGGAGGAATAATACAGTGTATCTGTTATCCGTCTATTCGCTCAACTGTCATGGCCACGGTTTCGACGGTGACGGTTAATCGAGTTTTTACTGTACTTGTTTGTGTTTTGTTCTGACATTTAGTGAGAGAGAGAGAGAGAGAGAGAGAGAGAGAGAGAGAGAGAGAGAGAGAGAGACGAGCGATGTCAAACGACCAGAAATGGTTACGATTTTGATTGCTGTTGCTTCATAAATAATAATATTTTCGTTTACTTTAATCATTTAATTCATTCAAATCAACTAATACATGAATAAGGCATAGTTGGTAATTAATTATTTTTCCACACAAATATAATAAATTTTGGTAATAAATTTTGTTTGGTAATAAATTACTCCACACGCATATTTTAATAGTTAACAAGATAGGAATCGGAATCGACATTTTTATGATGAAGAATCGAGTATCGACGATTCCTCGATACCACCTAGAATCGACGATTCCTGGAATCGAGAATCGGAATCGGCCCATCCCTAACAAATACCATCACGAACCCAACAACACCAGAAAAAAAAATTAATTTAGTGATTCGACAATGGTCCAGTTACCGAAAGGTGCCTCATCACATAACGTAAAAGTAATTGCTCTTAGTGGTGGAATAACTGTTTACAATTAACAAAATTAACTTTATAAAGTCAGTGCAACGGAAAAATAATGGCCAACATGAAATATCACGTTATATATTTATATAACTGTAACATACTTGCAATAAGTCTGTTAATGTTTCTTTATTCTTTATGTTCTTTTTGTCTTTATTCTGACACAAATACAACTACTTCATTCAATTTTGTTAACATATTATGTTTAGTGTGTATTTTTTGGCAAACATTTTTCATCTTTTTCTGTTTTTTGTCACAATGTTTCCTTGTCAAAATATCTCTCAAATGGATTAAAATGCCTAGCAACATTAATTTTTAAAATAATTTTTGAAGCCGTTACGGTTTAAACTTTTTTGAAGTGAATCTCTGCTAATCAAAATATTCCATTGCCAAGCATAGACGCAAGTTCCGACGACAGAATTTAATATTTCTTTTGTATAGTACTTTTTAAAAATGTGACAATAAGCCTTACGAGTCCACTGCCGGCTATAAATCGACAATAGGAATACACATTACAGCTCCGCCAGAGCAACACCCTTGGCACTGTACTCTGAACCCCTCGGGCAATGCCCAGCATTGTTTTTTTTGTCTTATTCACTCAGTAGCCTGATATAACCAGGTTTTATTTTTCTGGTGTTCCATTCCTAAACTAGTTATAATTTGGCATTTTAAAATTATTCTGTGAGGTTTAAAGTAATGTACAAAATTTTATTTTTTTCTCCAAAGTCGGTGGTTTTGATAAAAGCTATTAATAGAAGAACTGTGTTTTCATAACAAATAATATGTTTTAAATGCTTGTGTGCTGAATATGTTAATGTTATTTAATTGTTTATTTTAATTTTTTAAAGCTTAATAATATTGGTGTTTATTTTTATTTCTCTCTTTCATTTATTATTTATTCCCGGAAATGTTTGTCCACATCCAACAGAAATATAAATAAAAACATTCAATTTTTAATTATTTTTGTGATTTGTTTAAATGGAAACGGTAAAGGTAAACCTATAACTGAATCTTTTTTTTACTAGTAAAAGATAATGTATAGTTACAAAATATTAATTTTATAAAGCCTTTTTAAACAATGGGGTGACTGATAGAATAATTGTGTTACATGGTATCAGAGGAGTAGCGCAGAGATGTTCCAAGACTCGGAGTAGATGCGGCAAACAACCAAGCTGGTTCAAACCTGGCTTCTGAGTGCCGTGCCAAATGACCTTGTCTCATTGTCGGAGTGCAAAGAGATGAATGATATTAGCACGAGCTTTGTTTAAAACAATTCTCAGAAAAAAATTTACAAATCGAGAGAGTATTTTTGAACTATGGCATTGACAACCTCTCAGTGGTAGTTCAGTACCTTATACTTTGAAGTTATCCTACTGTTTGGTTATTATTTCATTCAAATTTTATGGGATTTTTTACTGATAATATTGTTTTGATTAGTTTTTGTATTTAGTTGCTGTTTTATATTTCTAATATCAGGTCTTCAGTTTAGTATATATATATACAGTAGAGTTTCGATAATTCAAGGTAGATGGGACCGGCACCCCCTCGAATTAACGGAAACTCAGATTATACGAAAGTATGTTCCTGTGCATTAGAAAAATAGGAGTTTTAATGAATCCTAACATTATAGTATTAAAAATGCACGAAACACGTTTATAAAACATTATATATGAACATTTCTTGGAAGCCCGGCTTATTTCCTTTGGATACCGAATTGATATAAATATTTCTTGGATGGTCGACTCATTTCCTTGGCATACCGTACTGATATTAACATTTCTTCAAAGCCCAACTCATTTCCTTTGCATACTAAATAGATAAAAACATTTCTTAGAAGCCTGACTCATTTCCTTTCCATACCATATTGATATAAATATTTTTACAAAAGCCCCACTCACTTTCTTTGCATATCGTATTAATATAAATATTTTCTGGAAGCCCGGCTCATCATTTTTTTTTTCAAACAGATAATATAGTTTGAAATAGAAATAGGTTCAAATTTAACGGAAGCTCAAAATATCAGGACTCGGATTTTCAAGACTCTACTGTATATATATTTTACTTTGGAATACTGTTTTCTTGTATTCACTTATCACTTACACTATAATGTACTTGAACAAGAATCTTACTTTGTATATATGCGAGTTAACTTTCTAAGACTAATTACGGTGCCTTCATTATCGAGCAACAACTAGACGCACACACACTCACACACAAAACATATTATTAATTAGAATATACTTTAATTTTAAGAAGATTATCATGCAACCTTAAGGCTTACTACTTTTTTTAGGTCAAAGCAGAAAAAACTGAAACAAATACATAAAATCATTACCTGTCCAGTAGAATGCCTTGCACCAAACATTCTTGCCCTTATTAAGCCTTCGCGTTTATCTGTTTGCAAAAGAACTATCTTCCTATTGTTATTATGATTTTTATCTATGTACAGCTTTATTTCATCATGTGCTCCAGCTAAAATTAATAATAATACAATTATCTACAATATCACTGATTACAAATCTTAATACATATAAAACATTAGACAACATGTTTCCCTACTTTTGGAAGTGAACTAAGGAAATATAAATAAGAATACAAATTGTTATAATTTAAGTTTAATAAAATTAATTAAAACAACTTTGTCATGAAGCAGAACAACACCACAAGAGAATTTCACATAAGCAGTTTTCAACTGGGGCTCTACACTAAATTAGAGTCATAATAGCAATACATCTCAGCATTTATTATCATTCATTGTCAGAGAGTATATATTTTTTTTAAAAAAATGCTTTCATAGGTTCTGTGGATACCCTATTTTGTGTTAATGGTTCTTAAAAACAAATAAAAACATTCACAAAACTCACAAATCAATTATTTATTTACTCAATGGGTAAATAAATGATTAATTTGTGAGTTTTGTGTATGTTTTTATTTGTTACCTTTCAAGCTAAGCTCAAAGAATATTTGTATTAATGGTTCTTGTTTAGATTTTTATTGTTTTTTCAGAGAACCAATGTGATGAATGGTGTCAATCACAAGATTGTTTTTTGGTCAAGTTTAATCCCTTGTAAGTTTAAAAAAACTAGTCATATAATGTTGATAAATTTGTTAAATATTTTGAGTTCTTCAATATATTTTACAATAAATTTTTGTATTTGTATTCATCAATAACAATTTCAAAAACAGATGACCTTGAAACTTGAGGAAAATGTTAAAGAAGCTCATTAATAGTGAAGACCATGTTTTGTTAAATAAATCTCATCGTTAGCCTTGTATATCTCTGAACAAGCTGTTATCATTATCAACCTCCACAATCATAATGTATTTGTGACATAAATCATTTTAGAACTGAATCGATATTTTTAATCAAAGCTGAAAATGCCTAATGAATACTGGGAGTGAGTGAGCTGAAGTCTGAAACAAGTCGGATCATCCCTTTACTTATTTGTGTTAATATTTACAATATTTAAAATAAGAGCTTTTACTTACAAATGTCACTTTGATCATCAACAAGTACAATCTCATGAAGAAGGTCTAGTGGTGTGCCACTGAGTATACTCTCAATAGTACGAATCAAAGTGTCTAATTGTTCATTATAAAAACAGACAACAATGCTTGCATTGGGAAGTTTGTCTGGATATTTCTGATCTCTACAACTGTAAATGAATAATTAATAATTAAAATACTAAACAGAACAGAGTAATAAAAGGTATAAGCTTTGAAAATCTATATTAAACTTCTAGGTGTTTGCAAATTTCAACTACTGAACTCTCGTTTATTATAAAACAAAAGATCATTTTGTTACTAATGAGTACATAACTCTCTACTTCAATACCTATTCAAATGTAAGAATTAGTTAACATACATTAATACATAAACATTTAATAATTAATTTTAATAAGCTACGGATATAGCATTGTTAATATTTTCACCCAATTTGTTAAGAAATCACACAAATATTTTTAGTTTATACTTATTTAACCATTGCTTTATGTTGCCTTTTAAATTATTTGCTCATAGTTGTACTGGCAGCTTCAACTACTACATTTTTAAATAATAAGATATTAAATTACAATCACAGATATTTACTAAATTTTTTTTTATATAAAAGGAGGGGCAGAGAAGTATCTATAACTTTGAAGGCATTTACTTTTGAATAAATGTATATATTCATGATATACCTTTCTGGATAGACATAGATCTAGATATAATTCAAACCGTACCTTAACCCTTAACATGGAAGTGTTACCTTACTCCATTATTAGTGTTTAAAAGCTTTTATTTAAAAGGATAGTTCAACACTCTCAAACATATGATATTCTTCAAATTCTTATGCTTTTCTATTTAAAAAATAAGAAAAAAATGTTAGAACAAAACTTGATCGTGGTATCAGAAGGGTACATATGGAAGTTAATTTTTACTTTGTTTTAAACAACTTATGTCCATATTATCAACCCACTGCTGTAACCAGTGTCAAATATTCTACAAAACATCAATTGCAAAATTTGGCCAACTTCAAAACGTATTGGATGCTTCAAGGCTTCTAGAGTTCTGGATTGTTGTTTACACCTCACTCTTGAGGTATCCCCTCAAACAATATTCACACTGAGTTAAATCAGGTGAGCGAGCAGGCCACCAAACCCGGAAATCAAGCACCTGACCATTGTCGAATTACTCTTTTTTTATGTATTATAGGTGTAAATGTACCAACAGTTTTCATAATTTCTAAATTAGTTGTGTGTTGTAGGTTAATTTTACTTTTTTTGTGGTAAGCAGATTCGGCTATTTTTGTTGCTCTGTTAATGACGGTATTTTGTTTATTTCATATGTATAGTTTAGTATATTTTGGTGTAATGTTGAGAGATATGCATTTTTTTATTGAAAGTTACCCTGTTAATGCAGTTTTGAAGTTTGATGTTTAGGTTGAGAAATTTCATGTAGAGCTGTTTACCTTGGTCGGTGTTAAAAAAAAAAAATGTTAACAACATGAAATATGATATGTATATATATTTTAGGTATTTTATGTATTATAGATATAAATATATAGTTAGTGATTTAAATAAAAATCATTATTTTTTTTATTAATTTGATTTGTTTTATCAATATTTTTAATTATTAGTCCTAATTTAATTAGTATTTGGCTTGGATGAGATGGTCTTGGATTGATTTCTTATTGTTTAATTATTTATTATCAAAATTATAAGTCATATAATGCTGGTATATTAACTTCATTAATAAATCGTATTGGAGATGAGGCTTTACTTTTATCTATTTCTTAAATATCTAATTATGGAAGTTGATATTATTTACTTTACCTTAATGAGATAATTATTGTTAATTTTATTTGTTTTTTAATTATTTTAGCTGCAATTACTAAAAGAGCTCAGTTACCTTTTTCATCTTGATTACTAGCAGCAATAGCTGCCCCTACTCCTGTTTCAGCTTTAGTTCATTCATCTACTTTAGTTACAGCGGGAATTTATTTGTCAATTCGTTTTAATGTAATGATTATTAAGTTTTGATTGATTTATTTATTTGTTTAAGTTTAATAACTACAGTAATAGATTAGGAGCTAATTTTGAATTTGATTTAAAAAGGATTATTGCTTTATCAACGTTAAGACAACTTGGTTTTATTATAGTAACATTAATAATGGGTTTTCCTAGATTACCTTTTTTTCATTTATTAGTTCATGCCTTATTTAATTCTTTATTACTTTTGTGTGCGGGTGTATTAATTCATTTTATGTGAGGTAATCAGGATATTCGTTATATAGGAGATTTAATTATTTAAATTTCTATTGTTACTTCTTGTATAAATACTTCAAATTCAGCTTTATGTGGTTTTCCATTTTTGGCTGGATTTTATTCTAAGGATTTAATTACGGAGAGTTTAATAATGAGATCACTAATTTTTTTTTTATTAGTGTAGGTTTAACAATTATGTATTCTTTTCGTTTGTCCTATAATTCTTTATGTGGTGACTTTAATTCTTTTTCTTATAATTGTATTCATGAGAATTCGTCTAATATGATATTTAGAATTAATTTTATAGTTTTTTTTCTGTTATGGGAGGATCATTTTTAAGATGATTAAAAAAATACCTTTTGAATTATATATTTAATTATATTATATAATTAAATTGTTAATAATTGAGATTACGTATTAGATTAAAATAATAAGTTTTATGTAATAACTGAAAATCAAACATTTTCCCTTTACTTACTGAATATTTTTTATCTTTTTTGTCAACATATATAAAGTTATCACTTCTGTAGGTACTACCATAAGTGTCACAAGTAATTTTTTTTTAAACTTCAGTAGGACACAGATATCAAAATCTATAAATACAATATATTGTGTTATACATATTTGGTAAACATCTGACTTATCAAGATAACCAATAATATAAGTACCATAGATTAATAAATAATAGCACTACATAGTACATGTTATGGATAGATAGCACCCACTAATTAATTATTTTATAGGTATTTTTTTATGATTTTCTCTATGATGTGAAACATTAATAAGCGATTTATTTGAGGCTTAATATTATTCACAATACTGATGACACGGGCCTTATCACTGTAACAATTTTATAAATAAAATTTTAACTCATCTCGCAATAATGAAAGCTTTAATTAATGTAAACAAAATTTTTTATAAAATCAGTAAAATAATAATTTGTTGCAAAATTCAAATTACTTTCCTCAAAAAGCTATTTTTACTGACTAAATATCAACCCATTTTAAATAAATGTATTTTGGATATATGTTGTAAAAATTATTTTTAATCTCAAAAAAATCCTTACAGTTTATTCCGTGTGTCTGGCACCTTTCTATGATAGCCTAAATTACGACTTGCAAGGGCATTAAACCCATACAGCTTATATCCTTCATTTCTCAATTTTAAATCAGCTGCATTTTTCACCAATCCTAATTCAGCCAAATCTGCAAAGATAAAAAAAAGTTAAATAGCTGTACTGGTCAACAATTAAAAATCAACCACAGATATAAAGCACATCTGATCGAATGTGCATCTGGTCGAAATGAAATCTCGAATTCTTATTATAAAATTAGAGTTGTAATTAAAAGTCCAATTCATTATTTGTCAGAAATATGTAACCAGTTTTGTAAACAATGTTGCAGTGTATTTCAAGATGTAGTGATTATTCTGTTGAGAGATTCAATAAACCTCTAGAATTAAACTTTGTAAATTACAACTTATAATTAAAAAAGAAACTGGAGTTAAAGAAATTGCTGATTTAGTGGCAGCTGTTCATATCTGGGAAGATGTTATTTCTTGACATAGCTGAATTCTGCCTGTGACAACAAAGATGAAGATAATGCCTTATTTGGTGAGGTGCAGACAGCCCTACTCATTAAAACCAAACTAGGGATGAACTATCTTATAATGAAAAGGATGATCTCCATATACACATGGCAATCCAATTGCTATGCTAAGTGAAGCAGAAGTAAGGAAAATACCAAATTCATACAAATGTGAGGTGATTTTTTAAAGTCACACAAATGTAACTGATTCAACTTTTCAATATCTAAATCAATTTTAATCATGAAAGCAAGTTAAAATCTATGACTATTTTAAGAAATATAATTACATGTAATATATACAAAATTTATATTTTTGAATAAATTAATTTTTTATACAGTAAAAAGAGTCTAAGATCATAAATAATTTGTAACAAAATTTTTAAAAATGTTTTGATCTATAAAATAAAGTGTAATTTTTTAACCCTTTTGATTCTGGGGCTTCTTGTTAGGGCATCTACTCCAGTCCCGGCCCCAATTTATTGAAAATGTAGGACTTCGACAAAACCTACACCCAATTTTTATTTATCAATGGATTTTCATGATTCTTTTTATAACTTACTTCTCTAAGACTCTACTATAACATACACTTACCTAGAATTATAGGAAACATGCAACAAAAAAAATTACGAGAAAATGTTACTTACTAAAAAATATTTTTCTAAACTTTTCTGTTTCCGTTTTATATTGAGTATAAAAAATTAAAAATCAGTTCCTAAAATAAAAATCCCTTAATATTTTTATATAATGTCTGTTAATAACTATTAATTTTTTATATAGGTTAATGACATATCACAGACAATTAATTCATGCGCCTCGTTTTTATTTAACCAATATACAACATTGATTACAATTTATAAAATTCATAACATTACATTAAACATAATAAAAACCAACAATACAAGACTCTTAATAAACATTCTCATTTACAAGAACAATTTGACTTGAAAATGAGAATATTTATTAAGAGTCTTGTATTGTTGTTTATTATTATGTTTAATGTAATGTTATGAATTTTATAAATTGTAAGCTATGTTGTACATTGGTTTAATAAAAACGAGCTCTTGAAAAGAAATTTGGGAAAGAAATTTGAAACATTGAGTGTTAAAAAAGCATGAAGTAATTGTCTGTGATCTGTCATTGGCCTATATATAAAAGCATCTCGTCTTTGTACACATAAAAATGAGTTTGTTTCCAAATTTTCACTTAGTTACATCCAAAAACAACAGAGAAATAGGTTTATAACTAAAAAGTACACATTTAGTTCTACAGCATAACATTGGGAAAACACATTAAAATGTATAAAAATAAGAGTTATTAATTAAGTCACTTGTAAAATTACAAAATAAACACGAATAATTTTATTATAGCTTTAGTCAAAAATTTTTTTATGTTGTCTTATTGTCACAAAAAAAAGGTTTTTATGTTATATACTGTAACATAAACCAATATAAACAATGATAAACTTGTTGCAAGCAATGTAAATACTAAACTTCCAAACAAAAAGGTCAACTTCACAACAATGATAGCTGATGCAGGACTTGGCGCTGAACAACTACAGTCATCAAGTTTGAACTAAAACAGAGTTGCTATATAAACTAAAAGTGCCTTAAAATACTATAACTTTGTAAACGAGTTCATTACAAATGCTTTAATATAAACAAGAATTATTTTACCAATTATATTATATTAAAACATAAAATTGTGAATGTCCAAAATTTGGACGTTGGGATCAAAAGGAGAAATAACTTTTCTAATTTGACTTTTAGATGATTACAATATTTCCAATGATCCCTTTACGTTTGAATTATCGAAGTTCTGTTGCATATTATTGTGAAAGTGAATTCAGGTTTCAACAGATCCTTTCAGAAAAATTCAGTTGAAAAATGTTATTTATCTGAACAAAGTACTCTCTGTTATAAAATTTATAACATACCTTCCTGAACAGGTGTCTCCGCTTTTGGTTTTACTAATTTTGCCTGTAGCTGGTTAACCAAGGATTCACTATTTTTATATTTGTGAGGACTGAAATATTTTCTTTTGGCTGATTCTCGATTTTTATCATTATCTTCGAAACTTAGAACACCAGCATTCATCACAATCTTCGTAGGACTCCAAAATGTTTTTGTTGTTAGATGACTATTGGAATCCTGAGTTAATCTCCAGTATAAGTACAGACTCACAGCCCAAGTAGCAGAAGCAAATATTATGCCAAAAAGAAAGGATTTGAAGCGTTTTGAAGAAGACATATTACCTGAAAATATATTAATTAAAATTTTTTAATTAAATTACGAAAACTTAATCTTTAAAGTACATTAAGTTTGATATTTTATTATCCTTTACAAATCTATATTTGTTTTAGTGTCACGTTTTTTTTAAAAATTGTGTACATTTGGTGTAAACAATATTTTATTTATTTTTGTGTACAGTAATATAATTTGAAATTACATTTAAATGCTAACCAAAAGTGAAATATTTTTAAACATTTTAAAAGAAAATTGTGTCCAAGGGTTGTTTGGGAATATTATATAATCTTTTAAATTAAAGTATTTACTTTTTAATTAAAGTACATGTTTATAATATACCTTTCTGGATAGACATATGAGGTGTGATAAAAAAAATATGGTGAATAATTTTTTATTTAAAAAAGTAATAAACTTACATCGAATACGATTTACTCTCCTTCAAGTTCTGTTCTTGGCTGGCAATCCACTTATCCCAACGTTGAATCTATAATGGGAAACATTTCTGAAAGGCTTCTTTCAGAAAGACGTTTAGCTGCTTGGTCATGGCCATTTTAATGTCAGGAATAGAGTCAAAGGTTCTTTTAAGCAGTTTTAATTTTTGGAAAAAGCCAGAAGTCGCATGGGGGATGTGGACAGACAGGAAGACGTTTTTTGGCCAAAAACTTGCAAATGAGAAGCGAGTTGTGACACGGCGCATTGTTGTGAAGAAGAAAGCCATTTGCCAATTTTTCGGAACCGTACGAGATGTTAAGATCTACCGCAAATAGTCATTTGCCTTTTTAAACGAACCAATGTTTCTACTATTTGCACATTTCCGTCTGTTTTTGAGGTTTATGTGCCAAACGCTGCTTGTCTTCAACCGACTCAATTAAGCTTTTAAATCAATCATACCGCTTGTACACAGTCTTCAGAGTTACCACATTATCGTCATACAGATTTTAACATTTTGTGAAATTCTTTGGCATCCTTTTGCAACTTAAAACAAAACTTAATGTTAATGTGTTGTTAAAAATCCATGATATGTGACAGACACGATAAACACAACCTTACTCTAACAGCTCTGGTAGTCAACTGACAAGCTCCAGCGTGTCTCCAATAGATCATGCTGCTAGGCAAATTACATAATATGGATGTAGCGTCAGCAGTTGCCGCTATAAAAATTCATTGACCGTATTTTTTGATCACACTTCGTAGGTCTGGGGTCAAACCCTACATTGTGGTAGTGTTACATTACTCCATTCTCAGTGTTAAAAACTTATTTCATAAATGTTTTAGTTCAGCACTTTCTCCAACAGATGTTAAAAATATTAATCAGTCATTGAAAAAAGTAATATAAACTTTGTTATTATAAAATTTGAGCTTAGCTAGTGAGAACAATTCACAATAGTAAATGTTGAAAGCTTTTACTTGAAACCTCAAAACACACTAGTTCATTAATACATATTACTTTTGGCAATGATGACACCTTCCTCAGTGACAGGGAAAATATATTTTTTTCAAGGGACAACTGGCAGGCTTTCATATACACGAAGCTAGTATCCATGAATAAAACAGTGTGTAATGAGGTTTTGAGTAAACTCTTTTCAACATTTACTGTTACCCTCTTTATTGGTGCACATTTAAGTGAGGAAGGGCATTGAGAAAAAATGTTTTTACACCATTATTTTTTGTTTCAGTGCAATAAATATGGTCTCAAAATTTAAAATCTAAAATGTTAAAATAGGTAATTTTGTATTATTATAAAATATTTGTCATCAAATGTCATGTTTTTGACTTATTAAACTTTGAAAATTTTGTATGCCTTCCATTTAGAAAATGGAAAAAATGTTTTTCTGAAACTATAAAAACAGGTTTTCTGCAATTTCAAGAATAGGTTTTAGTTTGTGCGAAATATGAATTTGATTCCTTTAGCCACCTTAAAGGTTTAATTAATAAAAAAAAAACAGAAAATTAGGTAATATAGGACTATACTTTATTGGAAATGTTTTATTATTTTGACCTGAGGAATCACTGGTCAAATTTGGTTGAGCAATTTGCCGACAAACTGTATGTTTAGCTGTGTATTATGTAATGTATTACATATACCAAAAGCAATCTATAGGCATCCAAACTAGGTTTAGTTTCTGACTTGGTTCAGGTACAAATTGTGCTCGATTTCTGTGCCATAATGTCTTCTGTAGTGCCAACAAATTAGTTATCATTTCTGGGTGATTTTAGAAGATAAATAGCCAACACTATAAAACTAATACACAGAAAGACTTTATACAAAGTAAAAATGAAAAGTAATATATATATATTTTTTAATAAGAAAGCAACAAATATATACAATAATAAAACATCAATAATACACTATCAATGATAAGTGAATAAGTGCAGCTACATATATAATATGAAAACAAAAACTTAGAATAAACAATACCCTATTATTCTGATTCACTTGACACCCATATGTCATAAACTCGATGCTTTACTTCAAAGTGCTGAAGTACAACAATCAAATTCCAAGATCAGTATTTGTAGCACTGCATGTTGTGTATTTCTGTCTCAGGCGTGTTAAATGTGGATAACCAATATGTTAAATTTAAAGCTGCATTATATGATCATAAAAGTATAAATATCTTGAAATGGCCACCTCTGCACCTAAAATAATATAATTTAACATGTATATTATTGTATATTTTTTCATATCATTTTGTGTTAATAATTAACTAATAAAATACTGATTATGTTGTCTGATAAATAATGTTCACAGATTCCAAAGAACTTGGAATTCCAATAAATGTAACATAAATAATAGTAACTATTATCTAAATGAAAAATAATAAAGCGTTGGATGTTTTCTCTAACCTGATTACTGCAGCCTAATCTAGCACTTATTTTTCTTTTGAGCGGTTAACATTTTTTTTAAGCAGTTGATTATATGTTTATATAATGGACAGCTATGGTAGATATATAGTTTTAATGACATTGGTTAACAAATTTTTTTTAATTACTCGTTTTAATGTGTAGAACATGAATATCAAATTTTTTCCACGAAAATACGGAAAGTTATTTTTTTCACATTTTAGTTGTTGGTTTGCAATGGCATGTATAGCATGAACCAGATGCGCAGTAGCTACAGCGCACTGCACTACGTCTAGACCTGGTTGTAATTTTATACATTACTATATTAAAATATAACTACAGAGTATTCAGTCTGGATAGATTTGGTTATAATTTTATACATCACTATATTAAAATTTAACTATAAAATATTCAGTCAGGATAGATGTGATTGTAACTTTGGTAAATATTTTGAATTATTGCCGATGCAGAAAATTACAACCAAATCTATCCTGACTGAATACTTCGTAGGTATACTTTAATATAGGTAAATAATAATGTTGAATAAAATTATAACCAAATCTATCCTGACATGACACTTTATATGCATATTTTAATGTAGGTATATAGTAATGTTGTATAAAACTATAACCAAATCTACCCTAACTGAATACTTCTTAGGTATATTTCAATATAGGTGGATAGTAAAGTTGAATAACATTATAACCAAAAGTCGAATTTTTAGATTTTAAGTTTAGTATTAAAATTAACTGACTTTGGCGTAGTCAGTGCGCTGTAGCTACTGCGCGGCTGGTTCACGTTATACATGCTATTACAACCCAACATTTAAAATGTGGAAAAAGTAACTTTTCGTATTTTCCGCGGAAAAAAAGTTGATATTCGTGTTCCACACATTAAAACGAGTAATATAATAACAAACAAAAATTTCAACACCAACAACATTAAGACTATATTTTTGCCTTAACTGGTACTAAACTTTTGTTATTTATCTCGTATTTACTATGCATAACTCTTGTTACAATATTATAACATTATGGTATTTAATTAGCTTCTTTGAGTTATAACCTAGACATAAAGTATAGTTATATGATCTACAGAACAAAAATTAAGTATAATATGTAACTGAGTAAACTAAAGATTAAATCTCAAAAAATCCATGCTAATAGCTGTGTTATGATACTTTAAACAACTAAATACATATCTTGAATTTTGTAGTCTAGTACATTCGGAAAAACTAAATGAATTACTTTTACATTAGTTTAACCATCCGGACTTTAAATTTTGTAAAAACTTAAATAAAAACTTATAAAATTTAGATAAGTCTGTAACCATTGTATCCACTATCAGTTAATGAAAAGTTGATATAGGTTAAATTTCACCCTTACTCCACCACCTTTAACCTTGTTTGTTCTTATATATATTACTGAATTCATATTTTTGTCACCATTTCTAACATATTTCAAAGAATATACTGTTTCCCATACACATATAAACTATAACCTTTAAATGTAACCAAATAGTTTATTTACCTATAAAATTAAATACCTTTTAACGGTAAGTTTCTACACTCCAAATAGCAGTATTTCCCTAACGTATAATACATATATGGATAGTTTATCTTTACGTTTTTTTCTGTGATTGTAACTCATTAATCCAATAAAAACAAACCAGTTTATTTACATCTGGCAGAAACAGATGAACGTTTTATAGAAGTCTGGCAGGATTACCAACAATAATAATATAAATATTGTAATAATCGTTTATGGTTTATATTGTAGCTAATACAAAATTAATATCCAAGTTAACTAAGATGTGTTCATATAGTTTTCTGTAAGTATTTGATAAATGTTAATAAAACCTGTACCAGTAAGTTATTATTGTTTACAAATTTATGTTTATATATAGTTCTAATTTTCGTTCCACTGTTCTGTAGTAAATATTTAGTGCAATAGATGTGGCATTGGATCATTGTATGTTTAAATACTATATCACAGACTCGTAATTACATTTTTAAATGGATATTTTACGTTGTACATATAATCTGGTACTGATTCTCAGTCATATAATTATTACTAAACTTGAATAAATCCACTTTTAAATGCAGAATAAATGTTTACAAGAACTAATAAATCCAACTTTATTTTGAGAAATAATAACAAAGGAATTGTTATATTTGTTGCATCTTATAGTAACGTTAAGAAAATGTTAAATATTTCTAAATTTTTTAAGTTTCAACACATTGAAATTAATTTAAATAACTCACTAACAATGGAGACCGAAATTCAAAAAATATTAACCTATATTAGTTGATTCCATCTTCACGTGAACTACTAATTTCAAGTACAATCAAAAAAGTAAATGCTACTATAAACAAGTCTAACATATTTACAAGTGCTTTTAGTTAAAAATATGTTGAATATGTCAAACGCCTTTTAAACGGAGCTACTTAATAAGTACTTAGTCCTTAGCGTTTCAAATAATTTATAATTATGGTCTCTTTGCGTAAAGCTGTACTATAACGTAATATAAACTCATATAATTAACTCGTTTTCTATTCTATTGGGAATTTTTAATTAAAATAATTCAAATAATTCACTAAAGGTATATTTTATACCGATTAAATAATTATCACTGATTAATCAGGTGATTAATAATCACTGATTAGAAGGTGTTTTATTGGGTTTCAGTTCTTAATTACTGTTAGGTTAGTTGTTTGCTAATATTACGAGCTAATGAAAGCTATACTATATAACGCCGAAAGATATAAAGAACCCAAAAGCGCACTGCACACTACTATTGAATCCACCTTCGCAAATCACCTCATGGACACTAAACACTCATGCAAAAGTATGGAAAATAACATGAGCATCCTCCACACATGCAACAAAGGCCATAAATTGAACATACTAGAACAGTATGAAATATATAGACATAACAACACAAATAAAAATGACATCGTAAATGAACAAACACGGCACAGATGTCACATACTCTTCGATTACATCACTTCTAACTTTCAAAATAATGGTACCGAGGAAGCACAACTGCAGCAATCCTAGCGGCAAAAATACGAGGCTGAAGAAGTCGTAAGACGAAAACGTTTCCTCCAAGTGTAAGTTAATTTAACAACTTTAGTTAACAAAATGTATGGTCGCAAGTAATAGCAAAAGTGTAATAAGAAAAAGCTTTAAGTATCTCAGTCACTAGTGACATTTTAATCTACCTTCCTTTATAAAGTACATGACGCTATTCTGAATCTTATGAACTTCGTCTCATAATGTTGATGAGAGGGGAAGTACTTTATATATACAGTCGGCGCCGCTTATTGTGATCACGGTTAATGTTATCATTCGGTTATTGTTATCGTTTCATTGAAAAACCAACACGGACGTATATTAATACATTGTAATTAGGCCGCTTATTGTAATCATCTGTTCGCTTATTATTATCATTTAATTTGCCATTCAAAATCATATGCGTCAACGTATACTAGCATAGACCACGTAAAAATATCTACAAAGTAGTGTAAACAGCACGTGCAACACACAATGACGCCCAATTCATAGAATGTTTATTTTTAGAATGACAGACATACTTTATAACGGTTTCAGCACTTAGCACAGTTCTCAGAATGTCTCCCTTACTCTTTGTTTACGCAAACACCCTAGCCTCGCTGAGTCAACTTTAGTTGTTTGTTAACATTAGTTAACGACGCTATTTAAATCTTAAACAAAAACTTGATATTCTAGATAGGTACAGTAAATTACCAAAAATGAGTCAAAGAAACGCTGCTTCTCAACTTGGCGTTTCTCAACCTCTCTTATGTAAAATATTGAACAACAAAGAAAAAATCTTGTCATTATCAAAGTGTAATGCAAATGTTGACAACAAAAGACATCGTTCTGGGAAGGATCCACAAGTGGAATCAGCTTTGAAATTTTAAAGCCGCAGATGGATGGTTCAATCGATGGAAGAAAAGGGAAAACATTGTTTACAAGAAAATGTGTGCTGAAAAAAGAAATGCTGATTTTGTTGGAGCTGAGGACTGGTTACAATACGAATGGCCAAAGATTTTGGCCGAGTATTCTCCTAGCTGCATATACAATGCAGATAAAACAGGACTTTATTAACGTGCTTTACCCGAACATACTTACTTATTTAAAAATGAAATTGCTAACGGCTGTAAAATATGTAAACAAAGAATACTTGTTTTGTGTTGTGTTAACATGGTTGGTCATAAAGAAAAACTCTTAGTTATCGGTAAATCTAAAAATCCACGTTGTTTTCAAGGTATCAAAAAGCTACCGGTTGAATATCATTCAAACTCCAATGCTTGGATGACATCAAACATTTTTAATGAATGGCTAACTAAATGGGATACCAGCCTCAAACGCAACATTGTCCTTCTACTAGACAACTGCGCTGCACATAATGGCATGAGCACTACGCTAAAACACATCAAAGTGATTTACCTTCCGGCCAATACTACATAAATTATTCAGCCATGTAACCAAGGCATAATTAAAAATCTCAAAAGTTTTTATCGACGAGAGAAGCGTGCTTGAATTATAGAAAATATGGATGAATTTCAAACCCTTACCTCAAATGAATTGGCTAAAAAAACTTCTTTACTCGATGCTATTCATCTGATAGGAAAATCTTGGAATGAAGTTTCTGAAAAAACTGTGAAAAATTGCTTTAGAAAAGGTGGTTTTTTTGTTGAAGAAAATCAAGAGCAAGCTACATCTGAGGAAGACTCTGAAGAGAACTTGAAGCTTTTCGATTTGTCCTTAAAAGAATATACTGAGTGGATGGAAGTTGACGATAGTATTGAAACAGCAGCGGAAATGACTAAAAACGATATTTGTGAGGTAGTTGCTCCAACATCAAAAGTTACTGAAGAAGAAGAAGGCACCGATGATGACGAGAATGATAAATGTGTACCGCAAAGATCTAAGCAGGAAGTTCAGCAAAAGCTCTTGAGATTCTAAGGCAGTATGTTCAACAAAAAGCAGAAAATTTCAACAAACATTATGAATATGAACAATTTATAAACAATATTTTACGAGAATACTACAGACAGTCTTATATAGAGGAATTCTTCGAGAAAAAATAAATGTAAATTTGAAGTGTAAATAAGATTGAAGTGTTTTATAATGAAGTTTTATGTGTTAAAATGTTTTGATCAAGTGTTTTACGTAGTTCTATATACTGTATTTTTATCAATTATGCTAGATTCAGTGTTTGAAAAAAATCTGCAGTGGAATAAAATAAACTGACATGAAATATGCCCACTATTTTAACAAGTAGAAAACTAAATTACAGAAATTCTACTACTGTACATAAAACTGTCCGGAATAGCATCAAAATTTGGTAAGTACAGTTTAATTATAGTGTTACAGAATTAGAATTACTTGATGTAATGTTAGGCTTACATATCGTTCAGAACAAACAGTTGTGGCAATAATACAGTGAGTTCAATGCAGTGCGGCTGTAGACTACATCGTGATTAAGCGTTCGGTTATTGTTATCGTTCGGTTATTGTTATCAAATATGCTTCTAACAAATATGATCACAATAAGCGGCGCCGACTGTATATATGAAAGATATTTATTTGTTATCTTTATATTGTTGAAGAATTTATTAGCTATTAAGTTTCTAATAGTCACATCTTTAGGCTTCTAAATAATTAAACAATCATGAAAATTTAATATCATCTACATTTATTTACCTCGTAATGCATTTAGATATAAATTCTTAAGGAATTTAAGGTGTTGAATATTGCAGTTATCTGTTACACAATTAATAAAGTGACCTGCAAAGTCGAGCTGAATTGAACTTGAGAATGATGCATTCAATAAATTTACCAATTATTTCAAAAAAAATAATAAATCAAATTTTAATACACAAATTTTACACAAAAGATAAAGACGAAAAAGAAATTACATTTGAAACGTTTACACTGTTTTAAATCTGGTGTTTACATTCGTTTAACATGTTAAGAATTTACACAAACATTTTCACTATTTTAGTATTTATGGCATGGACATGATATCCACAAAGAGATTGCTTCTACATAAAATAAAATACATTTCAAATTAATTTACCTAACAAATAATAAATTATGTACAAATAAAATTGTTTAGTATAAGATCTCCTTTCATTATGAGTTACCAGGAATTAAAAACCAGTAATATAGAAAAATGAGTTTTTTAAAGTAAATTCCTACTAAAGCCGACGAAGAAAAATTTTATCATATATATATATATATATATATATATATATATATATATATATATATATATATATTTAATTTGTTATTGAATTTTAACAATAAATAAATATATATATATATATATATATATATTTATTGTTAAAATTATCATAACAGTTAATATATAAATAAATATGTATATAAAAAGAATAATATTTTCTCCCTCTGTTAAGTATATGGTGTTTTTGTATATTATTTTTGTTTGTTACTATTTAATTAGTTTCTTTTTCCGTTTCTAATTTATGAAACTGATGGTGGTCTATAACGTATTATTTTATTCATCTCTAGTAATGCTTCACTATTGCAATGAACGTTTTTTCTTATAATTTCATATACCTATTAAATTAATCGCTTTCCTGCAATTGCGCTAGCTCGTGTGTATGTGCTCGTGTGTGCGCGCACGCGCACGTTTGTGTGTGTGTGTGTGTGTTTGTTTTGAAATACAATGCAATTAATTACGTTAGGATTAATAAAACTCGGACTGACAGGTGTTAAGACAGGTGTTGTGGGGGACGGGTAAAACTAGGTTTGATGAACTCAGAGGGGGCAGGTGTTGCACTGCATATGTAGGTATTAGCTCTATATAAACGAGCAAAACTTTTAGAGACTGTTCACTTCTATGCATGACTTTATAGAGTGAACACTATGTTCTTGTTAGCTTTTTAAGATATTTCAATGTTTTAATATATTTTTTATTCCCTTGTATTTTATATAGGTTACTTTGGTTTTATGCTTTGTAAAGAAGGTATGCACCCCGAGATAAAAGTTTTTTGCGCTTCAAAATAAGTAATCTTGCTTGAAAGCCAAAAATTCTGTGAAAATATCGTTTGGTGCCCATGCCAGCTGTTCTATTGTTCGCATATCTTGGTCATATCTTATTTCCAAAGCATATAATCTGAGATAACATCTCGGTATTGTGAGTTTTTGTTAGCTTGTTAACATAAATAATTATAATATATGTTTATTCCCTTGGTGTAATTTCTATATATCACATTTGTTTACATTACATTGTGTTATTTAATTTTTTTTGCATGTTAGACTAAATGTTTAGATGTATTTTGTGGTTGCATGTTAAATTTTAAAGAAAATTTACGTACTTTTTCGTACTTTTATATTTCTATATTGATTGTAGTAACTAATATATATAATTATATATTGTCTTGCATTACTTTATATTGTTGTTTTTGTTTCCTTATATATTTTGTATTTGTGATAGGTATTTGTTAATAATTTAATAACAATTTTTTTTATTGTTTACTTTTCAGGTAAAATAATATATGTTTCTTACTTCCAGGTTTACATCATTAATATCCCTAATACTCCTTCCTCTTTCACGCACGCTAAGGCTATCTCCGGATAGTTTGTCTGGGGGCAACCCGGGCAAAGCGTGTTCTCCTGGACATCATTGTTTCTGTTCACTGGGAGCTTGATATCCAACCCCCATCCTCACCCACCTTTTTTGTCTTTTCCCCGAGGTGAGTAAACGTAGCGGATGATTGGCGAGATGAATTTCGCGTCATTCGTTGCGTCACCCGGCTTCCAATAATCATATAGCAAGGACGAATTCAGCATATGTCTAATATTCACTTACACCCCAATCCCTCTAGGTTGCCGTTGGTCTATTCGCTGGTGACGTGACGAATTGCGTTCCAGTCTAGTAGAGCGCCTAGGGATCCCTTTGTGCAGAGTGTTACAAGGACGATATTCAGTACATTCTGCTTAGAGTCACTCCTTCCTATTCTTTCCCATAGTTTTAAGGAAAATTTTTTTTAAATATTTAAACGACCTTGACCCAGTTTTTAGCTGGAAGAAAATGCTTCACACATTTTCCAAAGCTTGGATGAAAGTTAGAATACATTCTGTTACCTCCTCCCCCCGAAAAAAAATAAGTTCAATTCCCCCGCAGAGTTACTTCAATTTGTGATTTGGAACACTTCAATTCCTTCCACCTTACCCCGATACCTTCTTTACTCAACTATTCTACTACGTTAAACCTCACCTATCTCTTCACATCCAAAACGTCATTCTCCCCCTCCCTTCCTAGTGATACAGTATAACCCCTCCTTCGTTTTAAATTGTATAAATAGCATAGACTCGCGACAACTTCATCATTTTGCTTCTCAATCTTATAGCTGAACAATGGATCCAACCGTCAGGATTTCTACAGCTCCTCTAAAAATGTCCACCATACATAGGAGAACTGAAACCGCAAGCACTTCAAATACCGCAGCCGATCATTTCAACAACCTGGTTAAGGACCTACTGCTAACAGATAGTCGTGTTAAAAATTGTAAAAACAAATCCTCGACTATTTTCCCGAAACCTACTGCAGCCAAAAAACTTGAGTTTTTACCTACTCTACCCTCCAATCCCCAAAAGCAATTCCGACTTTGTACATACAGATTTTCGAAAGGAATAAAGAGAGACGGAATATGCAACGCTCGTATTATAGGTGATGGTGTTATACTGTGCAGCCGTCATCGCGAGCGTAATACAACAGGCCTGAAAGAAACAAAATCTTCCACAAATAAGACTTAAAAAAATATTTTGCCGAAAATAAAAATATCCAGACTCAAAACTAACACCAAATATCGACTTCTATCATACTTGAACGATGATGAGGCCATCGTGGGAACTACGAAAGATGCCTTCATCATACATTTCCCTTTTAAGAAGTTTAAAAAACAACCTGTTAAAGACGGATGGTATCTTGAAGTAAAGTTTGCAGATCACAACTCCAAAAAGAAGCTTCTACATTGGGTTAAAAAATAATACCATTCATCTTCTCAGCAACTGTTTCCTCATACACACCCTCCTTTCCTTCATTTGCTTTCCTTTCCAAGAATAGAGCAGCTGATGGGTTCGCAGATCAGCTGCTCTATTCTCTTTATTATAAACGACCTTGGCACATATTTACCAAAGCTACTACAAAAGAGCAGCATGTTAAAGACGAATGCTAACCAGAAGTAAAGTTTGCAGACACCAACTCCAACAAGGAAATTCTGAAATTGTTGAAAATAATTAGTGTTGTCTTTCTCACTAAAGGTTTCCTCTTAAACACCCTCCTTTGCTTCGTTTCCATTCAACCAGATTAGAGCAGATGATGGGCTCACGCACCTGCTGCTTCAATCTTGGTAATTACGGATGATCTTGAAAGAAATATATACAACAACAATGCTACTACATAAGAGCAGCATGTATAGGACGATAGCTTTTTATCTATTTATGCAACTTCATATAATATTATAAACACACTATCTGAATTCTCAGTATTATTTTGTTTACAGGTGTGGGAATATGTCTGAGGAAAACTTTCTCGATGAAATAACCTTGCTTAGGAAATTGATAAAGTCAAAGTATAATCGGTTTAAGATACGAAAATTTGAGAGCGAAAGTAGAGTACAAAAACGTTTACATTATATTATAGAACCTATCACAGAGTTGATTAAAACCGCTTTAAATAAAATACTGTCTGAAAAATCTTCGTATAAATCCAAAACGCTAACCGCGTGTGATTCGGGAGAACGTCTTGCAAAGTATAGTTTTATTCCTAAAGCGGTGTCATCTCCTACGACCCACTCTTTGACGGACGACACAGTGTTAGAAAGGGTGAAAACAGACCATACCTCCTTATTATATCCTGAATTTACAGACTTAAATGTAATAGCTGAGACATCCGTTCCCCCAGAACCCAGTGTCGGCGAAGTTATATCAACTCCGGGTGCTTATGACGTAGCAACAGAGTGGTTAGAGGAGACTTTCGTTAATCCGCTCACTAAATCTTACATGAAGAAATTCATGAATGACGCTGCCGGTAATAAAAAGAGTATTGATCATACATACGGTCCACGTTTGGAGAAAGATAACATCTTTGTTGGTGACACGCAATTGTTGTTCGAAGAAGATGGTGGTCTGCGATTGGGTGATACCGTTTACAATCCGACTAAAGGATTGTATGAGCTTCTTTTTAAGAGAATGCCGGATGATGACGTCTATGACGAGAATGATATCGCAGCCTATAAAGATATATTAGTCAAGACCAACGCTCATAGGATTGGCTATTTGCGAAACAACAGGATTAATCGCCAAGTAAATTCCTTTAAATATAGGAGTGTATTAGCTCAAATGTTTCCCACAACATACTACGGATCAGGGATGGGATACAGCAATAGCAACAGCAGACACTTAATGATAGTTCCAGCTAAAGTGGGTAACTTTACTCAAACCCTTAAAGATATAAACATACTGAATAACGTAACACCGTTCTAGGCACTAGGTCAGTATGTCAAGGTTATATATAGTTATTAGAATAGATCAGCTGATGGGTTCACCCATCATCACGTAACCACGTACTTTGCCATGGGGCGACATAACATGATAGATTGTATTTACATAGGGCAAACCTATAGCAAAATCCCTAAGCAGCTATTACGAGATAAAGCCAATCTCATTATCATGTTCAAGCAGGATGAGACTAACACGAGACACGTATACAACGATCACGTAGGTGCTGATATGGAATACAACAGATTTAAAAAGATATGTTCTACAGCGTGGAATGATCATTTCGGATTCCTAGTCGTCGATAAGGAGCGTAACATCGATGAAGGTCGATACAGACTGGGATTTGACAGATACGTTGTAATAAACTCGCAGAGCGATTTACAATGTTACCATTACGATACAGCTATTCAACTGGATAACAAGCGATAAATAAATACATGGAGAAACAAAGAAAGTTGGTAAACGAAATAAAAGTGTTGAGCGATACCATCAGAAAAAAATGAAGCCTTGAAGTTAGGCATAAGCGAAAAGGGATAAATACTTGGAGACCACTTTCAAACCGATAGTAGAACCGTTAAAGAAGATATCTGAAAAACTCGGTGAAAACGCATGGATTGATGGTGACGCGCAAGACATAATACGCTTTAAACAGGAGTCGGGCGCTGAGTTGACGGACACATCAGCAGACTATGTAACGGATGCAGATGATGGAAGAACGTCTGTTCACGAGTCAACTAAAGACGTCAGTATATTGAGCGATAATATATCGAGTAAAGGTCCTATGGGTAAAAAGTATTTATTAAAGATGTTAGATTCAATGTCTGATACAAGCAGGAAGAAACAATTCCATACGTTCGGTGCTCGGTTGGCTAAAGACGGAACATTGGATATAGGTGACACGAAATTGGAGATCACCAATAAAGATAACATACTGGTAAAGAATAAAACTTTTCGAGGTACGCGCGGTCTGTTCGAGCTAATCTTCAATTATATTCCAGAGAAATATACCAAAAGAGATCTCGAAAATTTTAAACGCATTTGCCAACTGACCAACGCTCATAGAAAGGGATACAGTTCTAACGCACCTGTGTACAGGAACAGGTCAAAGAAATATAAAAGAATTATAGCACATCTATTTTCTTCGAGAGAAGACAAGAGCAAATCAGGAGCTGGTGCGAATTTAAAAGACACTCAGCATACCAACGTTGTTTATTACAATAATGCAAACGAGTTAGTGAATCGTCTGCGTTTGTTATATGACTCTATGTCTGCAGGACACACGGGGCTAGAGAACGAGGTAGTGTCGTTGACAGAAGAATTAAAACGAAGAAACGTTATTGCTTAACTTCATTTATAAAGATGAGCGTGGACAAGTTTGGTCGCCATCAAATCTCCAAGAGTAAAGTCGCTGTTAGAGCTCAGTCAGGTGAACGGGGTCTCAAAGGACCTTCAGGCGTAGGATTCAAACTCACTAGAAACGGAAATTACGATATGCAAAACAAAATTATCGAAAATGTTGGTACACCTGTGTCATCAAACGATGCTGTTACATTGGAATACGTCAGGTCTGTGACACCGTTATTATCGAAAGATGGTTTCGAGTTCTACAACAAACGTTTGAGCGGAGTTGGTAACCCTATAGAACAGTTGGATGTCGTAAACATAGAAACTCTAGAAAGGTTCGCGTCTTCACTCTTCCATTACATGCATACTGGAGACGGGAGAAGAGTAGCTTTGCCGGGTGTAGATGGACGTACCTATTTAAACTGGAAGTACATCTTTGGTGGTACAAAGTTGAAGTTTATTCCAAAAGAGGAACCAGTCGCAAACCAGAGACAGAAGCAGGATTCAGTCAGACAACCGAAAGCTATAGCAGAACCTGAGGAAACATATAAGAACGACTTTTCTGAAGGAGAAAATCGAAAATTGAGCAGTGGAGGGGATACAACGGATAATATAAATAGATACGATAACACAAGATGCAGAGTACATACGCACGAAGGAAGTGGAGAGTTGCACCTAGTCTGCAAATAGATAGTATATATTCAAGAAAATATTTCAGTTTATAATATAGGAGATATGGTTGCATACCCGAGATACAGTACACCTGGAAGCAGGCTGGAATCGTTCAACAACACCAGATTTGTATACTCCCGCCCTTATGCTTGGCAATTTGCAGAAGCCGGTTTTTCTTTCACTCTCCACCTGATGGCGTTATATGATTTTACTGTGGTGGTGGTTTAAAGGATTGGGAAGCACATGAATTTCCATGGATCGAACATGGTGGATGGTTTCCGAGGTGCGGTTATTTAAAATTAGTAAAGGGTGAGGATTTTGGAGCACGATGTCATGCTGTGCGTAGGATGACGTTCTACTCATACCCAATACCAATACACCCCGCAAAGAAGAGGAAACAGGGATAAGCAACGCCTTTATTGTACAAGGCTAATGTAATATATTGTTATATAGAGAGCGAAACTAAAAATAATACATATTTCAAATTTACTTCTTGAAAAGGAAACATCCGTCATAAACTTACAAGATGGCTTTGACTGCTAGATATATAGAGTATTATCCGCTACGCATCGATCAAAAAGATGCTGTTAACGTTTTCTCAACTGAGATGAATAAGCTATTGGATCAAGGATTCAACATATGAGGGTTACAGTCGGCGCCTCGAACTATGGAAAGGATACTATCGACACTCGTGGAACGTCACCAATATCTTATCCTCCAGAAGCGGAAAACCAGCCGTTGACGGTATTGCGGAGGAATAGAATTGACCGGAGAAGAGCTGTTATTTCCATTTACTATTTAGTTCAGTGTAATACAATGTAAATATTATTTGTTTGTTCAATAAAAAGTTAATGTGATACATGTGTTAGTAATTATTGTTGTGAAAATAATAACAATTATTAAATATATGCTATAAAAAAAATATAAAAAAATAATAAATAAAATAAAACAAGAAATAATTATTGCAAGCATTTGGATGTGATAGAGGTATTTCTTTATTTAAATAAAAAACTTGGTATGAAGTGGTTCGTTATTATAAACTAACAAGTTTCTACAACAAATGGACATTCTATATGAAGTAACCGTGTAGATAAATAATAGATACATATATATTTAATATGTTAAATGGTAAAACATTTAGTTACGGAAAGAAGTTTGTAAGAGAAGGAAGTGGTTTATCATCATCACTTGTAAGACTTGCGAAGAAAGCGGTCGGTATTATTCCAGTTAGTGCCGTAGTCAACAGGGCTATCGACGCTTTACCGGTGGAATTACACATACCGGGTGGGTATAGATATTGCGGACCAGGTACAAAGTAGAAAAGTTTGGCACGAGGAGATCGGGGTATAAATAAGTTAGACGAAGCCTGTAAGGTCCACGACATAGTTTATTCCCGATATTCTGATTCAGCATCACGTTCTGTAGCAGACAGGGTTATAGCAGAAAAAGCTTGGCAAAGGGCTAAGTCTAGTGACGCTAGTTTTGGTGAAAGAGCGGCTGCTTTAGCGGTGGCCGGAGCGATGAAGGCAAAAAGTGCAATCGGAGGTGGACGGATGAAAAGGAGAATAAGAAAAAGACGTAAAAGGGTGTCTGTCAGAAGAGTAGGTCGAAAGAGGACAGACAGTAAGTACAGGAGGGGGTTGTACTTGCGACCGTACAGAAATGTGTATTAAACAGTCGTAGAAAACTCGTATTACCGCATTGACGAATGAAGAGCTTGAACGTTACGTATACTGCCTTTCTATACCGAATTTCAGAGGCGTCTTTATGAGAGACAATCTTCCGTCAAAACCTCGTGTAAACGAATCAGCTATAGTGAACTTGGACAGCACCGTCGGGTCGGGAACGCATTGGGTCTGTTACAAAAAATTAGGAAGCACAGTGTTTTACTTCGATAGTTTCGGTAACTTGCCACCACCATCGGAATTAAATCACTATTTACGATCGGCAAAAACAATTCTATACGATTATGAAAGAAGACAACCGGAAGAGTCGTTCATTTGCGGTCATTTATGTTTAGAATTCCTGGCAAATAAAGTCAGTGTCGTTTAAGATGTCTTCGTACGCGGTATCCCTTACTGGGGACGAGTCTATACTGAGGAGCGTGTAGTTTCCACCTCTAAGGCGGCACGAAGAAAGCCAGTGGGAAGCGGTTCTATTAGAATTCACTACATACAATTCCATACCAAACGTCACCAAAGGCATTAACAACAAATTACACTACAGCAAAGCGGGTGACGTAAAAAACAAAAAAATATACGAGATAGAATTGCCTACAGGGTCTTCCGAAATTGACGAAGTGAACAGAGTGTTACATAGGTCCATAGGTTACAGCAACTTTTCGCTTACGGCAAATAACAGCCTCCTTCGATGCGAAATAGTTACTAAATTCAACATACATTTCGATCAACCACATTCTATAGGATCCCTGTTGGGGTTTAAAAGAAACCTCGCACCGAACGAAGAAAAAACCTCATTTAGGCGATGAAAAGGTGAATATTATAAAGGTAAACAACATCGAAATTTCCTGTAACATCATAGACGGTTCTTACAAAAACGGAAAGAGGGAACATATTATACATTCGTTTTTTCCATCGGTTCCGCCGGGATATAAAATAATAGAAGTACCACAAAATCTGGTTTACTTGCCCATAAAATTCATTTTGATTTTAGAAGTCGTAGTGAGAGTGCTTGATCAAGACGAGGATCCAGTTGATTTTAGAGGAGAAACTATAAACATCAGGTTGCATATAAAACGCGTATGAGTATGGGCTTGGACTTTATTAACGATACTCTTGGTGGAACGAAATTCAGTTCTTGTGAACAGATAGAAAGGATAACAAGTGAGAACAAGACGTTTCTAGAAAGAATAGGTTTCACAGTTCTTAACACCGGATATATTAGACATAGGCCAGGGTCCGGTGTTCGACGAAACGATTTGGGAGAAGGAGTATCACAGCCACAACCCTTACGCTCCATCCAGATTAGGAAATAACGACGAAATCCGTATTCCTATTCAATCGCAAGACGCGTACACTCTGCCGTCGGACCTGTACATCGAAGGAAAGGTGACGAAAAAAGATGGGACGGTGGGAACGGAAGTCCCGTTTGTGAATAACGCGATGTCGTATCTGTTCGAGGAGATCAGATATGAAATTTCCGGTGTTACGGTTGATTCTGTGAAACGCGTGGGAATAACCAGCACTCTAAAAGGCCTATTATCTTTTTCGGCTCCAGATCGCAACATTATAAGAATGTCCGGTTGGTTGTATCCTACCGATATTAATGAAAAGCCGAACTCAACAGGGAATTTTGACTTTTGTATTCCGCTTCAATTGCTGTTGGGGTTTGCAGAGGTTTACCGTAGAATAATAATGAACGTACGTCAAGAGTTGGTTCTAATACGATCTTCTTCAGACAACGATTGCATAATAGGAGCTACCGGGGCAATCGATGCCACATTGGATTGGAAATGCGTTTTGGAGAAGATAGTATGGCGGGTGCCGCACGTGAGATTGTCGGATGAACACAGGGACAGGCTTTTGAGAGAGCTAAACGATGACCACGAGATCGTGGTACCATTTAGGAGTTGGGAGTTGCACGAATACCCCGTACTGCCGCAAACTCAGAGACATTCATGGACGATAAAAACGTCGAACCAAATGGAGAAACCAAAATTTGTAGTTTTTGCATTTCAGACTAACAGGAAATACGCCATTACAAGATATTCAACTTATTTCGATCATTGAAATCTTAAAAACGTAAAACTGTTCCTAAACTCGCAGTTTTTCCCGTACGACAACGTTAGCGCCGATTTTTCGAAAAAACGTTATTCAATGCTGTACGAGATGTACGCTAAGTTTCAATCATCGTATTACGGGCGTAAAACGTGCCTCTGTTTTCTCCGGAATCGTATGTGGAATATTCACCAATAGTGGTTATTGATTGTTCGAAAGAGAACGAATCTGTGAAGAGCTTAACAGTTAATATCAGGTTAGAATTTGAGACAGCAGAAAATATTCCTGACAAAACGGCTGCTTACTGTTTGATTTTACACGATACGATAGTAACTTATACGCTTCTCAGTGTAGTGAGAGTGTCGTAGAGGTTTTTTGTTTGATTAGTGGGAGGGGGTGGCGATGTATATAAGAAAGTCGGATGGAGTTGTTTTCATTTAAAACTTTTTGATCTCGGCCAGTCAAGAACACTTTCCAGACATTCATAGTTAGAAAGGACCTTGAACGCACATAATGAACACATGTAGTGAGACGGACGCACCTTTAGCGGGTGGTGTTAAGTTGGAAGAAAACGTGGATGATACGGTTTCTAATGAAAATTAAAAAGAAACTCGTGTAGAAATACCAGAGTTTAAAGACATTGACAACGCTCTAACCTCGCTCTATAACAACGCAATACGTCTAACGGAAATGAAAAGGAACAGGGAAGACGATCTTGAAGACGACATAAGCGATATGTTTATCGGTGCCTATCTCCGTGCTTTGTACCCTCTAACTGCGTGCATGGGAAAGAACGTGACCGTAGAGGTTTTTGAGTCTCTGTCTCTTTCGCCAGGAGTGTTCATCAACCACTCCAAAAGATACATATTGTTTACAGCGGATTCGTTCATGACGTTTGTCGGCTACTTGAACGTTTTTGAAACCTTCCTAGCCTGTCGAGAAAGCGGAAAGAAGACACGTTTGATATTACCCGGAACAGATATCAAAGTTGACACCGTAAAGATATACGGTAAACACTACGTTCGTATTAAAGATTATCATCGGAACGGGCAAAAGGTTATGTTGAGGCCTAGAGAATTTTACGTACTGAATGGTGTGGTTCCTGCCGTTGAAAGGTATTTGGAACAGTTGAAGTTGTCTGAGGAAAGTATTAGAGACTATGTAGAGGCTTGTTTAAAAGGTGGGATTGGTGAGCCACCAGAGTACGGGTACATTGATTATAGTATATACAACCGGTTGCCACAAGAGTTTGAACTCAATAGACAGCTGTTGCTTATGTTGGATCAAGAAACGAGCGTCGAAGACGAGGAGGAAGATATCAAGAACGTTGAACCGATAACGTCGGGGGAAGATGAGACCGTTACGAGCATTCTTCCTAAGCAGGAAGAGGTATAAAAGGCGACAAGGATCGAGACCTATTTGCATTCTGCATCCGGACTTTTTGGAGATTAGAGGACAAGGAAAAACAAATAATGGATCTGCTTGCGTGTTAGAGCTGCAATGTTTTAAAGGAGAGTGTAACGCGTTTATAGTGAAGGAACTCGTGTTATTTGACCTACAAACAAACGCTACCTACACGTTCCTGTTTAAACCGCCTTTCGAATACTCTACCTTGAGCAATAAATACAAGAAAACCAACAATTGGTTGAGTAAGAATTATCATCACATATCGTGAGAGGAAGGGTTCGCCGATTACGTAGAGCTTCGTAACGTCATGTTACACTACGTGAAACAGTTCGATCTGATGTTTACAACGGGTGACGAAAAGGCGAAATGGATTCGTGGTTTCACTTCTGCTGAAGTTATCGATATCGGTTCCTCAAGAGAATGGACCTTCCTGAGAGGAATCCAGAACGTTTGTAAAAGCGTTATAGACCCGCAACACAAAGAAAGTAATTGCGCGCTTCTACGTGCGATGAAAGTCGCGACAGTCTTAAGACTATGACTACAATAATAAGGGAGGAGGAAACGCATTATATAAACCAACGAGAGCGGTGGTTAGACATCATTTCCTTATAGACCCCAGGCAGCGCTACACGATACAGTTACTTCTCCTCCGTAACTATGAACCGCGAAGCAACTTTACAGTCGATAATTCAACAGTTCAACTCAAAGTCTAAAGCTGACGGGTTGCCCATAAAGAAATGTTCAGAACTGAAGGAAGGTAAAAAGTATTCGGTGCACTACCTCAGAAAAGTCGACACTACTTACGGGGAAGCAGTTGTTGCAGCGCTCGGAGGTTTCCCATACAAGGAAGGAGAAGACTCGAAATTCCAGATATTCCTACCTAGACGCTTCATCACGCTGTTGGCGAACATGGATTTGGATGAGGTGGGTGCCGGCGAATTTCACATAGTCTCCAACGGACCGTCCGGATGTGGGTCCACCGAACTAACTTTGCATCAGTAGCTGTATTAGTCTAAAAAAAAATAATTGTATTTTTGTTATAATATAGCCATGTAATTATAACATGCTATTGTATTTGTGTAAAAAAAAATAAATAAAAATAAAAAAGTAAAAAATAAATAAATAAATATATTAATTAATAATAATGAAGTGCTTGCGACTCTTTTTAAAAACATCTTCACATGACCTTGACCCACTAACCAACTACTCATCCCACATCTATAACACAAGTATGTCGTCGTCATCATCTATACAAGTTCCCAATTACGTTATGGGAAGATATTTTGAAATTTAGTTCAATTTTTGTTTTGTTAATTTTCATGTTTATATATATATATATATTTTTAAACCTAGTATAATTTTCACAAAGTTAATATTAGGATCTTGTGCGCACAAGGACGATATAGTAAAATATAAGTCAGCAACGAACTGGGTACGGTATATAATACACACATTCCTTTACAAAAACACATGTCAAAATGACGTCATTCTCTATGATGTTCTCGGTAACCAATGGTTTTTACATTGCCCAAACATGTCCGAACATGTTTTTAATTACGTCACACAATCGTGAGCACGCGCACGCACACAAACGCACAAGCGCGCAGGTAAAGTTTTAAAAACGCTTTTCAATGGTCCGAACATGTTTATAACTACGGCAGTTAAATAACTCGAAACAGAGGTAGGTTTTTAAAAACAATTTATTCAGGCCAAATACCTGTTACAACAAACACAGAGTTGGAGAAACAAGCGCTAGCACAATGATATGTACACACAAGCTCACGAGCCGGAACCTATCTTAATAAATTAACATGCTTTTACATTTTGTAACCAGTCAAGATCTGGACAAGAAACAGATAAGAGACAGTTCAGTCTTTGCGACTGACACATTTATCGCGAAAATAAACCCATCACCTCGTAACGGATTTCAACGGTTTTAAAAAATACCTCAACCGTACACTCGCGCACACGGACGTTATAGTAAAATATAGGTCAGCAACGAACTGGGTACGGGATATAATACACACGTTCCTTTACAAAAACACATGTCAAAATGACGTCATTCTCTATGACGTTCTCGGTAATCAACGGTTTTTACATTGTCCCAAAATGTCCGAACATGTTTTTAATTACGTCACACAATCGTGAGCACGCACACACACACACACTCACACATGTACGCGCATATACACAAACGCACAAGTGCGCACATTTAATACCTTCTCCGTCACCACTACATTCACGTTACGCTCCAATAATTTCAGAAACCAACCCCAATTACCTCCCGTAATGGTTTTTAACGGAAAGTAACGTTTTTCAAAAAACACGTTTACCCTCTGTGATGAAGCGGCGGTTTTCTATCTACTCTCGTCGCACTTTATAAATTCTCTACATAAATAACTAATAATATCTACTAAATTTAAACTACTTAACTAAGTGAATACGTAATTGCTTACTTGCTGACGCGTTTCAAAACGTTCGTTCCTTTTACGAAGCTAACCCTTTACAGTACGAGAAGAGGGTTAGCTTGGTAAAAGGAACGCACGTTTGAAACGCGTCCGCAAGTAAGCTATTACGTATTCACTTAGTTAAGTAGTTTAAATTTAGTTTAATGAGCGAATTCAAGATGATTACATCAAGAAACTTTAATAATTTCTTTTATAATTCCCTTCTAAACCAAATTACCCCTTTTTGAAACATTTTCTTACAACCTGAACCCCACCCCCCTCAATTCGTCTGCACTCGGCCGAAGTTCCCCAAACTTAGTTCCGTTTGTGCGATGATTTTAGTTTTTTAAGAACGAGCATTTTCTTCCTCTTTATGTATTTCAACCAACCAGTGATAACATTTTAAAATTTCGTACGCATAACGTTCGGCTAACGGTTTTCTGATGTTTTGTGCTGTCTCACGTTACAAGCTAATTTTATGAGTTACCACACTCTACCAGGTGTTAACCTTCACATACTTTCATTGGTTTTCCAGAATTACTTAAACCATAGAAATAATCCTCTCTCTCTCTCTCTCTCTCTCACACACACACACACACACACACACACACACACACACACACACACACACACACACACACACACACACACACACACACACAAACACACACACACACACACACACAATGTTATAACATAGGATATGTTTCAGGCCTATGTACGATTAAGAAACAAGAAAGAATACATTTAAACACTATCAAAATATGACTGACAATTAAAAATCTTGTGTAAACTTGTCCACAATTAGTGATTTAGAGCTTGTCAGTTTTCCTTTAGTAAATACAAATTCAACCAGACCAATTATTATATAAAATAAAATTTGCATCTAAATAAAAACTCTTCTTGACAAGATCATTCAAATTCTGTATTGAAAGATGATTTATACTAAATTCGTTCGAAATAAATAATATTGATAGTAGTTAAAAGTGAAAGAAAACCTCACAATTAAAAATAGTTTGGTTGATTGAAGATATATAGTTTTGGGGATAAAGAGTCTCTTTTAAAGACTTTTTGAGATATTTATGTCCAAGAACGTGTTACCAATGAAATAATGAAAATAAGGACTTGTTGCCTACTTTACAAACGTATTTTCAAGATTTTGGGTTGGAAAATTACAAAATATTGAAGGTTGTAATACTGACCATATCATTTTTAAAGACTGAAACAATAACACAGGGAAAAAGAAAGAAAGAGGAATTATGACTTAGTAGAAACGTTTCCAAAGGCACTAATCCTAAAGATATTAGGTGATTGCTATTGTTTCTATCTTGAAGAAATTTATCGTCACATAGATTAAATTTTCGTCAATAAAGGCTGATATTTTGTCCACCTAGTACTTCCATATTACCACAATTCAATGTAATTGAGCAACATTAAATTTGTAAACATACGAGAAGACAAAATGAAAACATATTAAACGAACAGACACTCTACACTTCGATCGCGTTTCCAAAGGCACTGATTCTAAAGATATTAGGTGATTGATATTGTTTCTATCTTGAAGAAATTTATCGTCACACAGATTAAATTTTCTTGATTAAAGGCTGATATTTTGCCCGTCTAGTCATATTACCACAATTCAACGCAATTGAGAAATAATAAATTTGCAGACATACGAGAACACAAGATTAAAAATGAACAGGCTCTCTACATTTTGGTCACATTTTGAATACATAGTTCCCGCCGAACTCTACAGCGCGTTCTTACGGCTAACCAAGGTACTGATGATATCCCGTAGTGTGTTGAAAACATTTTGTCCTAGTAATTAAAAATTAACTTTAATTATACGATTTTACAAGTCATGGTATAACAAAACCCACTAAATAACTTGAGTGTGCTCTTGAGATCTAGATGAATAGAGTTAAAATTTGCCTAATAAATTTGTAGAACTCTGCCCTTTGAAGACCTGAGAGCTAGTAATATCATTATACAAGAAAGATGGAATTTTCTTACAAGTATAGAAGTAGGCTTAGTTTTACATTAAAAAAAAATTGAATTCGTTATAGATAACTTGTCATCTAATACACTTTTTCTATTGCTTCTATTAGTTATTACACTTTTGATATTACTTGCGACCAGACGTTTTGGTAACTTAAGGTTGTTAAATTGTTAACTTATACTTGGAGGCGTAGTCTTACGACTTCTTCAGCCTCCCGTAAGACAGAAACAAACCTCCAAGTGTAAGTTAACAACCTTCAGTTACCAAAATGTCTGGTAGCAAGTAATATCAAAAGTGTAATAAGTAATTAGCAACCAGCTCGTTATGAATAGCAAGAAGTCTTCTATTAGTTCGCACTGTCCTTATAAATACCTTGTTCAAATTTTCAACCGTTAATAAAATACTTTTATTTATCCACTTAAGTTCAAATACATTTTTTTAAACTTGCAGTAGATGACGCTTGAGGCTAATACAGTTTTTTTCAAATATTAGTTCATTAATTAATTTTAATTATTTAATTTTAGTTTTATGTGAGAGAAAAACTTTTCACAAGAGAGGGAAGGTGTGCAATAGTGTTAATTCGTCCCTGATGGCTTAAAATAAGTGATAACATACGATTTCGTAAAACAGTTTTCGGTTTTTAATAAACAAACTTACAGGTTATTATTGCTAATTCTTACTTTAATGCCTTTTGATCTTACAAATCGACTGTCCAGTAAGGACTGAACTCTTACTAGTAAAAGGAACTGGCCTTTGAACTTTAACTATAATATATATCTGGGTGGAAGAAATTCTATGAAAGTTTAAATTAAGTTTACCTGTTTAAGGTAAGTTTTAGACTAGGAAAAGAGAAATATAGTCAAAAGGTATTTCTCTCTTACAAGTATTTGAGAATTATATCAGAACAAGTTTTTCGCCGATAAATAGGCCTATAATATTTTTGCAAACTTAAATAATAATTGTCTGAGCGAATTAACTTCCGAGTGGGAACCATTACACTCGACAATGTGATGGGCCAATTATAATAAATATATAATATTTGTATTACTAATTTGTTTAAATTAATAAAATTTTAAATCTCCGATACAAAATATAAATAAAGAAATTTATTAGAGAAACTATTATAGCTAATTTTTAACTAGCCAATAAAGCAGACCAATATAGATAATTTATTTACAAAAATTATTATAGTTATTAATTTTTAATATGATTTTTTTTAGATTATTTGTTTCCTTCTTCACGTGAGCTACTAGTTTTTCACTAAAACACTTGTAAATCTTTTACAACTTGCCTATACTAGCACTTACTTAGTCCTCAACAAATATAAGGAAGTGCTACTATAGGCAAGATGTATAAACATTTTTTTTAGTCATTCAGTAAGTATTTATCTACAATATAATTTCAAAGTAAGGTAAAATACACCGTAAAGATAAAGTTCCTTGCAAAATCGTTTTGTCAGTAGTAATACGACTCCCGTAATAAATTGAAGCTCACATCAGGGATAATATTTTGCAATAAAAGATGACAAAAAAACTTTATAACACTTGACTTTTAGCTGGATTATTTTATCCTGACTTTTAATTTTTTAACTTTGTAACAATATATAGGCCTATATTTGAGTACATTTTTCTCCTTTCCTATTTTCCTTTGCTGACGCTTTTCGGAATAACTTCATTTTCAAAACTTAAATAGGTGTAAATAGGTAGAAGTTCAGTGTATTTGAATTTTGAACATGGTGTCATTCCGAAATGCGTCAACACAAGAAAATATTGTAATGTTAGAAAAGGCAAAAAAATGTACAAAATATATACGAAATATTCCTAACAGAAATGAAGATGAGTATATTAGGAATTGTGACAAAGTGTTTATATTTTAGGTTACACCTTTTCCTATTATTATTATTTTTTATTTGCAACCATTCAACTAGATAGATTTTATTTTGCTATATTTCATTAGATTAAAAATTTAAAGCATTTTTCTAGATTTATTGAATTTAGAACAATTTAGTTCTTAGTTAATTTTAATAGACTTTATGAAAAACGATAACATTTTTCTATATGGCTCTCGCTAAAACCATTTTTAATTTCTGTTTCTTAGCCCCTCTTACACAGATTACGCCAACACGGGAAATGTTTCCCAAGAAACTGTTCCCAAGACAGTTTACAAGAATAAATTCGTCGCATAGGCCTTCTAAATTTCTACGTAGCAGCTGTCGCCAATGTCAGCTGTTATAACGAACTGACTGTAACTACAGCCAGGTAAAAAAAACCTCGCCGTTGTGAACTGATTTATCTAAATTTATCTCTGGGCTCAACGTTTGCCTCAGTCCTTATGTAAGCGCCAAGTGTTTCAAGCGCGTCCACTCTGCTGAAAAATGTAAAAAGGAATCTTTTTTTTAGAAAATTGTTTGTTTATGTGAAAAGTTTCATATTTGTGAGCCAGTGTTCGGATATTCCCAACTTGAAAAGGTAAGAAATTTAACTATTGCTGAGGTTCTTACTTAGGATTGGTTAAATAAATTCTTTTTCAATAAATAATAAATGCAAAAGTCTTAGACCTATATCAATTCAACTTGTATTAAACGCGAGCGCGTTAGTACAAGCAGTTTCAAATGAGGTTTTAAAGGTGTACAAAATATAATAAAGCAAAATTTTTAATACATTAGAAAATAATTATTCTAATAGAAAAATTGTGTGCTATTCTGTTAAAAAGATCTTTATATATTTCACTTTCTCTAACTCCCACATCTGGTGAATTAACTCGAAGTACAGACTAAAGTTAAAAACACGCATTTCTGATTAATTTTTATTGTTTTGTTTAAAAAAAATACTCTGATAAGCATACATTTCTTCGTAATAATTGAAAATATATTACTATTCGAAACTAAGTGCCTGAATCTCTACAAATGACGAAATAAAAATTTGTAGCTACGTTACACAACGTTATCCAGTTTATTTGTTTTATAGGAATAAATAATATTTTAATAATAATTTCAGTAATAAGTCATTAAAGCAAACAAATACAAATAGGATTTTAACATCATAATAACTGATAATATAGTGTTAATCGATTGTTCGAACTACGATTCTACATGGTTTGAAAAATTGTATTACCATGAAAAACAGAATTTAATGTTGTTAAATTGGTATTGTTCGAAAATCCAACTTTAAAACTTTTTGTTTTTATAAGCACAACAGGATAAACTACATTTTTTGTTTAAACTGAATTTTTGTTGCATGTTTGATATTTTCTTAAATCAATGTTTAATTTTGAAGACCTAATATAGAAATACAATTTGCTTTATAATGGGTAGTCAAGAAGTATTTTTAGCACCAAAACATTGAAAATAAGGCCTTGATACATTTATTTGTTGTCACTTGTAACTTGCATGAAAGATGAAAATTTATTGGTTTTATTTACTAGAACTAAATTTAGTACAATCCATTGTATTTGATTGAAGTGACTGATGCCAGCTACTAAGAGATTCACCGAGGATTTCGTGTGTACGACATAATGTACTCATTATTTGGACGCTTAAATAAAAACAAAATTCCCGTTTGCATAATTTGCTTTTAATGCTTAGATTGTACATAACAAAGCATTGGCGTTGTACCCCTTCGAAATCCAATGAGATAACCTGCGTTACAGCGAAGCATAACTAGACATGGTTATTTTTTGAAAACCTTTAACCTATTATAAATACATTTTCGTAAATGTTCATTGAGTATTATTTAATATTAGAACGTATTTAAATTTAAAACAAATTTTATTGTTTTGTTAATTTGTGGTTAGTTTTAGACGTTAGAATTATGGAAAAAGGCATTTAGCTTTCAAAATATTTTTTATAAGTATGATTTAACCCACCCCCAACATCGGAATATAACTAGTATCCCCACAAAAGGGAGTTCTGACTGTGTTACCACAGAGTGGCATTTTCAATTTCTTCTATTAGTTCACACTTTCCTTATATATATATATATATATATATATATATATATATATATATATATATATATATATATATATATATATATACATATATCTAGTATTGTACAAACTTTGAATCGTTAATAAAATGTTCATCCACTCAAGTTCAATCACATTTTTTAAACTTGTAAACGATGACATTTGACGTTAATACATTTTTTTTCAAATAATAAATCATTAATTAAATTTAATTAATCAATTTAAGTTTTATCTGAGAGAAAAACTTTTCACAAAAAGTGCAAGGTATACAATATAGTTATTTCGTCCCATTTGGCTTAAAATAAGTGTTAACATATGATTTCGTAAAACAGCTGATTTTATGTTATGTGTAGAACGGCTGTTTTAATGCATTGGTTATGTTACTTTTTTTATATTAATTGTAATTATTTAATAAAAAGTAACTAAAATACAAAATTTTTAATTGACTGAAGTAGAAATTGACTTGAATATTTTTAAACATTATTTATTTTAAATATTTTATTTGTATTTATGTTTTAATTTATCACAGTGCGTGAGAGCCAATCACCTTTCAATATGTTTAAATATACTATGTACATGCTAAACTATGCAACAAAGACGTATGCCAGGAGTAAGTCATGGCTGTCGACGAGTACAATATGTTTTCAAAAAGAGAGTTAAGTGCTGTAAGCAAAGTTTTCCCTGTGTATTTATGTTAGCCTATGAATACATCGTGTGTGGTTTAACACTTGCTATGTGTGTTTCAGTTGGGCAGGCTGCCGTTATGATCCAGATGTCTGGAAAATGACCAAACGGGAACATTTACCGACAAAATCTCAAGCATGACCCACTGAGTCGACTCCCATTGTGGGTGTAGTGTATAGTGTTTGTGCTGTATTGTGTTGTGTTGTGTATGCATCAGATGACGCCGCGACAAAAGAACACATCCTTCCGATCTCTACGCTTTTCAGTTACCAGTAAGTATACACTTCGTTGATATATATGTAAAATATGTTTTCTTGTATGACATTAAAAACAACTAAGGTTATTCAAATACAAGAATATTTATATTCAAAGCTTTTCGTTAATAAACACTACCAATATCATCAGGAATGAATATACAATAATGCAAGACCTTGCATTATTTTATATTCATTCCTGATGATGTTGGTACTGTTTATTAACGAAAAGCTTTGAATATAAATATTCTTGTATTTGAATAACCTTAGTTGTTATATATATATATATATATATATATATATATATATATATATATATATATATATATATATATATATCTGTGTGTGTGTGCGTGTGTGTGTTTGGGTGTCTGCGTGTGTAAGTCTGTTTTTAAACCAAATAATAAATTGGGTGTCTTCAAGTGATTTACTTCCCGGCTATTAGATATATATAATATTATTAAATCCCTTCTATTAGCTAACCTTCTCACGATATATATATATATATATATATATATATATATATATATATCGCAATATGTATTCTTGTGTATTAATAAAGAACTAAGTCAAAATACAAATACAAGAATTATAATTGAATTTACAATTCAAATTGTAATTGATTTGGCATAGCTATTTATTTGATCTAATTTGCACATATATTAATTTTAATGGTTTAATATTCCTGATGATGTTGGTACTGTTAGCCAACGGAAAGCTTTGAATTGTAAATTCAATTATAATTCTTGTATTTGTATTTTGACTTAGTATATATATCTTGTAAAAAATTTCAATTAGTAATAAAATACGTTTTTATTCATCCAATCAAGTTTAAATACGTTTTTTAAACTTATAGTGGATGACAATTGATGGTAATACAGATTTTTAAAATATTTATTCAATAAAGAAATTATAAAAGTTTGTGGGTTTTGGTCGGGTTTGAAATGAGTATCTTTAACTTCGAAGTCTAGCGCCTTTTGGCCCTGAGCCACAACTTTCCACAGCTAGAAATGAACTTCTCAAAGATCTATATGAAAAGCCTCCATTTTATACCTTAAATTGTTCCCATGGTTACTATGGAATATCAGAAATAATGCTCTATGATTAAGAATGAATGAAAAGAATAAAATAAACAAAAAAACCAACTGGATTAACGCTATAACTAAAATATTCCTGGGCACTGAATGCTATCTCTCACGCTTCCTCCAATATTCTCACACTTTCTTACCCATTTCACTCAAGCTCTACTAAAGTATAGGGGACATAGAAGTTTTGAACATGTAGTGGACATAGAAGTGGCGTCACAAGTGATACGCTAAATGCGTTCCAAATTTTAATTCTTGTACATTTTAACTGTTCTCCTGAGCAACAGTAGTCAATGACGTTTTGATTTTTACGATTCCCATTTCTCTTTACGAGTAATCGTTATGCTCCGTATACGTTTCCAAGGTTTCTCTTTTAGGCAAATATTTTTCGTGGTTAAATAATAAATACAAATTTAAAAATTAATATTATTAAGAGTGCCCGTATTTCCATGGGAAAGCGTTGTTGAGAATAGAGTGGTGGTAGGCTTCTCAGACTCACACCGTCAGCTCACATTTACTCCTATTCAAATAAACGGTTAAGACAATGTTTAGCTATTATTCAAGACATACTGAACTTGTATTATTATCTTGGTTTTTATTATTTTCTGGTTAGAATTAAAGTAACTGAAGCGGTCTCAGACATAAACGTCAGTAGATGTAGTTGTACTGTCTACAACAACAGAGGAAAAGTGTGGCATCTAGATTGGCGTATAGCCAGTGTGACGGTAGTTACTTGCCGTTGGGTTTCATCAACACCTCAGACGATCATCCGCGATGAACAATCAACACTATCAAGTTCAAATATTTAAAAAAAACAGATTATACCTGTGCTTAAATACTTATTAAAATTATATTTTTAAAACACACACACACACATACACAACCTCTCTTAAGAAAAAGGATAGGCAATGCTACGCTATACATCTTTGTTAAGAAAAGGATTAGCAAAGTTAGATGGGTATAGTTAGGACGAAGGAAGGTAAGCAATGGTAGATGGCATTATTAAGGGTGATGAATAGGGCATAAAAAGGTGTCTACCTTCTACAACCCCTTGTAAGAAAAAGGATAAGGAATGGTACGCCACACATCTTTGTGAGAAAAAGGTTAAGCAATCGCAGATGTAAATAGGTAGGACGAAATAAGATAAGCAAGAATGAATGGAATTATATAGGGCGAAGGAAGATAAACAAGGATAGATGGAAATAGGAAAGACCAAGGAAGTTAAGCAAGGGTAGATGGAAATAGGTAGGACGAAGGAAGATAAGCAAGAATGGATGGAATTATATAAGGTGAAGGAAGATAAGCAAGGGTAGATGGAATTTGGTACGACAGAAGAATATAAGTAAGGGTGTATTGAATTAGGTAGGGCGAAGGAGGATAAGCAAAGGTAGATGAAATTAGGTTGGCCAAAGGACGATAAGCAATGGTAAATGGATTTAGGTGTGACAGAAGAATATAGGTCAGGGCAGATTGAATTAGGTAGGACGAGGGAAGATAAGCAAGAGTAGATGGAATTAGGTAGGACGAAGGAAGATAAGCAGGAATAGATGGAATTGGGTATGACAAATGAATATATGTAAGGACAGATTGAATTCGTTAGGATGGATGAATAAAAGTAAGGACATATTGAATTAGGTAGAAGAATTAGGAAGGAAGATAGGCAAAGATAGATCAAATTATGTAGGATGAAAGAAGATAAGAGGGGTAGATAGAGTTTGGTAGAACAAAAGAAGGTAAGCAAGAATAGATGGACTTAGGTAGGTCGAAAGAAGATAAGCAAAGGTAGATTGAATTATGTAGGACGGAGAAAGATAAGCAAAGGTAGATAAATTTAGGTCAAACGAAAGAAGATAAGCAAGGGTAGTGGGAAGTATGTAGGACGAATGAAGATAAGCAAGGTTAGACGGAATTTGGTAGGACGGAGGAAGATAAGCAAGGGTAGATAGACTTAGGTAGGACAAAGGTAGATAAGCAAGGGTAGACGGATTTAGGTAGGACGAAGAAGGATAAGCAAAGGTAGATGGAATTAGGTAGGACAGAGGAAGATAAACAAGTGTTGCGGGATTCAGGTAGGACGAAGGAAGGTTAGCAAGGGTAGATGAATTTAGGTAGGATGGAGGAAGATAAGCAAGTGATGAGAGATTTAGATAGGACGAAAGAAGATAGGCTAGGGTAGATGGATATAGGTAGGACAAAGGTAGATAAGCAAGGGTAGATTGATTTAGGTAGGGTGGAGAAAGATAAGCAAGGGTGTAGGGATTTAGGTAGGACGGATGAATATAAGCAAAGGTAGATCGATTTATGTAGGGCAAAGGTAGATAAGCTAGGGTAGATGGATTTAGGTAGGGCGGAGAAATATACGCAAGGGTAGATGGAATTAGGTAGGAGAGAGGAAGATGAGCAAGGGTAGGTAGAATTAGGTAGGACATAGGAAGATGAGCAAGGGTAGATAGATTTTGGTAGAACGAAAGAAGATAAGCAGGAGTGGATGGAATTGGGTATGACAAAAGAATATATGTAAGGACAGATTGAATTTGGTAGGATGGATGAATAAAAGTAAGGACATATTGAATTAGATAGAACGAAGGAAGATAGACAAAGGTAGATCAAGTTATGTAAGATGAAAGAAGATAAGAAGGGTAGATAGAGTTTGGTAGAACAAAAGAAGGTGAGCAAGAATAGATGGACTTAGGTAGGTCGAAGGAAGATAAGAAAAGGTAGATTGAATTATGTAGGACGGAGAAAGATATGCAGGGGTAGATAGTTTTAGGTCAAACGAAAGAAGATTAGCAAGGGTAGTGGGAAGTAAGTAGGACGAAAGAAGATAAGCAAGGTTAGAGGAAATTAGGTAGGACGGAGAAAGATAAGCAAGGGTAGATAGACTTAGGTAGATCGGAAGAAGATAAGCTAGGTTAGATGGAATTAGGTACGACGAAACAAGATAAGCAAGGGTACATGGAATTAGGTACGACGGAGGAAGATAATCAAGGGTAAATGGAAGTAGGTAGGACGGAGGAAGGTAATCAAGGGTAGAATTAGCTAAGACGAAAGGCAATAAGCAAGGTTAGATGGAAGTAGGTAGGACAGAGGAAGATGAGCAAGTTTAGATTGATTTAGGTAGAACGAAAGAAGATAAGTAAGGGTAGTTGGAATTAAAGAAGATATGCTATGGTAAATGGATATTAGGTAGGACGGAGGAAGATAAGCAAGTGTTGAGGGATTTAGGTGGGACAGAGAAAGATAAGCAAGGGTAGATGGATGTAGGTAGGACAGAGGGAGATAAGCAAGGGTAGATGGATGTAGGTAGGATGGAGAAAGATAAGCAAGGGTTGAGGGATTTAGGTAGGACGTAAGAAGATAAGCAAGCTTTGATGGATTTAGGAAGGACAGAAGAGGATAAGCAATGGTTGAGGGATTTAGGTAGGACGGAGGAAGATAGCAAGGGTAGATGGATTTAGGTTGGACAGAGGAATATAAGCAAGGGTTAATGGATTTAGATAGGACAGAGGCAGATATGTAAGGGTAGATGAAATTAGGTAGGACAGAGGAATATAAGCAAGGGTAGATTTATTTGGGTAAGACGAATGAAGATAAGCAAGGGTTTATTACAATAGGTAGGTTGAAAAAAGTTAAGCAAGGGTAGATGGATTTATTTAGGATGTCACTTACTTTACTTTATCCAATGCCCGCCCTTGGCTGTTGAACCATTCGGCGTCGAGCCTCCCAGTAACGACCGGTTCTGGACAGCTGGTCGTCCAGTTCAGGACAGGTTGAAATGTGGTCCCCATTCATGACACCATTGAGACAGAGCGGAGACGTATCGAACTCCGCTAGGCCGAAACGGTAGAGGTGGGCCTGGAGATAGTCGTGTCCTGTCAGAAGTCGAAAGTCAGCCACGGCAGTTGCTCTATCGCTTGTGGGCACCAAAGGACCGCGACTGCTAAGTGATGCCCACTGTTTCCCCCTGCTGGCTTCCTCATGATCTTTTTTAATGGAGCGTTTAAGGATTGCATCAATAAGGGGTTTGGCAGAGGTGAGGCTGGTTTCTGCATATGGTTGTTGCATCTGTGTTCCATTTTTTGCAAGGTCGTCTGCTCTTTCGTTACCTGTGATGCCAACGTGACTTGGGATCCACTGAAGGCTAATTGACCATTCATTTTGCAAAAGATGTGAGATTGCTTCTCGGCAGTGGAATATGTTCGAACAGTCTGTTGAAGAGTTGTCGGCTATTGCAATTATGGGGGCTTGGGAGTCTATAAAGAAAACAGCTCGTTGGTGGTTCGTTGCTGGGTGATGCGCAGCAAGAGCCTCTGCGGCCAGTCGCACTGCCGTTACTTCCCCATCAAAATTACTTGTGTTTGCCCCAACGCCCTGGCTGATTTCAAATAGCTTGGAGAAAGCTCCAGCCCCAGCTCCAGTAGGATTGAATTTAGATCCATCAGTGTAGATGTGCAGCCAGTCTGGTTCAGGATATAAAGTGTGGATTGTCTCAAGGGCAGAAATCTTTAGTTCTTCTTGGAGTGCAAGATGCTTGGGGGTTTTAAAGTTTAGTAATGACAAACTTTTGAGAGGCATGGCAATAGTCGGCTTGTTGAAAGTTTTGAGCGGGGTTGGGTTTGATTCACCGATGCTATACCTTCTTCTAAGTTCTTCAGCGTGTTGTAGTGGGCTTAGCTGGGTTTTCAGTCTCTGTGCAGCCTTTCTATAGTTAGTCCAGTATCGGTGATTTACTGGTTGGAGAAGTCTGTCAAGAAGACTTGAGCGTTCCCAAAATTTAAGCGTTAGTTTTTCGCGCCTTTTTTGCAATGGTTCTATGCAGGTTTGCATTTCCATCGCACAAATGGGCGTTGAGAAAGCTGCACCGGTGATGATTCTGAGGGCACTGTTCTGGATTTTATCTAACTTTCGCAGATTCGGTTGACTGGCCAGTGACGTAACTTCTGAAGCGTATTCCATGGAGGGTCTGACATAGGTCTTATAAGCAGTGGCAAGAACGTCCTGCGTGCAACCTCACTTTGTGCCAGTTAGTCTTTTTAACAGATTTGTTCGCTTGCTATCACGCTCAGCAACCTCTTGTATGTAATTTTTCCATGAGAGTCTAGTGTCCAGATTAACTCCTAAGTATTTGGACAATTTAGACTCTGGTAGGTAACTCTTTTTATATTTGAGCTCAATGGTTGGGGGCTTGGTGGAGAAAGTGAAAAACTGAAAAATGGTTTTCTCAGGATTAACTGTCATTTTATTGCAGTCGGCCCATAGCTCAATGTTTTCTAATACTAGGTTCATAGTTCCTTCAAGGTGGTCAGTCTTGTTAGTAGTATTCCACACAATGACGTCATCAGCATACAGCAGTTATGATGTGCCAGGTGTTTTTTCGATGGCGGCGGTGAGGTCATTAATCATTGTGTTGAAGAGAAGACAACTGAGCACGGCTCCCTGAGGTAAACCTTGTTTTTGGGCTTTAAAATTGGAGACAGCACTCATGAACCTCGTCCTTATCAGGCGCTGGGTTAGGAAATTTTTTATCCACTTCATCATATTGTTTACCACCCCCAGTTTCGCTAGTTTTGATAGTAGCAATTGCTTCCACACCTTATCATATGCAGCTTTAAAATCAATTAGTAACCAGGGTGGACTGCCTTCTGTAGAAACCATCCTTCACAGCTTGAGTGAACTTCACCAGTTGGTCAACAGTAGAGCGGTTTAGGATGGAGGAAGATAAGCAAAGATAGATGGACCTAAGTAGGACAGAGAAAGATATGCAAGGGTAGATGGATTTAAGAAGGACAGAGGAAGATAAGCAAGTGTCGATGGATTTAGGTACGATACAGGAAGATAAGCAAGGGTTAAGGGATTTAGGTGGGTCGAAAAAAGATAAGCAAGGGTAGATGGATATAGGTAGGACGGAGGAAGATAAGCAAAACTAGATGGATTTATGTAGGACAAGGGAAGATAAGCAAGGGTAGATGGATGTAGGTAGGACGGAGAAAGATAAGCAAAACTAGATGGATCTATGTAGGACAAGGGAAGATAAGCAAGGGTAGATGGATATAGGTAGGACGGAGGAAGATAAGCAAAACTAGATGGATCTATGTAGGACAAGGGAAGATAAGCAAGGGTAGATGGATATAGGTAGGACGGAGGAAGATAAGCAAAACTAGATGGATCTATGTAGGACAAGGGAAGATAAGCAAGGGTAGATGGATATAGGTAGGACGGAGGAAGATAAGCAAAACTAGATGGATTTATGTAGGACAAGGGAAGATAAGCAAGGGTAGATGGATATAGGTAGGACGGAGGAAGATAAGCAAAACTAGATGGATCTATGTAGGACAAGGGAAGATAAGCAAGGGTAGATGGATATAGGTAGGACGGAGGAAGATAAGCAAAACTAGATGGATCTATGTAGGACAAGGGAAGATAAGCAAGGGTAGATGGATATAGGTAGGACGGAGGAAGATAAGCAAAACTAGATGGATCTATGTAGGACAAGGGAAGATAAGCAAGGGTAGATGGATGTAGGTAGGACGGAGAAAGATAAGCAAATGTAGATTGAATTAGGTAGGACAAAGGTTGATGAGCAAGGGTAGATGGATTTAGGTAGGACAGAGGAAGATAATAAAGGGTTGAGGAATTTAGGTAGGACGAAAGAAGATATGCAAGGGTAGATGGATTTAGGTAGGACAGGAAGATAAGCAAAACTAGATGGATTTAGGTAGGACAGAGGAAGATAAGTAAGGGTCGAGGGAGTTAGGTAGGACGAAAAAAGATAAGCATGGTTAAATTTATTGAAGTAGGACGAAGGAAGATGTGCAAGGGAAGATGGAATTAGGTAGAACGAGTGATAGGGCATAAGGGGTCGTTCACCTGTTTTCTCATTTTGAGGTTTGGCTTCAAATATATTTTTTGTCCATAAATGTATTCTAATAATGTTTAATTTTATAAAATATGTTTTATTTTACATAAATCCAATTGAATACAAATCCATAAATTCAATACTATTTCGCGTTGAGATAAAATGAATGTTTTTTTTTGTTCAAAGAGAAACATTTTATCCTGTCATGTCTATTCCTCTCACAAAAACCATAAATCTGTTGATGTTTTTACGTTAAACTTCTATTTAGTACGTTTTTATTGTAGTGAGATAACATCCAAATTATGTTGACTTTTTTCAAGAAAATCTTTTTTCGAGATTCTAGTCGTGCGTCTATAGCTTAGGATAAGCTTAGGATAAAATTCTAGCTTACTTTTTTGATTTAATTATTAATTTTTGTTTTTAAATTCTCTTTGACAATGCTAAAATGTGGTGCCCCATTATAACGCAGCGTTAAAAAAAATAGCATATAAAATACAAGCAACAGAATAACATTATGTATTCGCAAGTCCATCACAAGATAATACTTTAAAAAAGATATCATATAAGAATGAAGCGACAACAATCTAATGTCTCATACTAAAAAAATATATAACAATAAATAGAAACAATATTTAATGTCCTAATCTTTTACGATCTTAAACATAGTAGCCTACCACCGTATGCCGAAAATGAGGTAAGTGGAAATAATAAATAATGTGAAGAAAATTAGTAAATACATATGTGCAGAGTAGTATCTTAACTATGACTATCGATTAAGTAAAATAGGCTAATCTTTAGTTTAAGAGACAAACATTTGCTGATGTGTTGATTTCTGATTTCGTCGAGCTTTGATAATTATCTCACTTGAGAGGAATTTGATTTTCTTAGATGGGTTGCTGTGTGTGAGTGTATGTTTCCATACAGGAATCCTGTTCTCACAAAGTTCTATTTCTCCCTCCGAAATTCATTGGGAACTGTATAAGTTCACAATAAAACTCTTTTAAACGCAATACTATTCAATGACTATTTTTGTCAAGCCTGACTGTGTATGTATACCACGGAGAAAGTCTTTGGCTTATTGACCCGGAGCAAGAGGTTCATTCCTTAGCTTAAAGTAAGTGATAACACATGATTTCATACATCAGCTGATTTTATATTATAGGTTATGTTGTAGAACAGCTGGTTAAACACGTGTATTACCTTACGTTATTTATTGTAAGTTATTAGGTTGAAATGTTATTATAAAAATATTTTTGTCAATTATTAAATATATTAATTTATTTATATTTCCATCAATATTACTATAATTAATTGAATATCCATGATGAGTTGTATATTTCATTCCAATTTTTAAATGAATAATGACATTATCTTCGAAATTACACGTAGTCTTAATTCTAAATCGAAAAAACATATTGTTATTACAGAAAAACGTTCCCGTGTGAAAATCAACGTCCAAGCCTAATATAACGTAGGCAACAAGAGTTCCATTTCAGATCTAATATTAAATGACCTTAGTAATGTTTTCGATTTACCACTAAGTTGCAAGATTCAAGACAAATAGGTTGGACAGACACAAAAATAGCCTTCTTAACCTCCTTTACTGGTTGTCGCCGGCTTTCCGACCGCCAGTGTCGAATATTAAAATTATATCATAGATTTATTTGAAACAAACCATTGTGCATAACGCGACAAACTATGTTCAGACTAAATAGTGATTAAATCAAATTTCATTATAGAGGCAATGATTAACTCGTGATGAAATATTTGTTCCGTTAATTGATTATGCAGGCTGAGGTTAACTCGTGTCGAAGTATTTATTTCAATAACTGATTATAAAGGCTGCGGTCAACTTGTGATGTAACATTTGTTTTAACTTATTATAAAATCGCTGTGGTTAACTAATAACGAAATATTTGTTCCATTAACTGATTATGCAGGCTGTGGTCAACTAGTGACACGATGTCAGTTTCATTACCTGATTATAAAGGCTGTGGTCAACTATTGACGTAATATTTGTTTTGTTAACTGATTTTAAGAAAACTGTGGTTAAATAATGCCGAAATATTTTCCATTAACTGATTATGCAGGCTGTGATAAACCATGGGACGTAATATTTGTTTCATTGACTGATTACAAAGGCTGTGGTTAAATCGTGACGAAATATTTCTGTCATTAACTCATTATAAAGGCTGAGTTTAACTTTTGATACAGAAATTTCCTTGATCTTTCTTAATTTAACAATTTTACATTCACGACATTTTTATATTGTTATTTACATTTATTATTTTATATGTTTTGTTTTTTAAAATTTTTATTACCTACTAGTTAGTGACTAGATTTTCATCACCCCATATATGTTGTTTAAATACCTTTGGATTACCTTAAAAATTGACAAAATTTAATAAATTAAATAAATAATACTTAATAAGTTAATAATTTTTTTATAATAACTTAATAATTATAAATAAATAACAAGTTAAATAAATAATTTCAACTTAATAATTCAAGCATTTACAATACAAAATAACCAATTAGGGGCAATCAGGATTTTAAATTCATAAATCATGAAAGGATTAGCTTTAATATTCTAACAATAGCAATGGTTTTCCGATAGTTTTAAACCAAACATATTTTTGTTGTATTTATAACGATCCACAAATCACTGGTATTTCAAAAAATTCTATTATGCTTTATTATTTCATTTTTGGTATCAATTTGGCAAAAAAAACACTATTTACTGATATTTTTCAGCACACGCGTTTCGCACTAGTTCAATCCATTGTTCAATACTGTGAATCACGGACAAGACTCCGGGACTCACAGCATTGAACAATTCGTTGACCAAGTGCGAAACGCGTCTGCTGAAAAATATCAGTAAGGTGTTGTTTTTTTTTGCCACGTTGATACCTTAAGTGTAATTATAGAAACCTCAAGATGTACAACACAAAAACTGCAACTTTTATTCTTTATTAAACAGAATAGTAAGTAAATACTATGTTAAGCCATAACTGCAAAAAGTCCCATTAGGGAAAGTTTGGTTTAGAAGAAAAATAAATTTTACTAACGCTAGCTGATCAATTAATACGTGAAGTGAGTGAGGGCCTCCATCTGTGTGCAATAACTTACACTGAGATGGAACCCAATTAACTTGTCAACCGGTCGCTTGGTGTTAGAAATCGTTATTTTTTTTTATAACCGAATACTAACTGAATATTTTGTAGCAATATTGAAAGGGTTTATAATAAAATAATTTGTTTTTGAAGAAAACCTGAGTTAATGAAGTTTTGAGTATTGTAGTAAAATGAGATTATTTTCAATTAAAAAATATCAAACTTTGGAAAGCCAGAGTAAAACTTTATTATTTTTTCTTGTTTCTGAGAACTTTTTTTGCAAAATCGACCAAAATTCAATTAACTAAAAAGTACCCAATATTCAACTAACCAAATTACGGGACGTTCAACTAATCAAATCCGCAACAATTTTGACCAGTTGACCGTGCACTTTTGATCAGTCGAACGTCGCGTTATTTGGTTAATTGAGTTGCTTACGTTTTGGATAGTTGAATATTGGTCATTTGAAGTAGCACTGAATTTAAGCTAGTGACAGAAACTCTGGTCCTTATTGCCAATTTTACATTTGGTTTTTGGCTTACATTAAAAGAACATTAGCTTTGTTCTTTTAATTATAAAAGTTTTTCTTTAATTCCATTTCCGTGGTTTACTCTAATTAAAAATATGTTCACAAAATTTAATTCTTTGGAAGTTTTTTAACTTAATAGCTATTTAAGAAATTACCTATGCCCTCAAACTAACTGCAGAAAACCACCAGCAACTAAAATTTACTTCATACGCTTTAGATCCTTTCGGTTTAAAAGCGAGTTTTAAAACTTTTCCTCGTGTAATTCTATATCTCCTATTGTAGGCCTACTGTTAATTAGGTCGCCCAGGTGCCTAATCTCGTAAAGTATTTACTAAAATAACCCGAAATATGCTTAAAATTAACGATTTATTTGATAAATAACGTCTTAGTAGCGTCAGAATTAATAAACATTTCCTGGAAAGTTAGGCTGTGTGTTATCGCTAATAGAAAAAGACTGATAACTAAATTTTTAATGTGAAAGTTCAGCGTTATGTGTTTTATCTTTTGGACGCAACTCCAACTTTGCATCTGGAGTTGTAGGCCCTACAATATTCATGCATTAACAAATTATTAATTAAAAGATCAAACATGTTACCACGAGACGCGAGTTATGTTGCAATATTATCAGGTAAAATATTTATAATGCCTATTTAATTTTAAATATAATAATATTGATAAAAAAAGCCGTATTACTATTTATTATCTGTTTATTATTTTTTTATTACTGTCTATTGATTAAAATAAACTTGACGTATGAAATATCTAAGAAAATATACAATTAATGATTATTTCACGTTGTTTGGTTTCAATATTTATGTTTGTCCTCAATTTTCTAGAGTATTTAGCTAGGCCTATATACTGTTTGTTGACTCTACCGATTCATTCATCAAAGATCCATTTCCTTTGTTTGATGATATATTGCACTTGCTCACCGTAAACAAGGAATTGTCCTTTCAACAAACCACTCAAAAGTTTCTAAACAAAGAAAGTTAGTGAAAGGTTAAAAGTGCTTATATTTGTATTTACTGATTACGTTTATTTTAGACATAAGTTTCGATTTTATATGCACGTTTATTAACAGTTATAAGTTTACGTTAAATTGTTTTACAATATTCTTTCATATTGTTCGAATTCCCTCATGAGAGTTTTAAATTTGTGTACAATTTGTTACAAAACTGAGCAATATGAAATTTTTAAGTTGAAAGATTAAAAACAAATTTCATAACCCTTTGGAGAGGTGTTAACCTCAAAACGTCCTCGGTTAGCCTCTTGGTTTCGGCTCACAAAATTAAAAGCTAAATATCAGGTATTTAAAATCTAAATATTTTCAATCAGAAAGGTAAATTTAGAGTTGGAAATAATGCCTTATAGCATTTCATGTTACATTTAACGGTAGAGATGTGGATGTCTGTCTGTCGTAATCTATTTTTTCCCATTCACTGTTCATAGGTAAAAAGAAGCAATGAAGTAATTAAAAGTAAACTTTGAACTGATCCAACAATAGTAAATCTCTTGAAATATGGCCAGATTTTATGACTCCAATATTGGCAACACTTCTCTTTTAATTTCCGTGATTTGAAGAAAACAGTTTCCGACTTATGGCTAAACAAGAAGGTAAATTTAACTTTTCCTGAAACTACGTTCTAAATTTATCGGATGTAGTGATAGCCTAATTAGTTTGTATGAGATGAAGTTTTTCTATAACATTAGATAATATTACTCCTATTACCACGTTTGTAATCGACGATGAATTTTTCCGTTTATATTATATGACGAAGTTTTCCGTTTAAAATCCACGATGAAGTTTTTGGTTTATATTCGATAGGGAAGTCCTCTATATTCAACGATGAAGTTTTTGTATTATATTAGATGATTAAGCTTTTCTATTGTATTAGATGATAAGGTTTTCCTTTGTAATCGATGATGAAGCTTTCCGTTTGTAACTGTTGATGAAGTTTTCCGTTCATATTCGATAGGAAAGTCTCTCTCTCTCTCTCTCTCTCTCTCTCTCTCTCTCTATATATATATATATATATATATATATATATATATATATATATATACATTCTACGATAAAGTTTTTCGTTTGTATTGGATGATGAAGTTTTATTATTATATTAAATGATGAAGTTTTCTGTTTATATTAGATAAAGAAGTTTTTCCTCTATATTCAAAGATAAAGTTTTTCGTTTACATTAGATGATGAAGTTTTTCTATTATATTTGATGATACATTTTTCCTATTATATTTAATGATAAATATTTCCTTTGCAATCAATGATGAAGTTTTCTGTCTACATTCGGTAAAGAAGTTTTTCCTCTATATTTAACGACGAAGTTTCTCGTTGATATTTGATGATGAAGTTTTCCTATTATAATAAATGATGAAGTTTTCCTGTTTTATTTGATGATGACGTTTTTCCTTTGTAATCGATTATGTCGTTTTCCATTTATATTTGATAGGGAAGTTTTCCCTCTGTATTCGACAATGAAGCATTTTGTTTATATTACATATAATCTCTATGGCATTTTTAGTTTCTATGAATATTATCTGAAGAAATGTTTTATAATTGTGAAAACCCTTCATCGTCCTCAAATGGCCTGCGCTCTAGCTTGTCCCCTTCCCCCAAAAGCCGGTACTCTATATTAAAGAAACCACTGTCATCATTAAAAATAATAAATCTTTAGCTTGTAGTGGAAATTTAATTTTGCGTCCCCTAAGTAAAAATTTTGTTTTCAAACTCAGTCCGTATGAGTTTTCTGCTTGTTAGCTTCTATAGCGCCTGCAATATTTAAACCTTGCTCCAAGCAAGCCTTGTTAACTTAAGCACTCCTATTTACGTAGTATGTTGTGGAAGAAAAAGCTATTAATAACAGAAAAATCGTTATATGGAAATTTTAAATTTAAAAAATATAAAATTTAAATTTTTGAAAATAAACAAATATAAATATAAATACAGTGCCATAAGCAGCTATTCAAAGAAACTTTATAAAATAAAGTCATTTTTGAAGGGGGGAGTTTATTATTATTTTTGATTAGAAGGAGATAAACGAAACAACAAAGAAAAAGGAAAGAAAAGCCAAAATTAATGTAGAAAGTTCATCAACATTTGAAAATGTGCAGAAAGAAAAATTATGAAGAGCATCAAGAGCAAGGAACTCGCTAAATTCAAGATTTAAAAAGTTACGGCCAGATTAAAACTTTTATACCATATTTTACAAACACCGAAAATAGTGACGTAGGGATCAGACCATTTCAAGGGTTAGATCGTATGATTCTACGACACTTTCTAAGAAGGTTGCTGATTGGATTAGGGACATCAGGTGAGATCCGAAGAAATGTAGGGGGGTTGCAAACAGAAGATGAGAATCAGTAAGTCTGGAGTAAATCAACGATGGACGACGCTCATCTTACTCCGCTTCTTTATAAGTGTTGAATAACATCATATGCTAAGTGCAGGGAAAAGTGACTGCAACATGTAAGTGTGCGATTCCCAAGCCTTTTTTTAGGGATTTCGGTCACTAAAATCGGCTAAACTCAATCAAAATGTGGTGCATTTCAAATAGATAAAAAAACGGAGGTTTACAAAGTTGATAAACAGTAAATTGCTTTTAGAAGATAGTGTTATTAAATTTCGCTAAAATAAATTTTAAAACTGGTAAATGTGAAACTCAATTAGAAAAGCCGGAATGGGAACGGTAAACGTTTAAAAAATTAAATTCGTGGCGACGCGAGGAACGTGCTGAGGGAGCCAGAACAAGGAGATCTTCTCTCGATAAAACCTGATCAGCCAAACTGTGGAATCTCAAAGGGTTCAGGAATTGGAAAGAATTAAAAGGCAGTTGCTAGCTTCTTGTTCAAATCTAAAATTTCGTAAATTCATTTATTTTTGGGGGAAATGAAAATTCAAATAATTCTAGTAAAAAAGATTCTTTTTTAACTATGTTATAAAAATAAAAGTTTTATTTATGTTAGAGGTAAAGAAAATGTAATAAAAGGGTTGTTCACAAAGTATACTGAAATAAAATTAATATATAGACTAAAAATTATGTTCTTTGTAAACAAATAAAGGGGTTAAAATTAATACAAATTTACCTAAAGGTTTTATATGTTACAGTAATTATGATTAAGGAACTGTTAAGTTTGTTTGAATACTAAAATAGAATAAATAAAACATTAGTTAGTTTTTGGATAGGAAAAGATATAAATATTAACCTAACATAACGGGTTACAAGTGAAACTGGTTAGGAATTAATAAATCAAAATTAGTAGCCTATAGAAAAAGAACGACAGAAGGCAAATAATTTATGTTCAAGTAATTCTCAGATTTACAGGAAGTAAATAAATATTGTTCGAAAACAAACAAGTCAAAAAGCATATTTTAAATATTAATTAATAAACTTAAAAAAGTGTGATTTCTATGTATATTAATGTGATTTTGCAAATAGTGTGTTAATATTGGGATCTGAATATGATGTTTAAAATTGGTAAATGTTTCTGATGACATTAGTTGTCAATTTGAGTTATATTCTAGATAAGGTTTGTTGATCAAAATGGGTGAGGCTTGATAAATGTTGTTAAATGTTTAATATGTAAATTGTCTTTATACATTTTTATATGTTAATATTTGGGGTTTTCTTCTTTCATAAATTGTGTTTTATATATAAGTAAAGGGGGAAAAGTTTGAAAGGTTTAATGTTAAATCGGAAAGTAAGTTTTTGCTAAATTGTTTCCTAATTATGTGGGTTTGTTTTGAAGGACAGGAATTCTTAAATATGCATAGATTTTGTATAAATTATGAATATTCATATGTGAAAATATCGGGAATAAATGTTTTATTTTTTGTTTTGAATAGGTGAAACATGCTGCTAAAATGTGATATACTTGTATATGTGATTTTTCTTATGAAATTATAAATGTTAATATGTTTCTCTTTTATGTATAGTTTGTATATTTTTCTATTATTTAAATTTAACTGTAAAGCATAAGTATTCCGGTATAAATATATGATAGAATTAAGTACATTTTTCAAAAGGCCACATTAGGAAGCAAAGTGTTTAAAGGGTTAAGAGATATTGAAATATTAAAATAGCAAAATCATTAAGAAATAAATACTAAGTTCATTTATAAAAGTTTGATTGTAATTTAGAAATCCTATAAAATGAATGAAGAAGTTAAATTTTAAAAAAGTGATAAATCTGTGCAAAAGCGAAAATTAAAATAAAATAAAAAACAGTGTTTTTACTAACTTGTAAATTGAGTTGAAATTTATTTAATAAAGAATTTTCTTACATACGGCGACACCCTGGTCATTAAGCTAAGATGCCTAAAAGGAATTCATTCCCCGGGAAACAGTACCCAAAGGGTTAAATCTCCGCGAGATAGGTTTTTTAAAATAAAGTCCAGTGACTGGTTCTCTGGCAGATTATGGCAAGCGTTAGCACAGGGCCGACTTTTGGTCATGGATGCTTGTACAAAATTTTTATTTTTGTGACGGTGGGTAGGGCCGTCGCAGTGTGTGTGTTGCAACAGACCGACCCTACGACGCAAGCCCTAGACCCTCCCGCCGGCCAGGCATTGCCGCAACGTCCCTCCGCTGCTCGGTAAGAATTTTGAAACTAGCCAGTCCGGGTAAAGGCCAAACCCCTGTGCAATGTTCGCCAAAATCTGCCAGAGTACCAGTCACTGGACTTTATTTAAAAAACTTAACTCGCTGACATTTAGTCCTTTGGGTATCTGTTCTTGGGGAATGAGTTCGTTTAAGGACATCTTAAGGCTTAGTGACCATTTGGTTTAGGATTGTGTGAGAAATTTGTTTAAATAAATATAATCAGTTTTGTTTGCAATTTAGTAAAAAACTTTGTTTTTATTTTGTTTTAATCTAATTTCTATTACAGCACATTTTATAATTATTTTATATTTCAACATCTTAATTTTTTTGACAATTCTTTTACCTTTCAGTATAAACTGTATAACTTCTTTTGTAAACAAATAAATTTTTATATCACCTTTTCTTACCTTCATCCTTTTTCAAAAATTACTATAAATTTAATTTTAATTAAACATCTAAATTAATCCTTTCTTTGTTAATATTTAAAATTCAAAATTTATTATTTAATTTTTTCTTTAATTCAAACTTTCTAATTTAATTGCAAAAATTTACTTTACTTTTCTCTACAAGGTTTTCATTTATTTTCAAAAACTGCATTTCAATTTATTGATTCGAACAATCTTTTCATTTTACCATGAAATCTCTTAATATTTGACTTTGCTATCTTAAGCCAAATAAAAAACAAACATTTAAAAATAAAATTCTTTGCAACAAACATTTTAAAATACTTGATTTCTTTCTTAAAATTATACAAAAACTAAGTTTAAAACAACATGAGAACAACTAAAATTCGTCACAATTTACTCAATCTATATAACCTAACTTATCTCTAAACATGGAATTTATTTAACCCTTTTTATAATCTAAAATTACATCATAGGATCCACATATCTGTTTTTCAAAATTTTACTTTCTTTTCATAAAGCGTTCTGCCAAAACTCAACATAATTTAATTTTCAATTTACGTAACGAAATTTTCAGTGTCATTTTCCTAACGCATTTTCTCATCTTTAAAAACCTTTATAAAACTCTTTAATAATCTTGAAACTATTTTCTTTCATTTACCCTTCTCTCGGAGTCAACATATTCTAAACAATGTTACATTAAAAGCGGCCATGTCTTAAGGCTGCTCTAAAGTGAGATTCAAATTGAAGCTATTTAACACAAATTTAAAATCTCTTTTTTATACTAATTAGCTATTGACATTCAACTACATTTAAATTTTAATGTCGCGCAATATTAGACTTCTTTATTTTTTTTTTATTTTAAAATTCTTGATCTAGTTCCTTAATAATGATTCAACACTGTCTCTATTTTTAAAACTAATCTCACTCTCAGTTTTAATCTACTCTTTGTTTAAAATACTGTTTACTGTACTGTGTTTAAATTTTAATTTTATAAATGAATTTAGTTAATTTTGACTCAAAACTGTTGAAACACTTTTATTTGAGGCACTGTTCATTTGCCACTTTGGCAATGACTCTAATTTTATTTTTAATTCTTCTCTGCGACAACTAAACTCGAGGACGCCACGTTATGGATGTTAGTTCCACGGAAACCACTTTTGGAGAGTCTTCTCCCAAAAGGTTTTCAAAACACATGAGACTACATCTCAGCGAAGACAATACCACTTATAGCCGTGCATTATCTTTAAGTATACGTTTTAAAACTATTTGATGCGTTGTCAAAACAAATAGCGCTCGACACCACCTTCCAGCTCGCCGTCTCACACCACGCTCCTGAATTTTGTGCATCTTCCTAGGCATTTTCCACCCCTACGTGTTCAGAACGCGTGTTCAGTGACGTGTTCAGAACGCTAGGCATTTGGTCTCATCTTGTTTGCAGTTCTCATCCATCTTCATTCTTGATCGATATTTCCATAAATTACTTAACTATCCTGTAACTCTTTCTGTTGGCATTTTCTCGTGTTTCTCGTATCGAAACTTTCGTCTCCTTTTTTTGTTTTGCGTCCTCTCGAATGTCGATGATCTTTCTAGGTGGATTTTAACCTTTTTTTCCTCTTTCAAATATGTAAAAGCCCCTTATCTCTGCTAATGGCTTTGTTTGCACGCCTTATACTCGTTAAACTCACGCTACTTTATGCCTAAGGCATTTCTATTATGTTTTAGCTTCGCTACTCTGACTATACAAGATTTTAAAATTTCATTTGCCACGGTAAAATGTAATATTTTAGCCTGTTGTGTGTATGTGTGTGTGTGTGTGTGTGTGTGTGTGTGTGTGTGTGTGTGTGTGTGTGTGTTTGTGTGTGTGTGTGTGTGTGTGTGTGTGTTCTGTATGTTATTAATGTTGCTACTGTTTTTAGTTTTATATATTTACCTGCTTCTCCCAACCTTGGTGGGTCACTGTATTGGATTTTGACCAATTCTAAGGCGTATAAAGACTTTTAATTATTGTCATTGAGTGTACAATGATACAATCCGTGGTCTGTATACACAATTTAAAAACATTGTAATCCGGTTTCAGGTTTGATGTGATCAACGAACTAGTTACTGATAAACATTGTTAACTCTGTTATCAACAGAATTTTTAATTCATACCTCGTTCTAAGTAAGTATATTTTACGCCGCGATAGATTATGTCAATTACTTGACTAAATATTTAAGACTGTGAAACTCCTAAGAGGTTTCACTGGCAGATTCCGATCGTAATAGCATTTACCAGTTATAGATGTATCCTAAACTATTCGAACCACGTTATCTTTAAATAAATAAAACTATAAAAGCACTTTTTATATATAGTATCGACATTTGATCAGTAAAAAAAATCTGTTTACTGATAAGCTGGTGCGCGATCGATCGATAGAAAACCAAAAGCTAGCCCTATTAAAAACATCGGTTTTTGGCCATTAAAGGCCATCGCTAAGAAATTGCAGTCGTTTGGAAAACTGTTATAATTAAATTTGTTCAATAGTTAATGTAAATGGTCTCGTTAATATGGCAAATCAAATCAAATGGCATTTATAGCGGCCTTTCGGCCTTGTCAAATCTACATTGTAATACAAACACTATACCTCACATTATAATGTCTGTGGAACGGTCTTTTGCTTCCTCTACCCTTCCTCCCGCCTATGCTCGCCCTTCGAGGTCACGCGCCAGCTTACGTGTGATCAACTGTATAGGTAATGTTTTTTAAGCTTGCACTTGGGGGCTGCGGGCCTTGTCTATAGGCCGAGGATTAGGGGGGCAGGCTGGAGGGTGGAGGTGCTCGCAGGTCATTTTCAAAAACGTCGACCCTTGGACTTCCGCTGACTCATAGGGTTGATTCGATATTTTGTTACTTATTAATATTTTTTGTAACAACAAATGAAAATAGGACATTAACGGAAGCGTGCTAACGGGTAGGCCACTATTTATGGTCCCGATGAGGAATGACGACAGTGTAATATTTCCCCAAATCAGTCAAGTTAATTCAATGCAAACTTTGTTTTATTTTAGGGCGTAAATTCAACAACTTTGTAATCTTAACGAATATTTCTGAAGTATTATTATTGATCTATTTAAATGTTACTAACATTTTTAATTGCTAATTAACTAATGCTCCTAATACTTCAGGCATAAACAAAATTAACAAATGTATTAATAGCACTAATTTATAGGTAAATCTCGGTCGTTAAATTTATGTATGGCGCATGAACACTGTGCGTTTTCCAATGAAGGACGACGTGAGTAATTTCTTTTTCTTTATAGGGATGGCAAAGGAGAGGCAGGCTCCCTTGACCCCTCTCATCGGTGGGAGGGAATAGTAGCCACTGCGGAATAGTACAAAAATAAATATGGCATTGTCTATACTCAATAATCTATGATTAATAGACTTTCAGCCAAATGCATGCAAATAAGCATAACGACACTTCTTAACAAAATACCGCCGCTTGATAAATGCTTATTTGCTTTGCTTCTATAAATTGTGTAACTATTTAGAAAACAAATGTATCGCATAAAGTCCGGCTGTTGAATAAACTGACAAGTGTTTACATTCATCTTGTTCTCCAATGTTAGGCTTCAGTAAATAAGAGAATCCTATAAATAGTCTAGGCTGATACGACTATTGTTCTTTAGATGCAAGGTGCTCTCCTATCGTCCAAAAGTATTTTCTTGAAATTTTTTAAACCATCGGTCAGTTAAATAATTCAGTTAATAATATGCATTGTTAAATAATTCCATTTTATAGACAATCAAGGCGGTGATGAATAACACAAGAAAATAGTTGAATAAACAGTAAATTAATTATTTCAGTCATCTTTGAATCTTTTATAATCCGGGATGGTGATCAAGATACATTTAAATTAAGAACAAAATGAATTAACTTATTCTCTCAAAGAGTGTCTAGTTTTAAGGATTAGGATGTCGTTAAATTACATTCAATTTTGAAGATTTGGTTTTGGAAGAATACATTATGTGTCAGTCCCCCGAAGCTTAATAATAATAAAAAAAAAACAAAATGAAGAGTCAGTGAGCCAGTCCACTAGTAATGAATAAACCATACCCCATAGAATAAAAACTGTTTAACAGTACCATCTAATAAACGTCCTACCCTGCAGATACCCCTCCTCAAATCCAGTCCTTCACTAAAAGTCCTGCTCCCCGCAATCACTGTCGGTGACACTCTGCAAAACGTCGAGGCCCACCAAATCACCTTCTCTGACTGCCAGTCCCGCGAAACCTAACATCTCTGTTATTTATCGAAACTTTAAAATATTATCAAAAACGTTCTAGAAATATATTCTCTAAAATGAACTTGTTAGAAAATATAAACAGTGGTTTAACACAAACCACTATAGCCTACAAATTTAATTTTCTATACAATTAAAACTTTCAAAAAGTTTAAACCAAAGGAACAAAATGTCACAAAAACAAAAGATAAAATATCTCCCAATGAGAGATTCAACGATATTTTTATTTGACATTTTTTAAAAGTCTATCATATTTCTACCGTTAATTTATTATAGATGTTTTTTAAAAAATAATTTATTTGGTTTAAAAAAAAATAATTTTTCAAACAATAAATCAAAGCAAACCCCATTTATTAATTTGTTTAGTTTACATAATCTACAAATTCTTATCAGCTACGTATTTTATAACTACTTCATCGGCGTTGTTTCCATGAAAGCTGCGTAAACTATATTTCCATTTAATTGCTTTGTTTTAGTTTTCTTTTTCCCCTACATTAAAACTAAAGTAGGCTACACTGCCTAAGTTTAATGCTATAATTGAATTATAAAGGGATATAAAAATATTATTGTTTAATTATTATCAAAGCGTTGTTAAAGCCAATATAATCGCACTTTGATCTCAGGATTGGGTTTTTTAGTTAATTATTTGAACTAGGCCTATACAACTATTCTTTGAGCTTAGCTTGTGAGGTTATGGTAAAAGATACACAAAACTCACAAATTAATTATTTGAGCCAATAAATTATTAATTAGTGAGTTTTGCGTGTGTTTTATTTGTTTTATTGAACTAGCTTTGGTGTCTACAAAATTTAATTAATTTTTTATAGTGTTTTTTTTACTCATGGGAGAAATTCTCCAGCTAACCCTTTAGTCATATAACATTATCCTACTAGTGTCTGTAAAATATTTGTTTAGTTTGTTAAATATTTTAATGGTTTTAGATACTGGATTTTGCGTTAATATTAAGGGGAAACAGGAAGAAAAAATTAGGACGGGGTAGTCTGACGATGTCAAATTTTTTATAGCCACGTCTACAGAAATTTTGAATTCAGAAAAAAACATTAAATTTTGCGCAATGAGAAATTACTTAAACATTTGTTATAATATAAGAAACAATAATATAGATTGTTTAATTCCAAAATTAAACTACACATAACAATTTAGAGCTTAACGTTTAGCAAAATTTTCAACGAAAATATAAATTTATGCATTTTCCATTCAACTTTTTTATCTTTCTTTGAGGAATGTATTTAATAAAGACTAATATTTTGTCTTAATAATAAAATAGTGTAGATAGAAAAATCATTTATTAAATTTTTAATGAACAGAAATTTTGTTAACACTTTCAATTGAAATCAGTTCTTAAAAAGTATCAGTAAGAATATTTTCATTTCAAAAATTAGATTTAAAATTCATCACTTACACTTTTAGAATGTTTTAAACTTGCCTATAGTAGCACTTACTTTGCTTGTTGAGGACGGCCGTTTCGGGAGATGTGTCCCTTTGTCAACTCAGGAGTTGACAAAGGGACACAACTCCCGAAACGGCCGTCCTCAACAAGCAAAGTAAGTGCTACTATAGGCAAGCTTAAAACATTCTAAAAGTGTAAGTGATTACTAGTAGCTCACGCGAAGATGGAATCAACAAATGTTAAAATTCATAGCTTAATATCAGCGATCTATATTGAATTAATTGTATTGAGGTTTATCAAAATTTAAATAAATAATTTATTACCTGACCAAACCTTTTTAGTAATAACCTTTTTCGTTAACAATGTTCAATAAATAATGTAACATAACCTACGTGTTAAAACAGCTGTTTTAAAACAAAACTTATAAAAAAATCAGCTGATATATGAAATCATATGTTATCATTTAGTTCACATGTAGGTGGAACCAAGCGTAATCTGATGGAATTTATCTGACGGGAATTAGCCCTATTACGCGAAACATTGAAAAAAATATATAATTTAGTTCAACTAAAGATGCGTTTAGTTGAACTAAACATCCTAATCCTTAAAACTAGATACACTTTGAGAGAATAAGTTAATTCATTTTGTTCTTAATTTAAATGTATCGTGATCACCATCCCGGATTATAAAAGATTCAAAGATGACTGAAATAATTAATTTACTGTTTATTCAATTATTTTCTTGTGTTATTCATCATCGCCTTGATTGTCTATAAAATGGAATTATTTAACAATGCATAACCTTACTGACCGATGGTTTAAAAAATTTCAAGAAAATACTTTTGGACGATAGGAGAGCACCTTGCATCTAAAGAACAATAGTCGCAATTATTGTTTAATTGATATAGTTTTTTAGTAATCGCTTTGTTTGTAAATCATGGGTATGTATATATTTTCCAAATTTTGAAACAATATTTCTGGTTTTCCGTTATCCAATTTGGGAGTTCATCAAAATATAGTTTCAGTTTCATTACAAGTCATATCCATACCCTTGAGGGTAACACATACACTGAATTACAGCTACGATGTTGGCGCGTTTCAGCTATTCAGTCTTCTTCTGAATTTTCTAGTCTACGAGGCATAACGTATTCGTAGGTTCTTAAACCTTTTACTTTTTGTGATATGCGGAATGTGGAAGCGAGCAGAGATGGGGGACAAAGCGAAGAATTGTCCAATGAAGCTAATTTTAACCCATGATTTGGCTTCACTCGATCCTACGCTAAACTCTATTTTGTGAAAAATGGCATTTGAATATTCTACTTAATAGCCTAGTTCTTATAAAAAACCATTCATACATGTGGCCATCGATTAAGGCAGCACACTTTCACGGCTGTCCAATAAGGTTCCGTTTGTATGAAAATGCGGATTGTTTAAATAGGAAACAGCCACAGTTTGATTAATGTAAATACGTATTGTAAACTTTTGCCTCGAAAAAATTAGTCTCTTTATTAGATTTTTATAAGCTTAAAATTTGTAAAGATTTAAATTGTTTTCAAGAGTGGATCCAAAACGTTCTTACTGTGGGGGGGGGGGAGGTTTTCTGAAGAGTTTTTAACAGAAAACAGAGAATTTTGGGCACCTGGGAGGAGTTGCTAGAAATAAAGGCGTGACGACAAGTGCCCTGAACCCCTCATAATAAAAAACTATATATATATATATATATATATATATATATATATATATATATATATATACATATATATATATATATATATATATATATATATATACATATATATATATATATATATATATATATATACAGTATATATATATATATATATATATATATGGTGAAATAAAATAATTTTCATAAACAAGAATATACGATTATTACTTCATTTTATTGTTGATTGAAGCTTTTCGCTAATTTACGAATTTACTAATTTACTAATTTACGTATATATATATATATATATATATATATATATATATATATATATATATGTGTGTGTGTGTGTGTATATATATATATATGTTTATATATATATATATATATATATATATATATGTATATATATATATATATATATATATATATATATAGGCCTATATAATAATATAATAATTTATATAAATAATGCGTTTTTTTAATAAAAATGTTATTAAAATTATGTTATTTTCATAAAATTCATCCAGCCTCCCGAAGTAACGTACAGGTACTTCAAGGGTAAACTAATTTTCATAAAAAGGGAGAAAACCGTAAAAAGACACACATTGATTAAAAACATGCGTAATATTTAGTTACAGCGGTTTCAAATCAGTTTAAGTTTCACTGTGGTTACTGTAACCTACAGTTCAGTGATAGTGTTTTCTTATTGGTAGTTATTAATTTTTCAGATTAATATTGAAAGCGTTTCAGTTAATAAGTCAGCATTATAAACATTGATGATAAGTCTACACTATTTACAGTTCATCTGCATAATTTCTATGAGTAATACCTCTTGAAAGAGGACATAAACGATCGTGGCGTCGCGCCTGCCCGGGTTATATACGTGACTGACGGATAGTGTGATCTGCCTTCAACGCAGTCCGTTATAAGCGATGCCCGGTTTAACAGGGTTACTTATAATGAAGTTCTACTGTACAGTTGTAATAGGTAGCATAATCAACCATCGTTCGAGTAAATAGTGAGAAATCTTGTTAGTATTCAAATCTTTTTGGAATGTCTTTGGAGTTCTTTCGAAATAAAAAATAATATGATGTACTTTTAATTTCTCACACGTATTTACCAATAGCTTCCCCTCAGTTTCTTGGAGGCAAAATGATTTTACAAATCATCACGTACAAAGAACGACGAGAGACGCTTGTAGAAGTATAAGTTTCTGAATAGAAACAATAGAAAGAGGAAAATGTTAGGTAATAAAGAAGTGTAAACTTTACAAAAACAACTAAAAGCACAGTAGCGTAATTGTAATTACCATGCAATTTTAAACTCTTGTTACAAATCAAGATAGTTACACGGCCTTTATGTACATTACTCTAACATAGTTGTCATAATCAGAAGGTGCAACAAATTGTAAACAATCATTTCAGCTTTATGTGGAAACGGAAATTCTGTCATGATAATATTTTGAGGTTATGAGAACCTCTTATACTAACGATATTTAAATGAAGCGTTGCAATAGCATACAGTATGATAGCCATTACTATATGAACTTTCAGTGTGTGTGTGTGTGTGCGCGCGCGCACGTGATATATATATATATATATATATATATAGAGAGAGAGAGAGAGAGAGAGAGAGAGAGAGTGAGAGAGAGAGAGAGAGAGAGAGAGAGAGACAGACAGACAGACAGACAGACAGAGTGTGTGACTTTGAGAATGAATAACATCGATTGAGGGGATTCATTAGTGTCACCGAAGGAACACTAGTGGCGCCCAGTTGCTAGAGTCCACTGCACGGGTAGCATTTTTAGCGCTGTTGCCACGTATGTAACTGGCCTCGCGAGGTATGGTCGAATGTCGCTTACCCATGAGCACTAATTGGCAACCTTGAGCGAACAATGTTGCCTAGTTTGAGCGTCGGGCTGTCAGTCGTTCATCTGTCCGTAACTCGTCTCTCGCTCATGTGGCAACAATGTAGTTTTAGCTAGCAGACTGATTTCCTACAGTGGACTATAAGACCGCTGTCGTTGACGAAAAAATTAGAAAACTAAAACCAAGGATATTTTATTGGAGATTTGCCAACAATAGAAAATTGTTAAGATTGTAATATTTATTCATGTTTTAATAAACTCTATTAATAATGTTTTTAAAATTATTTTAAAGTTTGAAAAATCTGATAGAACTATATAGCATGTGTTTTTATTAAAATTCGATCATCCTAGATTTGTCATAGGAATGCTTCATCTGAGAACTCGCATCAGCAAGTTCAATTTTTAGTATTTTTCCTGTTAGGGGAGATAATTTCTCGCACGAACAGTGATATCATCTAGTGAAATCGAAAACGTTTTGTCTCAGTCAGGTTTCAGGAATGATCATTAACGTCAAGTAGTTAATTGTAGTAGGGCCTAAAACGTTAAAGTTTTTCCGACCAACATTTAAAATAAAATCCGTCAGTTCAGCTTCTTATCATTAAGAATAGCTCCAGTAATACTAAAATATAAACATTAGTAAATAAATAAAAACGCAAATAAGAGGTTATGCAGTTATAAAGATGATTGGCTGGCCATGTGCTGGTTAGTTCAAATATTTTTCAATCATAGAATTAGGCACAAGTTCACGTAACGTTCTTCACGAAAGGTTTGGGCAGTTCTCCAAAAGTGTCTCTGCTTGCCAATTGGCAAATTAAGTTCATTATACCTACTTTAAATGGCTGTTTAAAATGTACATAAACAAATACTTAAGCTTGGTTTCAAGAACTAACTGTAGATTTGTAACAAAATTGTGAATATTTTGTTAAATATTTAATTCCTTGTCCCAGTAAGATCCCACATATTGCCTGTCTCTCTTTTAGTAAGAAATGTAATATGAGCAGAGCGGCTATATTACAATTGATTAGTTATTTATACAGATAATAAGTTAATATAAGACAACCCCTTATTTATATTTCAATGACTAAGTCATCATCACAAAATGAAAGGGTATAACTACTATGACAAAACTAACTGTTTGTTGGTAATGATGATATCATCATTGAAATGTATATATATATATATATATATATATATATATATATCACTTTCACTTATGTACTTAAACAAGAATCTTACTTACTCAGTATGCCCGAAGATAATGACGAGGCCAGTCATTGAAAGTTAACTTGCATAAAAACCAAGTAAGATTCTTGTTTAAGTACATAAGGGAAAGTGATAAGTGTATACAAGAAAACAGTGTTGCACAACTACAAATATATATATATATATATATATATATATATATATATATATATATATATATATATATCTTAGTTAATAAGTAATACTGTATTTAAAAAATAACTTGTATTTTGGTATTTTTCGTAAAATTCATTGCAACATTGAGTTAAAATTGTATAACAAAATGTACCTTAAAGGGATAACTATTTAAAAATGGTTTTGATATTACAAAAATACATGATGTTAAAATTCAATTTTTTAAATTGAAATGTAGTAGTATTTATTTATTTTTTATTTTGTTCCAGTTGAATGCTTCCTGATATTGTCATTCCTTAATATTTCTACACGAGGTCAGTAACAGACATTTAGAATAAGTCTTTTTGTTTTAATTAATATTAGGCTAAGTGAAAATGAAATAAAATAATTATTCAAGTAGATTAGACGATTGTCTCATAATAGTGACTCCTATTTCATCATTAAAGTGGCTTAGGAGATAGGGTATTGCTTTCTTATTGGGTCATATGGTATTTAAGGAGGTAAATGCAACTGTCCAATGTTATTCCATGTTTGACTGTAGGAAGTCATTTTGAAATCTGAATGGATGAGTTATGACACCATACAAGAGACTTTTATACAAAAACAATAAATGCTATCTTAAAATATTTAATACAAATAACTTTCAGTAAAACTCTTGTAAAACATTCACACTTTAATGTCAAGAAGTGAAAATATTTTCTATTCAATGTGGTCTAAATTAATTCGGATGAAAGTAAATTACTCAAATCATCTTAAATACTTACACCAACCCCACCCTAACTTTAATAGCCAAGAAGTCAATTAAGTTTGAGTTAACAATGTTAAAAACTTCACAAACGGCTGTCCTCATTGAACAATAAAGTAAGTGGTACTATAGGCAAGTGCGACATGTCAATATATGTTAAGTGCTGAAGTGTAAAACTAGTAGCTCACACTGAAGATGGAATCAAATAATAATAATATATAAATATAATTAAATATTTGTTGATTCCATCTTCAGGCGAGGTAATAGTTTTCACTAAAACACTTGTAAATATTTTACAAACTTGCCCATAGTAGCACTGACTTACATTTGTTGAGGACGGCCATTTCAGGAGATGAATCCCATTGTCAACTCAGGCCGTAACTGTTAAACACCATAAAACATGCACAAACTAATGGATACAACACAACAATGATTGACAAATTATATATCCGCCTAAAAAAAACCGCAATAACCAATACAAACACACAGGATGACAAACCCATAAAATACTCAACAATAACATACAGATCATCCAAACCCCACAATCTAACCAATACACTATGTAAATAAAATTACAAAATAGCCTACTCTACATACAACACTCTCAATAAACAATTTAAACCCAACAACGAAATCAACGACATTTACAACGCCCCTGGAGTTTACAACTAAAATACTTGTAAATATATATATATATATATATATATATATATATATATATATATATATATATATATATATATATATATATATATTTTTTTTTTTGTCTTTGCGGTCTGACTTGACAATGGGACACATCTCCCGAATCGGCTGTCCTCAACAAATAAAAGTCAGTGCAACTATAGGCAAGTTTGTAAAATATTTACAAGTGTTTTAGTGAAATAATTAAAATTGTAAACAATTTTGTTAATCATTAAAATAATGTGTTTATTATTATAAAAAATATTTTGTCAGACAGGCTATATATAAGTACAGAAAAAGTCTTGCTCTACTATATACTTCTATTGCAAAGTGAATTGTGATTGTTGATAAAGATATCTGAAATGAAACAGAAATAAAAAAGAGGAGAAATTTATCTGAATTAGTGCTAATCTTTTGAATTTTGTAGTCTATTACGTTGTGAAACTTAATTAATAACTTTTACATTAGTTTATTACTATTCAAACTTAAATTTTTTGTAAAAACTTACTAAGACAGAACATTTTCAATCGCTCCGTGATTGAAAACATAATTAGTGATTATGTTTAATTTTTTCAAAGAAGATTTTAGAATGAAGGTAATAAAGGAATGATTTTCGTACACCATATTAATGTAAAAACATGCTGAAATTTTTAATTATGACTGATTTTTACAGTAAAGAAGAAATTGTTGATATTGCAGAATAAGGGACAAAGAGAAATAAATTTGGTAATAAAAAATGAAGAAATACTTGAAAAATGAAATACAGTAGAACCCTTCAAATCCGAACTACAGAAATCTACAGGATTATGTAATGATTGCTCTAATTTTGTTCGTTAATAAAAAAACACACTTCTGTCAAATGAAAATTACACAGCAAATCCGAACTTTTCCAAATCCAAGCAGGCAATAGCAACAAATTAGTTTGGATTTGAGGGACTCTACTACAAGGTTTTTTTATTGAAGGATGAACAGGATTAGGTAAAAAATGTTATTACCTCTCGCAGATCATTCGATGTTATTCTGACAAGTTTTGTAGAGAGTGTCAATATTATAACTAAATGTCTTCTGAAACTTAAACCCTGGTCAGGAGTAATTTAAGATGTTTATTGTTAAAAAAGTATTTCATAAATGCCATTCGTTGAAAAGATTTTGCAGATTATGAGGTATGAGTGAGCCCCATCTTGAGGTGATCTATAGGTCATCAGGAATTTGAAGTAATCTACATGCTCAAAGAAATCTTGTTACATCTACTAAATATATTAATTTAATTCATTGATAGTGGCTTGGAACAATGTGAATGTGTGAATTTTAATGAGTTTTAAAGATGTTTTACATTTGGCTACTTAGTAACAGTTTTGGAATTCAGTTTACAGCAGAGGTTATTCAATGAGTTTTTCTTTGATGGGGGTCCCAGGGCCACAGCATGTAATTGAGGGGGTGCCTTTATGAGAATATGTTTAACAAAAAAAAGCGGGATTGGAAATTCGACCCATATGTGACTGCTCTTGCTCTGTACTTTCTTATTTACATAATCATGAAATCATTTAAATTTTAGTTTCATTTCAAAACTTCAGGGCTTCTTAACCTTAACCATTAGCTTGATTCAGCGCTGGTTTGTAAAAAGCTAGCAAATAAATGACAAAAATTATTTCTACCTGACATGGTTTTTTATCAGACTATACCAGTCTTTGCTTGCTTTAATCCAATTTATCATCTTTAAAATACTCCATTCATCATATATTTATCGTAATTCTGTCCAACCAAAAGACCCATTTTTTCAAATTTATCGTGCATCCAAAGAGTTAAGATGATTCAAAAAATGTCAAAGGAATCCTTGATTGGTGGTGTAGATAACACTTTTAAATATCAGGATAGTATGTGAATTTACCCAAGTGCACTATTGTATAGCTGTGAGCGGTCTTCGAGTTTTATAAGTGAATAGGAAAGTGTTTTTATATGTAATATCAACATTTTTAAATGTAAAAACTCAAATGTTTAAATATTTAAAACTCATTCATAATAAAATCATGCTTTCAAATAAAATTATAAAATAAAATTTATGTACATTTTAGTTTATTCTAGCAAGATATCAGCAAAGTTTTGGTAATTTAAAGTATGAGAAATTTAAATTTTAGCTAGTAACTTTAAGAAATGATATTCAAGATGTATTTTCAACAAAGGAATGTTTAAGCTACCAAGGAAGTTAAAAACTACCATATATTATATTTTAAGGTTTTATATTAATTAGTTCTTACCCAGGAAATGATAAACTTATTAATATTCTTGAATTTTGTAGTCCATTACGTTCAGTGAAACTTAATTAATCACTTAGTTTATGACTATCCAAATTTTAAATCTTGCAAATTTGCAAAAACTTACTGAGACAGATCGTTTTTGATCCCTATGTGGTGATCTTTATCAGAGTCTTCTACTTGGAGTTGTTAGGTTAAGTTGATTTTGTTCCCATCTGAGCCATCACCAACTACCAAAATACCGCTGCACATAAACTATCAAAATACATGGACAAAATAATCAGACAATCTATTACCTTGATCACAAACACACACATAAAAAACAAAACAAACCTCATAAATAAAATAAAAGACATAAATATACCACACAATTCAACACTGCTATCACTCGACATAACAAACATGTACACCAACATACCCTTATCCGAAACCCCCAACATCCTAAAGACCCAATTAATACAGAACAACATACCAAAAACCCATATCACCAAAATCATAAGCATCCTCTAAAACATCACCAAACAAAACTATTTCACCCACAACTCAAACTTCTAATCATAACCAGACGGCCTACCCATGGGAAGTCCTATCAACAGTGTCTTATGTGAAATTTTCCTACATCACAGCAAGATATTCATAAACAATACACATGCACACAAAATCATTTACTGGCACAGGTATGTCGATGATATTACAACACTGTACAGAGGCAACATCCGACAATGCGAAAAACTCCTCACCTACACTAATAAAATAAACCCAAAACTCCAGTTCACCTCAGATCCAACCAACCAACCAATCTCTAAACTTCCTTGACCTCACCATAACAAAAAGCCGGACACAAAAACACACTTCAATATTTACAGGAAACCCACAACGACAGACACAGTTATCCACAACACCTCAAACCACCCTATCCAACACAAACACACTGCCTTCAGAGGCATGCTCAGAACTTCCAATGACCACAGAAAACATAAACAAAGAATTAGACACTATTAAATGTTCAGCATACAGAAAAGGATACAACATCACTATAATAGACAAACTATGGCACAATATACAAAAAAAACCACTAAAATTAACAATACAGAGAGGGAAAACAAATACATCAGAATATCATACATAAACAGAATATTAAATAAAATAGCCCCCAAATTTCAAAAAACAGGATACAAAATAGCATACAAAACTAATAAAAATTTACAATATAAAATACAAAATGACACCAACGACAAAGATAAACTACAAGCACCAGGCATGTACAAATTAAACAGTAACAAGTGCAACAAATTCTACATTGAGCAAACAGGTGCCAGCTTCAAGCGAAGAATCAAGGAACACAAACCTAACACTAACTCAGCATTTTACAATCACATAAAAGAAATACACAGACATTTACCATAACCTAGAAATCTTACACATCGACAAAAAAAGGATCACATCTCAACAAACTAGAACAATATGAAATTTACAAACATACTAAAACACAAAATATAAACATAATCAACGAACAAATCCAATACAAATCACACATACTCTTTGATACTATCAAAAATCTGCCTTTAAAACTGTCAACGCTTAACCTAACAACTCCAAGCAGAAGACACTGATGAAGATCGTCATAGAAAAACGTTCTGTCTCAATAAGTTTTTGCAAATTTGCAAGAGTTAAAGTTCACATAGACATAAACTAAATGATTAATTAATAATATTGTATCAAACTATAGACCTAATCATTTGTTTTAGGAAGTTCAACTACAATGGAGTCAAGAAACTCAACTACTACAGCCAATTCACAAGGTTCAACATGTTTATGTTTTGAAGAAGGTGATATACTAAACAAAACATTTTACTCTCCCAATTATCCAAATAACTACCCCAAATCAACAAATTGCGTTAGATTACTTGAAGGTAAGAAAATATAACATTGGAATTAAATTTATTTGTATTTTAAGTCTATTTTCTAGCATAAACACAAATTATAAATACATTATTTCCTAAATTAATGAACAATCTTTGTGTTTATCTTCTATTCCACAGCAAAATACACTTTGTTATAGCCTATAAATCCAGCAATTTTATTCCTTTAATGAATCTTTTGCTGATTTTGAAACATAAATTTTACATTCAGTTAACCAAAAACAGTTTTATAGTAAGAAACTGTTATGAGTCACATACTTATAAAGAGTCATAAAATTTGTCTACCAAGTTTTGAATTACACTACATTTTTCTATTTTATTTTCCACCAAACCTAATTATAATAAGTTAAAAATCAGAATTACTCAAAGTTGCTAAATATTTTTTCTATTTCAATATTTTTAATCTTATTTTTCTCTTATAATGTGTGTTTCACCCTTGAAAGGTTTGTGTACTGTAGAAAGATTTCAATAGGTCTTGCTAAAAATTGATATTAAGCTTCTTAGTAAAAATCTTTTTACTTTGATATTTAGCACAAAAACTAAGAACATAAAATGCAATAACAATAATGGTAAATCTAAAACTTTATATGTCTTTCAAAAGAAAGTCTTACTCTTTAAGAAAAAGATCTTAAACAAAAAATCCTATGTATATAAAAAAGATATCATTTATCAATCATTTAATATGTTTCCTTTCTTTCCTTGTGAAAGATATTTACCTTAATAATATTTCGTTTCTTTCCTAGTGAAAGAAGTAGATATATACCCTCATCAGTGGCGAATTTAAGGATGGGGGATTTGTGACTCAAGCCCTCCCCAAAATATGGAAAAGTGAAAATGTTTAAACTATAAAATAAACACTATAAATGTAAATAAAATGGCATTTCCAATGTTTGTGTTCAGCTGTTCCGCCTGATTTAAATCTTCTTATTAATTATTAGAATATGTTTATAAACCCATATTAATCACTATAATATCATACTACAATCATTAATAAATACACCCACCCACGATGTAATAAATTGGCGGTTTCTGGCATAAACATAAATGGTGCGCCTGCAATATACGCTTGTCTGAACTTGTAATTCATAATAGAACAAATACAAGTAATCTATCAATAAACCTGAAATGTGAAAGATTTTAGTATTTGGTAAAGGAGGCTATTTGAAAATTGTGTAATGTCACAGAGTAGGCCTATAACTATTTTCTTTAGTTAGAAGACACATAGAATTTACACTATAGCTATTATATTTTCTAAATATTTTCTCCCCATTCATCTCCCCCCCCCCTGCCAGCCCTCTCCAAAATATTTTTTTGAATTTGCCACTGACTCTAATAATACTGAATTGGGCAGTACAAGTAAGATAAACCTTACCTCAATTTGAGCTACTAGTTTACACTTAAACACTGGAACATACATATTATGTCATACTTACATGTAGTAACACTCACTTTCTTTAACTAATTAAGTCAGCCATTTTAGGAGATGTATCCCATTGCTAATAAGAATGTAACTCGAGTAATGGTCTAAGGATACATTTTCCGAAATGGCTGTCTTCATTAAACAAAGAAAGTGGTACTATAGGTAAGTGTGATATACAAACACATGTTAAAAGGTTTAAGAAGAAATTTTGGTTTCGTTTCTAATGAAATAATATTTAGAGATTATATTGGTCATTATAAATTTGCTTTACCTGGGGTTAATTTTTTAAAAATTTTTATAACTAAATAGTATTTCTTTAAAAAAGTAAATAATTTTTATTAATTGTGTTAATATAAGCTCTAGATTTTTAATTGATTAAAATTAAAGTGTAATTTATTATATACTTAAGAAAATCAAAAATACTTTGATATTAGATATGGTAAACCAATTGACTTTTTTAATTAACTAATGTTGAGGTACAATGACAACAAAAGAAACACAATAAAACAACATTTAAAGATGGTGGCTCTTAAATTCAAAGTTTAGGTTTGTTATTTTAAGTTATACTGAAACTTTGTAATATAACTGAGAAAAGATGTTTTTGACTACAGAAAACATTCTTCTTACAAAGAATCACTAAATTTCTACAGGAATGTAGCCAAGTCTGAGAAGTCTGGATCCCTTTACCTGAATTTTTATATGAATGTTTTACCACGAAAATTAAGGAAGTATTGAATAGATAAATTACTTTCCCTACCATGGTTACTAATGGCACCTACAGTATAACATTTCATATTTCAGCTTACATGACTTAGAAATGAACAACTTACAAAGTTTTATTGCATTATTTACTATTATACAAGGTAATGTTGCTTTAACGCCTTTATTATTATCTTATTTTTATTATCACAATTTTAATAGGAGATGTATGAATTTATTAAATTACTTTTATTAAAGTTGCTTCTTGTAATCATCTTGAATTCACTGATTAAACTATAATTAAATGATACTTAACTAAGTGAATACGTAAGGGCTTACTTGCTGATGCGTTTCAAAACAATCGTTCCTTTTACGAAGCAAAGCCTTTACATATTTATTTAGTTAAGTATCATTTAATTATAGTTGTTTTTATTGATTTTGTTAATATTTATTAATTTTTTATTGTTGGTCTTCTGGTTAAACTTCCAAGATTTAATTTTCATCTTTAGTTGCCAATGGGTTCGTTTGAAACCTGATAATGATTGCTTAATGTCCTTGAAAGTGTTTGTCATAATAATTTTTTTTTTATAAACAAAATTTTAATTCATAATTGGTCACTAAAACACTTGTAAATATTTTACAATTTCCCTATAGTAGCACTTACTTATATTTGTTGAAGACGGCCGTTTTAGGGGATGTGTTCCATTGTCAACTCAGACTGTAACCCAATATGAACCATAATAAATTTTAAATTTGATTATAAAATTGTGAAATTTATTATATTGAAAAGTTCCGATATAAAATATTTTGGACATCAATAACAGGAAAGTCAATGAGTTAAATTAGGCTAATAATGGATTGTTTAAATGCCACAATATGATGCAAAACCGTCTCATTTATTTAACCAGACCATAAGAGAGGTTGATATTTTTAATTTTTCAAGTTGCTTTAGGAAATAGATGAGTCGAATCACAAGTGGACCATGTTCTGAGATACCTCAGCCAATTTTCCGTTCTTAGATACGCTGCATTTTCCTTGAATTTTTTCTGCATTATTAATTCTAGTCAGATATAACTTTCTCTACATAAAACGTGATAATTTTATTTAAGTCAGTTATGTAAGCAAAATTTGTTTTAACTTTGAATGGTATGTAATATATTTCCTTTTTCTTATTAATTATGAGTTGTACTTATTTACCTATAATTTTTTCAGTCTACAGACATTTTAAAGTTCTTCACTATACCCCTACAAAAGCTTCCTGTTTTAACAATGTTATTCATCCAGGTTCCATGTATATACACCATACAATAACTTAGGAAATATTATGTGTTACATTTAGATTTAGGTGAGTCTGGATTGCATAATGTGTTTACCTTAAATTATCAAAGCCATTTCTGGCCTTTCCTATTTTTATCCTAATCTTATTTCCATATAAATTTGCTCCAAAGAAGTTATCTATAAAAACTTGCAGTTTTTGTGTTGTAGATCTTTAGGTTTTTCTTATAAATTACACTTTTGTTATCACTTGGAAAAAAACACTACTTTCTGATATTTTTCAGTAGAGGCGATTTGCACTAGATCAGTACATTGTAGTATGCTGTGAGTCACAGACAAGACCCACAGCATTGAACAATGCACAGACCTAGTGTGAAATGCATCTGCCGAAAAATATCAGTAAGTACTGGTCTTTTTGCCAAATGATACAAAAAGTGTAATTTATTATTAATTCAGTGTTGGTTCTGTTGGCTATTCTTCAATTAGAATTTATGTTTTTAATGGTTATGCTTGTAGCTTTCATACATTTAGCAGATGACAAAGATTATCACTTACTTCTAACTCTCTGTTCAAGGCTTTTAGAAGATCAGTAATATTCTCTTTTATGTTGTGAACCTATATGGTGTGTGCGAAAGTTCCTTATTTTTACATTACTTGTTTTATCCAGCACTTTTATAAAACATTTTTAAAGAATACATTAAATAAAATAGATCATAAAACATATCCATATCTAAAATTTATTCAACTTTCATATTGCCGTCTGCACTATTTTTAATATGGCAATTGAATTATTTTATATTGTTTACATTCTTAAAAGAATATTTTCAATATTAGATCCATTAAACTGACACTACAGTGTGCAAAACATTTTCTCATTTTTTATTAAAACACTTAAACATCTAATGATATTAACAGTTGTATTTTTTAAATACCTCTGAAGATAATTGCTGTGTAATTGAAATGTACATAAGGATTAAATAAAAGTTATTTGTGGTTTAGAGGTTTTATTTATTTAAAAATATTTATTTAAAAATATAATGATATGTTACACTTGGCTATATTAGTACATACTTTTAAGGACAGCCATTTAGTAGATGTGTTCTATTGTCATCTTACCTCTTAGTTTTTTTTTTGTTTCTGTGAGGGGAAGCTGAGAAAGGATTGGGATATAAGGTGATTTTTTTAAATAGAGTTTTGGGAATTATGATGTATGAGTTATAATGTAACTGGGTGTTCAGTATGAGTGTTCAGTGTAGCTTGAAATTGTTGTACTTTTAATACTGTGTGGTTGTATGGTATTGGTTATTTTTATTTTGTTTTTGTAGAAATTGTATGTTATGCATATGTTGTTGTGATTTGCGGATAAGAAGTGTTTTGCAAAGTTTGAGTGTTTTTGTTTGTGAGTACTATTATGGTTTATGGTAGGGTGTAAGAAATACCCTTGTTGTTTGGCCAATGTAGTGACTGGGGCACGAACTCCAAGTTAGTTTGTATATGCCGGCAGAGTTGTAAATGATTTTGTTCAATAATTTGGGTTTAAATTGTTTGTGTGAAGTACACCCTTTGACAATGAAAATATTGAAAAGAATCCCAATATCACAAAAATAATCAAAAATAACAAATAAAACATGTTACTTAAGATTAAACCCTTATGTATATTTTGATGACCATGTGATCATCATCATCAGAGGGTTTTATTATAAAATTACAATCAAGCAAACAAGAAGTTAAAAACTATAGTTATCACTCTAGTTATTTGATTATTTTTGTGATATTGGGTTTTTTCCAATATTTTCATTGTAATATATTGAACCACTGTGCTCTTGATATTGTATTGTATACGTACATCCTTTGAAACAACTAAAACCTAACATCATAGACTAAGACCTTTATAACGCTGCTGGCAATAACAAGCTAGTTTGCAATTTATGCTCCAATCTAAATTGAGCATTTTAAATACTGAAATAGTCGAGCTCATTTCAAAAACATAATTTTTACAAAATCGTAGTAAGATATAAGAAATAATAAACTACTGTGTGCAAAGAATTACGTTTAGCCATACTTTTCAAACTTTAGAAATTTACTATCTCATTGTGTAAACTAAATTACACATTTAACTTTTTAGCTAAGATTTTTTTCAGCCGAGCCAGACAAAGTAGTAAGGATACACTTTCCTGCCTCTTTTGACATTGAGCCTGGCAGCAAAAATGTAGGCTGCCTATATGACTACCTTGAAGTAAGAGATGGCCAGTTTTACTATTCACCATTAATAAATAGGTTATGTGGAAACATAATTCCATCACAGATTGTTTCGTCTGGAAGACATCTGCATTTAAGGTTCAAATCTGATTCAAACATTCAACACAAAGGTTTCAAAGCTGTTTATTCCTTTGAAAAGTCTTTATCAGGTAAATAATCTTTTAAATTATTGATTTCTTATTACACTTTTGCTATTACTTGCGACCAGACTTTTTGTTAACTAAAGTTGTTAAATTGTTACTTACGCTTGAAGGAAACGTTTTCGTCTTATGACTTCTTCAACCTATGGTCGCAAGTAATAGCAAAAGTGTAATAAGTAATTTACAACTAGCTCGTCATGATACAACAAGATTTCGATATTTATTGATTTCATTATACCTATTTTTCAATTCCTCAATTAGTTCATACTCTCCCTATATATATATTTATATTACTTGTTCAAATTTTCAATCGTTAATAAGAATACTTTGTATTCATCCACTCAAGATCAAAGATATTTTTTAGAACTTGTAAGGGATGATACTTAATACAGTTTTTTCAAATATTAATATAATAATTAAATTTAATGAATTAATTTAGTTTTATATGGGAGAAAAAACTTTTCACAACAGGGACAAGCTGTGCAATATAGTTATTTCCTTCCATTTGGGTTAAAATAAAGGGTAACATATGATTTAAATAAAACAGTTGATTTTATGTTTTAGGTTATGTAGTAGTACAACTGTTTCAACTCTTATGTTATGTTGCTTTATTTATATTCATTTAAATATTTAATAGAAAGTAACTAAAATAAAATTTATACTTTAATAGCTTGGGGCAACTTTGGTGTAATTTTGTTTATATCAGGATATAAATAAAAATGTTTTTGTGATTTAAGAGGTTTTATTTATTTATAATTTTAAAAAAATGTTTGTTGACTCAAGTAGGAAATTAATTAATTTTTTTTCTGTTACTGGTTCTCAATATAATCCAAAAGTCTGTTACTACAAATGTGTATTTTATTTTCAGTTTCTTTAAATTTCATAATTAAAATCTTATTTCATATAGAAACTTCAGTTTTAGAAAGGAGTTTTAAAATAGGAGAAACTAAATTATTTTATTATTGATATAAGTGATTTTATTCTTCCAATATTCATATTATTGTGTTTTTCCTCCATCGAGTTTGATGTAATTTTCTCAACTGCAGTCAAGTTATCAAAATTTTCTCAAGTGTGGCACATGTGTGCCATAATTGTTTTGAAAAATTATTTTGAATTATTTGGCATCATTTACAACAGATCTAGAATGTAAAATCTGCAATTCATTAGGGGCTTAGAATAAAAGTTCAAATGTTTAAAAACATGACCACAAACTAGATAAACATTATTAGTAAACTTAATTAGGCAATATGGTTCTACAAAAGTAAAAAGACTCAGAATGAACAATCCATTCATTCTGCAGTGCATAAAATTGCAGTTCCGACGTTTCGCTAGAATCTCATCTAGCATTGACGAAGTGAACCCAACAACAGTTGAAGAGATTCTTGCTATTTTATGCACTGCAGAATGAACGGATGTAGTACTCTAGATAGCAACTATTCATCATATATATATATACAGTCAACTCCCGATTATCCGGGATCGCATCAACCGGGATCGTCAGCTCCACTTGAAGCAGTGGGGCGGGAGGAGTCAAATGTGAACGCGGCGGACTGATGCGAGCGCGGGCGGTCGTTGGGGCGTACAGTTACCTTTACGGAATAATTTATACTGTCAACTCGCCCGCAGTCGCCACCCCGTGTCCTAAATCCTTCCTACCTGTTTCCGCGCGACGCGCACTCGCGGGCAGAGTTTCGGTCAGCATGTCTGAGTTTACGTTATATTTCTTGTTGTCCTTTTATAAATTCACGCGGTTCTATGACGCGAATCCCTAATTACGCGTTATCTCCAACGTCTAATCAGATCAGAGCACATCGAAGCATCGAACGTGATGCATGGAGGTTCGATAACCCCGAGCGCGAGCGGCCGTTTTTCGGTGAATAAATCCGAAGGCCGAATTCGCGGAATTACGCGATCGCTCGAGTCGAACGTAAACACTACCCTTCCTCAGTGGTCAGTCTATGCGTTGCTTCTGATCAAAACGAACTGTACAGTAGTGACGGTACAACAGGAGGGGATACTATTTATCAGCTGTTTTTACAGTCATTGGGTAGAAGTAGGGCTGTGGATATTATGGCATTTGTTTTAACCGTGATTTCGCATTATCCGTGACGGCCCTGCCGGTAATTATCCCGGATAATCGGGAGTTGACTGTATATATTAATATATTAAATATGGTGATATGTTTTCTTGTAATATAGTTAATAAATTAAAAATATTTCAAAAACAAGAATACTTTTAATGAATATATTTATTCAAAGCTTTTTGCCGATAAAATAGTATCAGCATCTTCAGGAAAATAATTATTTAATAAAATATTTTTAACAAAATTAAATCATGTATATATATATATATATATATATATATATATATATATATATATATATATATATATAGAGAGAGAGAGAGAGAGAGAGAGAGAGAGAGAATCAAATTTTTATATATGCTACTATCTTTTATAGAAAAAATGAAATCCCCGTAATCTCTATCTTAAATGATAATTTATTTCGAAATCTAGTTACAGCTTAGAGTTTTATTAAAATTTACTAATTGAAATTCGAAATCGTTATTAAATTAATGATTTTTTTACTGAAATTATGTTTGTTCAATACAGTTATTACAATAATTACTATTGTGTTATAAATTATGTACTAAGTAAATACTATTTTCAGTTTTTTCACATATTGAAATTATTTGTTATGGACCATAATTATGTTACCTAAAAAAATTAACAAAAATAAGTTTTTGTCTTCAAGTCTAAATTATATAAATACAAATGTGTTGTCATAACTTATTATGCCTTAAACCTTATACTGACCTTATGCTTCTTATATTCTAATAAAAAAATTATAATTTTAGAAAACTTACCAAAAACTTCAACAGAATCAATTACTACTTCTAGCAGAGAAGACCTGGGAAATAATCCTTGTGTTCTTTTTGAAGAAGGAAATATTACATCACATAGGTTCTATTCGCCAAACTACCCACAGAATTACCCTAATAACGCAAACTGTATTAGGCTAATTCAAGGTATGTAAATTTAGGGAGCTTTTTAGCTATGAGTTTATATACTTTATTTAATAAACTGTTATATTTGAGATATTTTTTGGGATACATACTATCAATTCTGTATAAATATTAACGAGATTTTTCAGCAATGTTCCAGGTATTTTAACCATAATAAAATTTATGTTTTTCAAGCTATTTTTGTTTTATAGTTGGCTATATTTACATCAGTTTACTCAAAATTAAATTTTTTACAAATTTTATTTAAAATCTTAATGTTTTTATAACACATTTTACAAAGTTGTTGTATGTCAAACATAAAATATTGGTTTATAACTCAACTTATTTCGGGTTTTTCTCCTAATATCTCAAGAAATATTTAATGTACTGTAATTAGACCTGTTTTATTTGTTTTCACTGGACAAAAACAATAAGAAACTGCCACTTACATGCTTTATTTAAAGCCTCAAAAGTTTTGATACAATCTTATTTCATTGGAGGAGTTGACATCTGTACATAAACATTTACTAGCCATAACTCTCACAAATAAAGCCTTTCCTGTTTCATAGATGAGTCTTTTTTTTCTTTTTTTTCAATCTTAATTGATCACTATCAAAGTATTTCTGATATTTTGTGAGTTACCCTTTATATTCCTATTTTAGCTTATATTTTATGATTTAAAATAGTTGAGCCAGACTTTATATATGAGATTAGTTTACTGACACCAATGTTTAAGGTTGCTCATATGTATTATTTTTTAAACAGTAAAACCAATATCGTGATAAAATTAATCAAAAGAAGAAAAAATTTTAATATAGTAAAATTTCAAATAAAACCTGTTTTTATAATTTTAGACATATGTTTCAATTCCTTCTATTAGCTGATATATATATATATATATATATATATATATATATATATATATATATATATATATATATATATATATATATATACTGTAAGTTACGTGTTATATTAAGCTGGAAAGGTTTTTAAAAATGATTTTAATTTTTATAAACCTTTATTGAATTTAATAAACAATTAATTTAGAGAACGGTTACATAAATTACTTAATAAAACAATTCAATTGATATGCACTCAATTGGAGTGGAAGACGTCTGTTCGATACACCGGCGAGTTACACACTGCCGGGGATCTGTTCTCACCACCTATATAATACAAAAGCTGCGTAAGCAGGAAATTTCCTAGCACGCATTTTATTATGAAGGGTTCACATAAATTGTTCATATAACTTATATATATATATATATATATATATATATATATATATATATATATATATATATATATATATATATATATATATATATATATATTGTGATTCGACAATGTTCAAGTGACCGAAAGGTGCCTTAACACATAAGGTAAAATTATTACTTAGTGGTGGTAAAATTGATTAAAACTATCAATAATTACTTTATATATATATTTATATATATATATATATATATATATATATATATATATATATATATATATATATATATACAGTAGAACCCCTCAAATCCAAACCCCAGAAATCCCAACCCTTGCGAAATCCGAACATGATTTCATGAAAACCAATTTTTAATAAAATACCTAAAATTTAATAAAGTATGTACTGAAAGTTTGCTACTTATGTAAAACAGACTGAGATGTGTAGTATATTGGAATTGACACTGTAAAAACATGATATAATATGAAGGCCTATACTTGTACTGCTGTATAACTTCATTAACATAGAATTTATTTGCAGTAAAATAAAAGTAAAAAAGACAAACACTAAACTATATATTTCATTTAAAAAAAAGATATAAACACTTAGCTATATTTTTCACTTAAAATCAGTAATCTTCATCTGGCGAAAAGATGTAAACCTTCCCGAGGATGCGATGTTGCGCTACTGTCACATTACCATAACACATTGGGTGTTACAGTCGCATGTTGTTCTACGTAACGCAACGCAATGTCGAGAGCAGTAGCAGCATCGGCATATTCTTTATTGTTATCTAGTGCTGTCCACTCTTCCACGCAACTTTCTTCAGGACCTTCACATCTTGGTAATCTTTGAATTAGCTGAAAGAGCTCATTCAACCACCCCGTGTTTTAAGTGGTGTTTCCACAAATTCGAGGTCAGGCCAGAGCTTCTTCCAAGATGTTTGCAGTAAAGTATTACTGATATTATTCCAGGATTCAGCTACCCAGTAAATTACATTCTTTAATCGTCTTAAGGTTTTCCTGGAATAGAAAGAGAACAATCTTCTTCAAGTAATGTTTGCAGAAGTTTTTTTCTGTCGCTCAGTTTTATGTTCTGCAGCACACCTTGATCCACAGGAAGGAACGATGTCACGTTAGGTGGGAGATATATTGCTTTTATTTCTATACATACCAACTGCATGTCTGAAAAATGTGAAGGAGCATTGTCTATGAAAAGTAAAGTTTTTGACGACAGTTCATTTTTTTTATTTAATTTTGTTACTGAAGGAACAAATTCCTTTTTGAACCACTCCTTGAAAATATTACCAGTCATCCACGCCTTACACTGATTTCCGTAATGAACAGGGAGAGCTATCAAGTTCATATTTTTAAGGGCTCCTGGATTGGTGGGTTTTCCGATCACTATTAATGGTAGCTTATTTGTTCCTGCGTATTACTACAGGCTAAAACTGTGAGACACTGTTTGCTCATTTTAAAACTCTGCGAAGAAGATTCCTCTTTAGAAACAAGACTTTTAGTGGGAAGGGCTTTAAAATTCAATCCAGTTATGACTTTATTATACACTTGCTGGGGTGAGTAACTTTCAGACAAAATGAAATCTGTGAATTCGTCTAAATATTCTTTTGCAGCAAGATTATCAGCTGACAACTTCCCCTCCGATTACCTTTAGTTGTCTAATTCTGTACCTTCTTTTCCATTTATCCAAACATCCATTGCTAACAGTAAATTCCAAATCACCGTTCATTAATTTGTTAAACTCTAATACCTTTTCCTGTATTAATGGGCCAATATATGAACTCCTTTCCGCCTCTCTTGTGTGAATCATAAAAATAGCCCAGTCAATCTTTTCATTCACAGAAACTTTCACGAGATGGAATTGTTCCACTTGTAGCACTGCAAAACTGTTCAATTTTTGATACATAAATATGTAATAAATGCTCTAATATTGTTCGTTAATAAAAAATCGCATTCTGTCAAATGCAAAATACACAACAAATCCGAAATGCGAAGTCTTACGGGAAATCCTAAATTTCCCAAATCCGAACAGGCTATAGCCCCAATTTGTTCAGATTTGAGAGGGTCCACTGTATATATTTATGTATCATGTACAAATTTTCAATTATTTCATTGTACATTCAATCAAGTACAACAATATTTTTTCAAATCTGTTGGATGACAATGGATATTAATACAGTTTTTTCAAACATTTATTCATTAATTAAAATTTATAAAAGCTGATATCTTAGTCGGATTTGAGCTGAATAGCTACATGTTTGAAATCTAGGACTTTGGTACTGCGCCAACTATTCCATTGCTTGATATCTATTACTTAAAGATGTATTTGGAAAAATAAGAGAAAGGTTCCTTGTAATAATGAAGCAATACAATAGTTGGGTGGAATGAGAAATTATAGATCCCCATCAGCTTCATAAATTAGAAACGAAATGAATAAAGATAGTAAAAAAGAAAGAAGAAGAAGGTGAAACAAAAAAGAAATAGTAACAAACAAAATAATACTTCAACACCATATACTGTATAGAGAGGAAAATGGAAAATTGCAAGGAAATTAACTTTCTATTTTGACACCTAATGTTGTGATTCTATCGTATGTTTATTCATATTTATATTAATTGTAATTATAAAATAAAAACTAACTAAAATAAAATATTTCTTTATTGACCTCAGTAGGAATTGACTTAAATTTTTTTTTATATTAATTGTTTTGTAAATACATTTTCTACAATACACATAAATGTTTAATGGATATGATTGATGTTGAGACTGTCGATGTTAATAATAATGAGTTCTAAAACTAATTTTTAAATATGACAAAATGACTATCTTAAATTTTCTAATAAATTGTTTCTGAATTTTCTAGCTCAATCGGATGAATTAATAAGAATAGAATTCCTAGAATATTTTGACATAGAACCACCAGCAATATCTTTAGGCTGCTTGTATGACTTCCTTGAAGTAAGGGACGGGAAATATGCCTATTCACCTTTGCTAGAGATATTATGTGGACAAAATAAAATTCCAAAACCAATTGTATCATCAGGGCCATACCTTTGGTTAAGGTTTAAATCTGACAACAATAATCAGTATAGTGGTTTCAGTGCAGTTTTTACATTCTTTGACAAACCAAAAAAAGGTAAGAAGAGCTCAAACTCATTATAGACCCTAAAGCATTGTTACAAAAAAAAAACAATTCTGTATTTACATTTTTTACATCACACATGGTTTATTTATATAATAAAGTATATTTTGTAAAAGGAATTTTTTATTCATGCTGTATTTATAGCAAATAAACAAACATGATTGATATTTTTCTACTTCTCTACTAGGATTAATATTCTTATTTAACGTATCATAATTACCTGCCATTCCCATAATTACAATTCTGGGGATGGCAGGTAATTATGATACTCTAAATAAAAATAAATATGATTTTGCAGAATAACACCAATATAATTTTAACAGAAATTTCTAGAGGATTATTTTGAAATTTTTATAGTTGTTTTTTCTAGTTAAATTTTGCTCAAACATTTCCTCATTTACACAAAACTACAATAAAACTTAAAACTATTATAGTTACAATAATAAAAAAATGTATAATTAAACAAAAAAAAACAATTAAAATTACATACAACTTAACGTTTTATGGGGTTCCAATTTCTATAGGGAAAAAACGATGATTCCCTGAAGTTGCTTGATATAATCATCTTGAATTCACTGATTAAACAAAATTTTAAAATACTTAGCTAAGTGAATGTTTTGTATACCTTGAGCTTCATCCGTCGGTAGAGGTTGATTACCGATGACCGTTGGTCGCTATTGATGTTGGAATCGCTATTAGCTTTGTAGAAGGAGCGAATGTTTTGAAACGCGTCAGCAAGTAAGCAATTACATATTTACTTAGTTAAGTATTTTTTTAATTTAGATGATTCTCTGTCATCATTAGTGTAAACAAATATTAATACAAAAATTGTAACACAAGTTGTGAAAAATGAAATTGCTATTTTAAATTACATGTTATAAATATAAAATTCAATCCTCATGGATTTTTTTAAACAAAATAACTTTAAGTAGTTAAATTATTTTAAATAATGATTTTGATTCATTAACTAATACAAAATTAAGAATTAATATAAGAACAAAGTACCACCAAATTAGATAACATCAAGTCTAGATAAGAATATTCTGCAACTAATTATGAACAATTATCTTCCTCTAAACACACTGCAAGGGATAAACATGTGTTGAAATGTGTAATATACCTCTACTACACATTTTGCTTCATCTTCCCACACTTCCCATCCCTGCAAGTAAATGGAGATGAAACTTATAAGTCCTAAAAATGATTTTGGAACCCGTCACCCTAAGGCTAATCCTTCCACAAATCATGTTCCTGATAGTGTTAAAACTAATTAGTGTTATTGTACACTTTGCAGCTTTCACTCAGGGGTAAGCTTGGAGGTGACAAAAGTTTAAGCCCATTTAGTAGGAAAATTTATAGAACTATTGTTTTTCTTTAAATATAAAACTTACAACTTCTAACTAGAGATAATAAAACGTATTTATTCTACTTGAATAGATTGATATATATATATATATATATATATATATATATATATATATATATATATATATATATATATATATGTATATATATATATATATATATATATATATATATATATATATATATATATGTATATGTATATATATATATATATATATATATATATATATATATATATATATATATATATATATATGTATGTTTATATAATTCACTTAGCACTTACTCTCTTACACTATAATGTACTTAAACAAGAATCTTACTTGGTGACTCAGAGACATAATATTATTTTAAAAAAATGGTAAACAAATATTTAAATAGTTTTTTTAATAAATCTGACAAATAATATTAAGTTGCTTGTTATAATCATCCTGAATTCACTGAATAAACTATACTTGACTAAGTGAATACGTAAGGGCTTACTTGCTGACGTGTTTCGAAACAATCTTTCCTTTTAGGAAGCAAAGCCTCTACTCGTTTCATAAAATAATATTAATGCTATCTCAATAATATTACATACCGTGATTGCATTTTCCAAAATTTAAGAGAAATCATGAATCATTAAAACAATTATAAATTGTTTTAATAAAATTGTTTCAAAAGAATAATTATTATCAAGTACTTTCTCTTTATATTTATTTTTGAAATATTCCAATAATTTGTAATGACTAATATTTCACTTGGTGGCAAACAAAATAACATACCCCTCCCCCCCCCCCCATTATTTTTGTTTGTACTACAATTAATAACTTTCTTTACGAGCATAGCGACTGTGGAAAATAATATTTCTTCATTTTACAATTAGTAAAGAATTATGAATTACATATACTGTATATGATAATCAAGCCTTCTGCAATGAAATTTGGATACATCATTTTAATTTATAGCAATTTGTAAGTCATATTTAATTTTGTTTAATTCATTTTTTCTGTAAAAATAGGAATTTTAGAAAATTTTGACTTGTCAACCTTTCAATACTATCCTTGGAAAATCCGCATTTATAGATTGCATCCTTATTTCCTGTTTTAGTGACTGTTGGACTTGCGATTCCAGGTTGGAAAGTTTGTACTTCTCTCTCGATTTTGCATATTTGGGATCCCTCCCTGATGTCTTTGTTCTGTTGTCGGTATTTCTGCATCTTTAGGCTTATTGGGTTGTGACTCCTTCTCCTAGACTCAGTGTGGCTCCTTCGTCTCATTGATCATGTTCATGACAATTTTATTAAAAAAACCCATCTGATTAATTATCTAATATGCTCTATTGGTTGACTTAGAGCCTACATTTACTAGAAAATGTTGTTATTTATTTGGACGTAACTGTAGTAAAAAAACATTAGAATAAAAAGTTATTACTAATCTCATTATCTTACCACTATTTTATGGTGGATAAACCTTTATCTACTCTGCATAATTTGGTTGTTTTTGTAAAATTAAACTTTCTCAAAAATGTAGTGATTCTAAACCATCTCTGAAGCTGTTTAAAGAAAAACTTTCTCTTCCATTACACTGACAGTATGAATCTGTGCTGTTTTTCATGTTTCATTATTGACCAATGAGATTTGTCTCAGTTGATATGTTATTGGCTGCTATTGTCTCCTTGTAGGTTCTCCCCTCTATTTGTATCTTTGGATTATTTGGGGCTGTGTCTTGTCTAAGGATTTAGTTAGTTTTTAATGTTCACTGTATGTATGATACAACTTGATGATTTTTAAAAAACTATTGTCCACTAAATTTCGTTTTCTCGAAGATTCATCTTCAATGTGGATCAACTCTTTTTAGAGATTTTTATCTCTTAACCTTGTATTGTAATATAATAATCTTGTATTATACTATAATTAATTCTTTATTAATTATCTTACCTTGTATTACTAATTATTAATTTTATCTTAGAATCTCTCTATGCGAATAGGTTGATATACCAGGATCTAAACTATCGAAATACATTGGTAATAATTGATATCAGATTTACTATTTTATTTACTATATTTTGTTTCAGTCAGTACAATTATTGTTGATTCAGAAAACACAACATTGGAGCAAAACACTACAACACTAGAAAAGGAACATTTAGCAGACCCTTGCTTCACTTTTCATGAGGGAGATTCTACAAACCAGATGTTTTACTCTCCAAACTATCCAAACGCTTACCCTAATCTCATCTTCTGTGAACGAGTTATTGAAGGTAAAGCTGATTCCTAAGAAATAATACAAAATGTTTAATTACATCTCATTCAGCATTATTGTCTACTTATTTATGAAATTCTTTTACATTTAAAACACTATTAAACTTTAAGTTACCGTTAAAAATTGCTGGTTGACAATTTTTGCATGCAATATTTCTAACTGTGAATTGTAGTAAAATATCCTGATCCCCTATTTTAAAAATTTCATAACAACCAATTAATTGCTTTAAAATTTTGTTCCATTGAATCATCGTTTAGTAAAAATTGTCATTTCATTAAAATAATTTCCTTTCGTGCCTACGTTTTTCTCATTGGGAAAATAAAAATACGAGATCGAATACCTTGTGAAGATAGAGTCTTTTACAAATCACTTTGATAAGAACATTTGTTTAGATGATGGCCAGAGGTAAAAACAAAAAGATTAAAAAAAAACAGAAATGTATATTACTTCATCTGTAAGACCATTTTATTTAACAACATAGCATGAAAACGTGGTTATACAGTGCGGAGTTTAAGTCTAAGCTCACTTGCGATCAATAGAAAACAAAAAGCTAGCCCTATTCAAAAACATTGGTTTTTGGAGTGTGTGTTGCATCAAAAGCTATTGTTAAGAAATTGCAGGTGTTGCAGTAGTTTAGATAACTGATATAAGTAAATTTGTTCAAAACTTTATGTAACAGATATGGTTATTATGACAAATCAAATAAAATAATATTTATAGCGACCTTTCGGTCTTGTTAAATTCGGTATTGTAATATAAATACTATACCTAATATTATAAAGTCTGTGGAACAGTCTTTTGCTTCCTCTACCCTCTCCTGCCTATGCTCGCCCTTCGAGGTCTCGCTCCAGCTTACATGTAACCGGCTGTAATAGAGTGCACCAGTTATTCACTATTAAGTTATTCAAATACCTATATTTACTTCTCTAAACAAGATAGTAGTGTAAGGTTAAAAAAAAATGATGACAGCAGAGTTACAGCTCAAAGGATATTTTTAGTAAAGTATAATGAGTTTGATGTTTTGCCTGTTCACATTACCCATTAGAACTCTAAATATAAGAAGGATTTTGTTTTATATATCACTACAGGCTTGATAAGGGGAACAAATCAGTTGCTGAAACATTGCAATAAATAAATAAAATAATTTTGATTCTATATTCCATCTTATCATTTATTCAAAGAGCAGTAAGTTTTTCGTCTTAGTTAAAATGTTATTTTTAACCTTTTTGTAGTAATTCCTAAAAACAGACTTCACTTTGTGAAAGCTGAGATCAAAATGAACCTTACTGAAAAATCTACAATTTTATTACTATTAATAGCAGAGAAAAACTATCCTATTCCTCTTACCACCAAATTCAACAACAAAGTAAGTCTACAGGGGCTGTGTAAAAAGTAATGAGGCTGAAATGCGATATAATAATTTAATGCAGATATTGCTGATCATATTTAAAGTTCTTCAAAACAAGACTATTGGCTTAAACACACCTGTCCCAGTGAGTCTTCTATGCTTCAAATGTTGCTTTGTATTCTACTTCTGGAATGTCCTTTCAAAGTCTTATACTTCTCACTTTCACTATATCCAGAGCCCCATGGTAATTTTTTGGAAATAAAAAAAGATGCTGTGGCCAAATAAGAGGGCTAAGTTAGGGCTATATGGGAGCTGGGGAAGCAGAGAGATACTGTTCTTGATCAGGTAGTTGTAACTAGGAATCTTTCTCATTTCCAAATTTTCACTGTGAACTGCCATTTTATCAAGTCCAATGTTGCCTGCAATCATTCTAACACTTAACCGGCGGTTTGAATTTAGCACAACATGCACACATTCTACATTTGTGTCAGTTCTGCTGGTTGACGGGCTCCCTGCTTGAGATTCATCCTCAACACTCTCCCGCTCATCTTTAAAACACTTATGCCACCTAAAACCATTGACAGGCAACTATTTCCAAACACCTGTTTACGCCACACCTCCAAATCTCGGAGACTGATTTACCAAGCTCCATACAAAATTTAATTGTGTAACTCCGCTCAATTAATTATTCTCTGCATTTTAGAACTGGTATTGAATTTGGAAACAGGAGTACACAATGGTGACAATACTGCCTGAACAAAGACTTGGATATGATTTTCTTCAGTAGCCCCTACTAACAAACTAGCCGGATTGTACTCACTTAGGAGGTACAGTCTCTTCTGGAAAAAATAAGCCTCGTTACTTTTCATACAGTCCCTGTGTAATAAATTCAGATAAGTAAGGGGTAGAGAGAGAGTTAATGAAACTGAAGGATTAAGGGTGCATCTAATTACGATGCAGAGACCATGAGAGATATCTATCTCACTGGCTGACAAAGTGCGAAACATATCTGCTCAGAAATACTAGTAAATAGTAGTTTTTGTAAATGAATTAATAGATAGGCAATCAAAGATATTCATAGTTAACCCATTGCTGATCTAATTATGTGTGCACTCTGGCCACTAGCAGGTATATGAATTAATTCCTCTTGTAAATTGTGTTGAATTTGCTACAAAAGATTCTTACTTACAAACCACTTTTTTTATTCGTTATTTTGTACCTTAGTTAGTTAATTATTTGTTAATTGATTATTATGTGTAATCGTAATTAGTAAAAACAAATTAAAATCTACTTATGGTTTGAAGTTTACTTTAGATTCCAGGTCCCCCCCATTATGGATTATTTCACTACACAAGAATACACTAATAAGTGTAATGACCGACACCAAGTAAAACCTATACTTAGCTTCTCACTCCAGTTGACATAGAAACTGCTGAAGCATTCTATTATGTTCACAAGTCTGAAAGAAGGTGAATGGGCCGTAAATATGTTTTAATTTTTTTATGCTGTAAGCTTTGAGAGTTGATAAATACTCCTTAGAAAGCACAGACTTCTAGTATTGTGTGCAACATATCAGAAAATAAACCTTCTTGAAGCAAACAAATCAATTAAACAATGACAACATTTATGACTAGCTTTATACCCCTACTAATAAATTGTTGTGACTAACTAACCTAGTTCATAAATAGTAATAGATTAAATAAACTCATATAAAATGTGCAAAATGTTTTTTCAGTTATACTTCAACTTATAATATTGTTTCTTATTATTAATGTAAGTCTTAATATAATATATCAACGTAAGTGTTCAACGTCAGTTAGTGTAAGTGTAAGTGTAATTACAGTCTATTCAGTAGATTAAACACTTCAAAATTTAAAATAATGATTTTTCTGTGGTTATAATATTATTGGGTTTTTGTTATTTAATACAGATGATAATTGATATGTGTACAATTGATATATGGACAATAATATGGGTAAGGATGTATTATTTACATTTGAAATGTTTATCAGTTGTACAAATTTACTTTCTTTATTTGTATTACCTTATTATTTTCTTTTAACCATATTTTTAACCTTTCAGCTGAAGCAGACAAAATTATACGCTTAGAATTCCAAGATACATTTGAAATTGAATCGTCTAGTAATGGTTCAGACTGTCGATTTGACTATCTTGAGATAAGAGATGGGAAGTTTAGAAACTCAGAACTGATAATCAGATTGTGTGGGAAGAAAATCCCCTCACCAATTATTTCATCTGGTAGATTCCTGTGGCTAAGTTTTACGTCTGATATGAGTAATCAATACAATGGCTTCAAAGCGGTATACTCTTTTATCGACCAACTTTCAAAAGGTAGACTTGTTTATATTTTCCAACAATTTTTTTTAATATTTAAACTTATTAAATTATCATTTTTCCAAACTTATATTTTACTATGAAATTGTTTTACTCAAGAAAAATATATATATAAATATATTAATTGTAGAGTATATAATCTTGAATCTTCTTTGAGTTGCTACGCTTTCTAAGGTGAAAATATATAAATTATACGTAATATTGTTGCTAGGTGTATTTTAATATATGTTATATCTTAGGTGTAAACTATTTTTACAAATTTTGGATTAAAAAAAATATAAGAGAGGCTTTTATTCATTTTGTTTTTTTTTACAGATTTAAAACACATTTTTCTATTATTGGAATGCTAAAAAAAATGTGCATCGCTATTATTACAATTAATTTAAGAATTATTACATATTCAAGAATAAATTTATTTCATTTTTAAAGTAAATGCTAAAGTCACAAATTAATGTATGTCCAATAATATTTTTATTTAGTTGTGGAAATTCTTTCCTAGTACTCTGGCGTATTAATCACCAAAACTTGGCACTTACAAAATTTACAAACTACTAAATATCAACACCCTAAAAGCAAATTGCCTGATCAATTTGAAAAAAGTAATATAAAATCCTAATTTTTATTTTCTATCTTTAAAGAATAACATTAGGAGAAAGTAGGAAAAGATACATGGTTTTGTAAAACTATAAATAAACCATCTTTTACGATAATTATTAGGAATAAAATTGTAATAAATTGTCTCCTGATCCACTACCCCTAAATTGTTTTACAATTTCTATTATTCATCTACAATTTCACAACAGTTCAGCCACTTATAATTTCATAAAAACTTCTAAGCACCTCTTTTTATTAAAAGAGACTATTTCATTTCTTCCATGCTGCTTTTTCAGCTTCTGTTTATTGCTATTAAAAAATTAAATCTGTTATCACATTTCTAATTTGGGAATAGGCAAAAATTCCTTCCTTAATTAATTTTTGTATCTCATAAATAAATACATTTTTCTGGCTAGCGAATTTTTTTTATCCATTCACCAGTCTTATCAATTCCTTACACAAAGTTTCTGTAGAAAGGTCCAAGTTTAATATGCTGCAGTGTGGTGACAGACGATAATGCCAGTGGTTACTATAGTAGCATTCAAAGCATTTTGTTCTCCAAAAATTTTGATTCAGAGTCAGTCCTTTTGATACATTATTTCTCTTATCCCGCACCCAGAGAAAAATTTTAGAAGACCTTAAACCTAAAAAGATAAGATTAATTCCTACCTATTATATTCACAAAGTTATATTGAAAAAAACACAGTATGGTTTTATTTATAAAATGAATAAATTATTACTTTGCAGGTGTCATTTAAAGTGCTGTATTTGTTAAATTAGTTAGATGTATTTATTGTATTCCATGGCCTATATTTTATATACAGAATCTTTTATATAAGCTATATGTGAAACAAATACAATTTTAATAGAAATATGTAGAGCAATATTAAATTTGCAGTAAATAGTTTATTATTCTTTATCAGAACCGGGAGATTGAGCTTTGCTTGTATAAGATAGAACATTTATGCTAAGTTAATTTAGGTAAACACAAAAATGTATTTATTATATACACAATATAAACACATTTCAAGATATATCATATTGTACATATCAATTTCCATGTCATTTGGGTTGTCTGTTGGCATTGGAGAAGCATTCGAGCGATAGTTCAGAACTTCTTTTCATACTTCCTTGCGGGTGATTGTGGGTTTGGATGATGGTGCCAATAGACTTGCCTTGACCGAAAACCCACAAAATAATTTTAAAATAAAGAATCGTTGTATGAAAACACGTTTGTCGGGGGGAGGGGGTAGCTTTAGGAGCCACTGGGGCGGAATCCCAAGTTTTCCAAATGTTGAGACCAGTGGCAATCGATTTTCCGAGGCTGAAAACCCCCCAAAATAGAAAGTTGTTGAGTGAAAAAAAATTTGTCTGGGATTGGAACTTTAGGAGCCACTGGGGCAGAATCCAGAATTTTCCCAGTTTGAAATCAGTACCAATCAAGTCTAGATCAGTGGCCAAAAACCCAAAGCAAAATTTAAAAAATAAAAATTCCTTGGCCGTAAAAAAAGTTCGTCTGAGCCTGAGGTCAGTTCTATAAAAATAACATGGGAACTCTAGGAGCCACTGAGGTGGAATCTCGAATTTTACCCAAGTTAAAACTGATGCCAATCGCTTTTCCATGGCCAAAATTACAAAATAAATTAAAACAATAAAAAATCCTTGGGGTATAAAAAAGGTTTGTCCTGGTCCATGATGGTTTTATAATAAAGATTTCATCATTTAGATTTGAAAGCAATAACACAAATGAAATAAATATAGTTTAAGTAACAAAAAAGTGAAAAATAAAATAAATTAATAAATAGCTTCATATACATACAATTTAAGCTTCTACTACAATTTCTAAACACTAAAATTTGCAGTTTTTGTGTTGTAGGCTACATCTTGAGGTTTCTTTAAAAATTATATTTAATAATACTTGGCAAAAAATACTATATCTGTAAGTAGTTCTTTTTTTGGAAAGTGATATCAATAAAAGCAATACTAAGATAGTTTGGAAAAAGACATTCACTCTCCAATATCATTGTTGCAAACCAATATCGATAGAAAATATAATTATGAAATATTGAAATCACTCTCTTTTATAGTTCATATCAGATTTTCTATTTTGTTAACTATACTTTTCTTTCATTCAGTACAATTGTTGTTGATTCAGAAAATATAACATTGGAGCAAAACACTACAATACTAGAAAAGGAAGAATTAAGAGACCCTTGCTTCACTTTTCAACAAGGTGATTCTACAAAGCAGATATTTTACTCACCAAATTATCCAAACCCTTACCCACCTGCCATCATCTGTGAACGGATTATTGAAGGTAAAGCTTATTCTTAATAAACAATATGAAATCTTTTAATATATTTTATTAAACATTATTGATTACATATTTATGAAATGCCTTCACGTTCAAAATGTTATTGGGCTTCAAATTACATTAAAAAATTGCCAGTTAATTATTTTTAGTGCAATATTTGCACATGTTAATTGTAGTAAAATATCCTGGTTCCCTATTTGAAAATTTCATAGCAACCAATTAATAATAGTTTAATCAGTGAATTCAAGATGATTACAACAAGCAACAAATTAATTGTCTAAACTTATCGTTCCATTCAATCATAAAATTCTCTTAGTAAATATTGCCTTTCAACAATGTCCTTCATTTCTATGTTTCCCTTATTTTTAACATAAAATTACAAAATAGAACACAAGAGAGGATAGAACCTTTCACAAAACACTGTAACAGGAACAATTTAAATGATGTTTCACTCTAAAAGGTAAGAGGGAGATAATTTAAAAATAGTTATCCATCTAATTATATCAATAGTTATTCCACCAATTATATAAAGAGTAACTCCCCATTTGTAAGAAATTGTGTAGCCTTTAACAACATAGGAGAAAAACTTGAAAATCTTCTGCTATGAATCTGTTCTTAATGGTTTAGTGTTGCAGAGCTCAAGTAATAGAACACACTTCTTAAGTTCATAGTGGAAATTCAAATAGTTATACTTCTTCTCTACTTATACTGCTATAGTGGTTATAGTCATACTACTTTTCTAGTTATACTGCTATAGTAGTTATAGTCATACTACTTCTCTATTTATACTGCTATAGTAGTTATAGTCATACTACTTCTCTAGTTATACTGCTATAGTAGCTACAGCCATACTACTTCTCTATTTATACTGCTATAGTAGTTATACTCATACTACTTCTCTAGTTATACTGCTATAGTAGTTACAGTCATACTACTTCTCTATTTATACTGCTATAGTAGTTATACTCATACTACGTCTCTATTTATACTGCTATAGTAGTTATAATCATACTACTTCTCTATTTATACAGCTACAGTAGTTATAGTCATACCACTTCTATAGTTATACTGCTATAGTAGTTATAGTCATACTATGTCTCTAGTTATACTGTTATAGTAGTTATAGTCATACTACTTCTATAGTTATACTGCTATAGTAGTTATACTCATACAATATCTCTCCATTTATACTGCTATAGTAGTTATACTCATACTACTTCTCTATTTATACTGCTATAGTAGTTATAGTCATACTACTTCTCTATTTATTCTGCTTTAGTAGTTATACTCATACTACTTCTTTATACTGTTATAGTAGTTATAGTCATACTACTTCTCTAGTTATACTGCTATAGAAGTTACAGTCATACTACTTCTCTAGTTATACTGCTACAGTATTTATAGCTATAGTACTTCTTTATTTATACTGCTATAGTAGTTATAGTCATTCTACTTCTCTAGTTATACTGCTATAGTAGTTATAGTCATGCTACTTCTCTAGTTATACTGCTATAGTAGTTATAGTTATACTACTTCTCTATTTATTCTGCTATAGTAGTTAGTCATACTAATTCTCTATTTTTACTGATATAGTAGTTGTAGTCATACTACTTCACTAATTATACTGTTATAGTAGTTTTAGTCATACTACTTCTCTATTTATACTGCTATAGTAGTTATAGTCATACTACTTCTCTAGTTATACTGCTATAGTAGTTATAGTCATACTACTTCTCTAGTTATACTGCTATAGTAGTTACAGTCATACTACTTCTCGATTTATACTGCGATAGTAGTTATATTCAAACTACTTCTCTAGTTATACTTCTACTGTAGTTTTAGTCATACCACTTCTCTATTTATACTGCTATAGTAGTTATAGTCATACTACTTCTCTAGTTATACTGCTATAGTAGTTATAGTCATGCTACTTCTCTAGTTATACTGCTACAGTAGTTATAGCTATATTACTTCTCTATTTATACTGCTATAGTAGTTATAGTCATACTACTTCTCTAGTTATACTGCTATAGTAGTTATAGTCATTCTACTTCTCTAGTTATACTGCTATAGTAGTTATAGTCATGCTACTTCTCTAGTTATACTGCTACAGTAGTTATAGCTATAGTACTTCTCTAGTGTACTGCTACATTAGTTATAGCTATACTACTTCTCTAGTTATACTGCTACAGTAGTTATAGTCATGCTACTTCTCTAGTTATACTGCTACAGTAGTTATAGCTATAGTACTTCTCTAGTGTACTGCTACAGTAGTTATAGCTATACTACTTCTCTAGTTATACTGCTATAGTAGTTATAGTCATGCTACTTCTCTAGTTATACTGCTACAGTAGTTATAGCTATAGTACTTCTCTAGTGTACTGCTACAGTAGTTATAGCTATACTACTTCTCTAGTTATACTGCTACAGTAGTTATAGTCATACTACTTCTCTAGTTATACTGCTATAGTAGTTATAGTCATAGTACTTCTCCTAATAAATGAATAGCGAAAGTTAATAAATAGTATGTTTAATGGTTATCCATGTGTTTTACATCCATCATAGGAAAAATTGTGGTGTAAGAACATATTGATCCATATCTAGTATTATATTGTAACTCTTTTTGCAATAATAACTCATACCCAGAGAAGTTTCAATTGGTTTTGTCAAATACTTTTATCTGTCTCTGTTACTGTGTGATTATTGACATATTTAACACACTTTCATTCATGAATAATTCAGTTGGACTAACAGTACAGATGATTAAAACCTTAATCACAGGACAGGTATTGTGTTTGTTGTAAGCATCTTCAATTCTCTGATTAAACTATAGTTAAATAATACTTAACAAAGTGGATTTTTAGAGCTTACTTGCTGACGTGTTTCGAAGCAACCGTTAATTTTATAAACCAAAGCCTCTACTCTAGGTTTACAAAGTAGAGGCTATGCTTTGTGAAAGGAACAATTGTTTCAAAATGCATCAGCAAGTAAGCTCTTAAGTATTCACTTAGTGAGTATTATTATATGATCCCAAATCAATAATTTAAATGGTAAATATATATAAAAGACTATTAAATTAATTTAATCTAAAATTTAAACTGATTTAAACATTTATAGCATGTAACATTCTGGTAACTGATTCAAATTTATTTATGTGAGAGTTTTGTTTCCTTCGAGTTACTTTTTCAAATTACAATTTTTTATAGTGTACTGTAAATATGTTTTCATTCTACAGATTAATCAGCTGACAAATTAAAATTATAGCAATTTGTGATTAGGTTCACTTTTCCTTTGCTTTATTTAATATAGAGAGACAATAATTTCATATTGATGTCAAAGAATGATATATATTCATATCATTAGAAATTGCTTATTCATTGTATACATTTACTATCTTTACTTGCATTACTGTATTATTATTTCTTTAACTTTTCAGCTGAAGCAGACAAAATTATACGCTTAGAATTCCAAGATACATTTGAAATTGAATCGTCTAGTAATGGTTCAGACTGTCGATTTGACTACCTTGAGGTACGAGATGGGAAGTTTAGTAACTCCAAACAGATAATCAGATTGTGTGGGAACAAAATTCCCTCACAGATTATTTCATTTGATAAATTCCTTTGGCTAAGATTTGTGTCTGATATGAGTGTTCAATACAATGGATTCAAAGCGGTGTATTCTTTTATTGACAAACTTCCAAAAGGTAGGCTTGTTTATATTTTGCAGCAATTTGTTTTTAAGTTTTATCTTGCCGAAATGATATTTTTCTATTCATTATGCTGACTCAAGAAAAATACATGTATTCTTATTTTTAACATTAATTTTAGAATAAAAAAAACAATGAATCTATTTTAAATTGATATCCTTTATATCAATTTAAAGGATATATATATATATATATATATATATATATATATATATATATATATATATATATATATATATATACTATAATATGTATTCGTGTGTATTAATAAAGAAATAAAACAATTTACAAATACAAGAATATTTATTGAATCTACAATTCAAATTGTAGATTCAATAAATTATTCTTGTATTTGTAAATAGTTTTATTTCTTTATATATAAATATCGCAATATGTATTTGTAAATTCAATAATAATTCTTGTATTTGTAATTTGACTTATTTCTTTATATATATATATATATATATATATATATATATATATATATATATATATATATATAGGCCTATATATATATATATATATATATATATGAGTAGAGTCTCGAAAATCTGAGTCTCGATGTTTCGAGCTGCCTTTATATTCGAGCCAATTTCTAATTGAGCCTATTTTATCTATTTCAAAGAAAATGATGGGTCAGGCTTCGATGAAATATTTATAGTCATACGGTATGCAAAGGAAATTTGTCGGGGTTCCAAGAAATGTTTATATCAATACGGTATGCAAAGTAAATGAGTCTGGCTTCTAAGAAATGTTTGTTGCCATACGGTATGCAAAGGAAATAAGTCTGGCTTCCAAGATATATTTATATAAATACGGTATGTAAATTAAAAGAGTCGGGCCTCCAAGAAATGTTTATATCAATACTGAATGCGAAGAAAATGAGTCGGGCTTTCAAGAAATTTTTTATATCTACATGGTATGCAAAGGAAATGAATCGCAATTCGAAGAAATTTTCATTTAAAGTTCTATAAACTTATTGATTGGATTTTGAATTATATTATTAGGGTTCAATAGAAAACCTCCTGTTTATCTAATGCACAGGAATCAGAGTTGTCGGGGGTCCGAGGGGGTCTCGGTATCATCTACCTCGAATTGTTGAGACTGTACTGTATATATATATATATATATATATATATATATATATATATATATATATATATATATATATATATATATATAGGTTAGTTTTGGTTGGTAAAGATTATTTAGATTTTTTGGACTAGGAGACTGACAGACTTACCTTGGTAAGAGTCCACTCTGTAGTCTTGAAATAGAAACACATAAAAGCACTTAAACAATGATATATTTCAACCACACAGTGGTCTTTGTCAATCGAAGAGAAAACACAAAAAGAAATATGAGAGAATGAAATAAAATAATTGTAATCACAGATTGTGTAGAGTAGAAATCAGATGTCACAGATGCACAGATTAAAGATATATATATATATATTGTTTCCATGAACATATGAGTGATTATAGTTTATATAAGTCTGTCAGGGGAAAAGAGATAAGGCTATTTGGAAAAAAAAGAAATGAATGGATTTATCTGATGTTGAGGTTAGGGGATTCTCTGGACTTGGTATACCACTGGTATGATAGTTCCCACCTTCTCAGTTCTGAGGGATTGCAATCAGGGGGGAGTGATTTAATTATTTTTGTGGTATAGCAGTCATCAAAAGTTGTGATGTTGTAACTCGCAGCATGTTGAGCTGTTGGTCTATCCATATTCATAATTTTAACATCATGTCTGTGGCCATTCATTCTGATATTCAGACCATCCGTGGTCAGGCCTATGTACTGTGCTGAGCAAAGTTTACATTGTAGCTGGTATATGACATTTTTCGATGTACAATTATGATGACCCTGTATTTTGAAGACCATTTTTGTTGTTTGGCTGTTGAAACTATTTGCTGAGGGGTGTATTGGACACGTCTTGCATCTAGGTCTATTACATGGGAAGGAGCCATGAGGAAGTTTGTGTGGTTTCTCTGCATCAGGGTCTGGTAGTTTAGGATGTACTAGGATGTTTTTCAAGTTGGGAGGTTGCTTGTACGAAATTTGCGGTGGATCGGTGAAAAGATTTTTGGTGTGGACGGAAGCTTGAAGAATTTTGAAGCCATCTCTCAATATCTTGTTGAGTTTATGTAGACCAGGATGGTAGTCTGTTATTAAAGACAGTTTATTGTGTTCTGTTTGTGGTTTATGGTGAACCGAGGATTGTGCTGAATGAATTTGGTTTTCAATGAGTTTTTTTGGGTATCCTCTTCTCTGGAAGGCTGTTGATATCTTTCTATTAAAATCTTCCAATTCCCTATCATTCGAACAGATTCACTTACCCCTGATTGCTTGACTGTATGGAATGGATCGTTTTATGTTTATTGGGTGGTTGCTGTCGAAATGGAGATATTGTAGGTGGTTTGTAGGTTTGATGTGAATTCCTGTGTTGGAATTCCCAATGTATATATATATATATATATATATATATATATATATATATATATATATATGAAGTTGATATATTACTATTGTAAATACTTGTATCCACCACTAAGTACAATAATTTTACCTTGTGTGATGAGGCACCTTTCGGTCACTTGACCATTGTCGAATCACTGATTATTTTTCTGGTGTAGATGTTCGGTCCGTGATGTTGGTATTTGTTGACGTTACATACATTTTCTCTTGATTTGCGTGTATAATGTTTTTATATAGTATGTCTTCTGTATATGTGGCCTGTAGGTTCATTAAATTGTTGTGTGGGTTTTTATAAATGTGGTATTTTTCTAGTGAGTTTAATTCTATTGGGTTATTATTTATTTCAAGTATGGTTAGGTTATTTTCGTATTTTGTTATTTCATGCTTATGTGATATTAGGAGTGCTGCAACATTTGATACTTTTGTATTTTTATTTTTGAATGCTCTGTAATGTTCTTCAAATCTTATTTTAAATGATCTGGTCATTTTCCCTATGTAAAATGCATTGCAGTTGTTACATGTAATTTTGTAAATTCCTGATAGGTTATGTTTTTCTGCATTTGTTTTGTGGTTTATGTTATTAGGATATTTTATTATTTTGTTGTTTGGTTTGTTTGTTGGAGTGTAATATTCTTTGTTGTATATATTTGTTAATTTTTCTATTTTGTTATTGGTGTATATACATTTTAGGTAGATTTAGTTATTTTTATTATTTTTGTGTTCAGGTTGTAGTGTTTTCAACAACTTAAAGCAACTGTGGCGTAAATGTTTATATTAATTAAAACAACCTCTCACCACAAATTCAACAAATTTTATTTTAACCTTATGTACATTTCGACTACAAAGTAATCATCTTCAGAGGTATTTTTACAAATAACAGTTATTTTTGTTATTGTTTTAATTAATATTGTAGTGTTTTGTTGAGGTCAGGTTTTTTTAGAATTTATTGTATATGTTTTTTATAAGGTGTTTGTTGTATCCATTTTCTATTGCTGTTTTTGTAATGTTATCTAATTCTTCATTTAATTTTTGTTTGTTATCTTGTGTGTATTTTATTGCTTTATTTATCATGTTACTGTAAGTATTAATTTTGTGTGTCCAGGGGTGGTTAGATTTGTAGTGTATTGTGATTTTGTTGGAAGTAGGTTTTCTGTGTACTGTAGTTTCTATTTTATTATCATTTATACTTAATGTAATATCAAGATAGTTAATTGTTCTGTTTGTTTCTGTTTCGACAGTGAATTGTATATTTTCGTTGTATATATTTAGTTTGTTTAGTATTATGATGTGTTCGTTCTGAATGGTAGGTTGGTATATTACAAATATATCGTCTACGTATCTTGTCCATAGTAAAATATTATGTGTGTTTAGTATAGGTTTAATTATTATTTGTTCAAAGTGTTGTAGATATATTTGTGACATGACTGATGATATTGGTGATCCTATGGGGAGTCCAGTTGTTTGTTGATAGTATTTATTGTTAAATTGGAAGTAATTTTGGTTACATACGTGTTTTCAAAATGTAGCACGCTATGACCGAAGGCGCAACCAATGGAGTGTTAAAGACCTAAAATATACTGCTATTAAGTATATTTTAATATATATATTATACGACTTAACTTTGTTTTTACATTTTGGATAAAATGAATTATAAGAAAGGTTTTTATTAATTTTGTTTTTTTATTAATTAATTTTCAATACAGTATTTTAAATTAAGAGAATAAAATTATTTTTACTAACTACTATTAAAATATATTCAAGAGTTATCACGTATTTCAGAATCATTCTGTGAAAGCCTTTTAAACTTATAACCCTTTTTACTCCTAACTGACATCATATGTCTATGAGACTTACCAAATATTACCCTTTCAACCCCCCCCCCCCCAACAATAGACCCTTAAAATATACTGAACCATCCAGTCGTTGTAAACCATCCAGTCAAGTTGTTTACTTAATGTGACCAAGGTAAAGAAATAATTTGTCTATTTTTTGTGAATTTTTTACATTTCTTTATTCAATTTTGTTTTACAGACATATAATGTTAGCTATGTGATTCTTTCTAGGCCATTGACATTATATGATTGTTTCTTACTAGATCAAAGTTCTGTGTTGTTTCTTAACTGCTATTTCTTTCAATTTTTGTTTATAATGGTGCAAAAAAATTAAACAAAGGAAGGATGGTGCGGCAAAGCTTATGTAACAAGAACACATAGCCAAATTAATTTTTGCAGAGAGAATATCTATAAAAAGTCCGTATCTCATCTTATCCTTTATTTAATATCCCTTATAAGCATCAATGTAGTTTAAAACATTTTTAACTATATATTAACTACTATACTGATCTTTAAATATTAAATCTCCACATATGTAATTATTTGGATGATTTTTGCACTTAATTTGCATATTTATTCCCATTTACTTAATTTATTAATATTTATTTACCTAATTTATCAAATAACAAAGCAATAGCACAAGGAAAATATGCTTGTGCATATAAAAATATTGTCCATGGAAAAGTATTTTAGAGTACACAAAATTTGGCTAGCATATTTGAAATCAGCAATGAAAGCTACATGTTAAACGCAATAAATGATCCAAAAGGTTTGTATGACAATGAAATTTAGTAACAGTAATATTTTAGAACAAATAAAAACATATAAAGTCTAGTTTTAGAATTTGAAAATTGTAACTAAAACTACTGATTTTATACAGTATTACAATATATTAGTATTTTAAAGTCTTATAATTTGTTTCTTAAATTCCAGTTTCTGTAGATACACAAAATACATCTGTATCTCTCAGAGTGCGTAGAGAACTATTAGATAACCCTTGCTTGCCCTTTGAAGAAGGAGACCTTGATACGCAGACCTTCTATTCACCAAATTATCCAAATACTTACCCTAATTCCACCATTTGTGAACGAATAATTGAAGGTAAAAATGGATACCAATAAGTTAATTTTAATTTTGTATCAAACATTACTTTACTATACAGCATATTTACCTTATTTCCATCTTCAGCTTAACCTACTAGTTTACATATTCATACTTTAAAACAAGGGCGGCTCCAGGGGAGGGGCTATAGGGGCAATTTCCCCCCCCCTCGAGAATTTGGGTACTATTTTCGTTTATATGTTTTTTATATTCCGAACACATTTAAATTTATCCCAGTTTACTTATGAAAATGAATTTTTCATTTGACTTTTATTTTAAACTAATGTATATTGTTTTTACATTTATGTAATGTTAAGAGTAGAAATTCATCTGATAACATTGGTATCTCCACCCAGCATAAACAGCACTAGTTACAAGTCGCACACTAGTTCCGTACTGGCTCAGCTATACTACAGTCTGTGTACTACGACTGAGCATCGTACTCGTCAGACCAAGCCGTTTGATGAAACGATGAAAGTTAAACAATATTTTCTATGTAGCCGTTGATTTTACCACCACTTGAGCACGGTATCGTAGTTTTAAGTACAAGAATAGCTTAAAATTGCATTTCCAGGACTTTATTTTTGAAAGTTTTCTATCCGAACCCACCCCATATTTTCTTGCCATTGTGCCCCCCCAAAAGTCTATCCTGGAGCCCTCCTTGCTTTACAATATATAAATATGTAAACACTTGTCTTTGATAGTAGCACTCAGTTATAGTTAAAATGATGATGACTGTTTTGACAATATGTTACATTAAATTATTACTTACCTATGATGAGGGTGGGGAAATTATATTAGGTAGTTTTTTGGGAAGTAATGATGTAAATGTGTGAGTGAATATAGTGTAACTGGGTCTGAATATGTATGTTTGTGTAATTTGTATATTTGTTTAGAGTTTGTTATTTAAATGCAGCTATTGCGTTTGTAAGTAAAAATAAGTAGTATAACAAAAATGTTCAAGTCAATTCTTACTGAGGTTAACAATACGAAATTACATTTTAGTTACCATAGTGCACTATTTATGATATTGTGTGGTAGCCATGGCTACAGTTTAAGGTTGTACAATGGAGGTTTCAATGATAACCAGGTGGAAGGAAAAGAAAAATTCATATACATCTTTGAGAAGTTCATTTCTAGCTATGGGAAAGTTGGGTCAGTGCCAAAGCTTAAGACTTCCAACATGAAGGTACTCAGTTTGAATCCGACCAAGACTCCTCAAATTTTTATAGTTTAATTATTGAATAAATATTTGAAAAATATCAATTTTCATTCACTATAAGTTAAAAAAATATATTTGAAGTTGATTGGATGAATAAAAATATATTTTATTACCAATTGAAAATTTGTACAAGTTATATATCAGGAGAGTGTGAGCTAATAGAAGGAATTTAGTAACAGATTCCACTACCTCATCAGTACAAAATATACAATCATATCAAATTATACCCACCACAATACTCAATTCACAATTACATTACAATTCACAAATGTTTTCTTACATCATTAGCCTAAAAACTTTCTTATAATCAACTAATATAATTTCCCCTATGTTTAAGAAAAACAATATTTTAGTTATAATGCCTAGAAGAAATACAGGGATCTTAAAAATTTTATATTTGTAATTTTTTTAAAGATTTTAAAAAAAACTTTTTCAGTTTTTACATTTGTAATAGTCTGAAACCTATAACAGTTTGAAAATGTCTTAATAGTTTGTTTTCCCATTAAATTAAGTTACTAAAATGTTATAATAGTCTCAGATCAAATCATTTCCTGAACTAGATTATAATAAAATAAATTTCAAAAATCATTTTAAAATCCTATATTTTATTTTGAATGACCTAGAAAAAAATCTTTTCTGATATATGGGAACATTTGATTTTTATAACTAAAAATTATTACATGCCATTAGAAATCATTTAAATATTTGTTGATTCCATCTTCACGTGAGCTACTAGTAATCACTAAAAACTTTTAAATGTTTTAACTTGCCTATAGTAGCACTTACTTTGCTTGTTCAGGACGGCCGTTTCGAGAGATGTGTCCCTTTGTCAACTCAGACCGTAACTGATCTCAAGATTTACGCATGGTCCCACCCCCACCCTAACCTGTGTAAACCTTGAGATCAGTTACGGTCTGAGTTGACAAAGGGACACATCTCCCGAAACAGCCGTCCTCAAGAAGCAAAGTAAGTGCTACTATAGGCAAGTTTAAAACATTTAAAAGTGTTTAGTGAAAACATTTTACCTATAAATATTGTTACTATAAATTTCATTAAAATTATTATTGAAAGTACAAGAGATCATTGAGGACGGCTGTTTCAGGAGATGTGTACCATTGTTAAAATCACCGTGATTAACCCTCACCCTCATGGACTCACGCGGGGTAATTATTCCCCCAGTGAGTTTCCAACAAATATTATAAAACAGTTGCAAATCCTGAAATTCTTCCACCCTCTACATACCTTCTAATGGACTTGCCCTGTATCTATTTCTGTCCCTATATCACATAGTTTGACAGTTTTTGTTTACTTATAATGTTTTGAAGATATGGTTGCAACAGCTTGGAAAGTTTTTACCCCGCACGAGTTCTCACGTTACAATACTGGTCCCTCTAAGTGAAGTTTATTTCCATTTGTATTTTGTGAGATTTTTATGAGCAAAGTATATTTCTATTTCTATTTTGTGAGGATTTTATAAGTGAAGTTTATTCCTTTTTGTATTTTGCGAGGTTTTTACAAGTGAAGTTTATTTTAAATTGTTTTTATAAGTTAATTTTTATTTTAATTTTTTTTTTTTTGAAGATTATTATGAGCGAATTTTACTATGCTTTGTATTTTGGGAGGATTTTATAATTAAAGTTTGTTTTAATTTATAAATTAAATTCTATTAAGATTCTATTTTCTCTTGCAAGTATTACGTTTTGATGGATATTGTGTTTGTAAACTATTCTTGTTTATGAAATATTTTATTTTTATAATTATTGTAACAAAAAACGTTTATTTACAATATAGGCTATAGCTTTTTATTTGGCGATATGACAAACAAACATTTTAATTACAGGCGTGATTTTTGCCCTAAGAGACAAAAAACATCAAAATCCTGTGCTAATTGGGGGAAAAGTGTTTGGAAAGACCATTTAGTTCAATTATGTGAAGAGCGTTTTGACGTATAAAAAAGGGAATCATATTTATTCATATCTTTTATAGTATAACAAAATATGTTTAAATAAGTTTTTTATTTATAAAACCAAATATTTTACTGATTTTGACCTGAAAACTAGTTTGGGTAAAAATTACCCTGCACGAGCTCTAGTGTAACGGCTATCAGCGCGAGTCCTCTAGGATTAACAATCATACACGTAAGTGCTACTATAGTCAAATGTAACAAATGAGTTGAAAAGTAGTAGCTCATGTGAAGATGGAATCAATTAATAAACATAATATTGTCTTTTAGTTAACTTTATATAGTTAACTTTTTAGTATAAGTAAAGCTATAATTTTAAAACTTGTTGTTTTAGACTTCCTTTATTACTGTGCATTTAATAATTTATTTTCAGCTGAACCAGAAAAGATGATAAGAATAGATTTTCTAGATTTTTTTGAAATAGAGCCTGCTACAACTGGACCTGGATGTCCATATGACTTTCTTGAGGTTCGAGATGGGAAATTTGGTTATTCTCACTTAATAGATAAATTCTGTGGAAGAAATAAATTTCCCTCTCAAATTATTTCATCTGGTAGATATCTGTGGTTACGGTTTAAATCTGATGAAAATATCCAATATAGGGGTTTCAAGGCAGTGTACACTTTCATTGACAAACCTTCAACAGGTGGGTTGTTTATGATATTTTTAGTTATTAGACTGATCAAATAACTTTTATTTTTAAAAAAATAGTTTAAAAATTATTGAGTGTATATTTTTTAGTAACAACCCCGGAAATAGCTCGTTGCTACATGGAAGTATCTGGAATAGAGGGTTTTATTATTAAAACAGATATTGATCCAGAAATTGTGAAGAAATCTGTTGAGCTGAATATTCCTCTAGACTGTATGTGGAAAGTAATAGCAGATGAAGGCTTTAAGGTAAGACTAAGCAGTTTAAAATATATGACTATCACACATATTCTTTGATCACATTTGTGAAGACCTGCTTTCAAAAGCCACTGGAGCCAATCTCAACAACATATCCCTGTTGCCAACCTAGACATTGATGCCTAATGTAGACAAAAATGTTTTGTCTCAGTTTTTAAAAGAAGATGCTTTAATTATAAGGTTTGCTTTAAGCTTTTATAACTCATTATTACAACAAAATCCTCGAGCTGTATTGTGCAAGTTTAAGGTAGGTGCACATGAGTTTGAAAGTAAGCTCTTTCCAATCCAATCCAATCTCGGTGTTTCAGTGCACATGAGATAGGTATCCGCGTTATTTCAATCCTATCTTTTTGATGGGTATATTCCATGTTGGGGACTGTCTTTATTCTATGTTGTTCCTCCTACGAGATGGATCGAAAACAAGTGCAAATTTACAAAAAGAAAGTAGTTTTTTCATACTTAGTTTGCAAATATGTTAGTGATTGGGAGGCAGTAAGAGGCAATGAAAATAAAGTAAGAGATCTCATACAGCCTATAGAAGTAAGTTTATAAATAAATAACGATTTATATTCGTTCTTACAATATAGAAAATTAGAATCATTTACATTTTTTTAATTAAATAACTATTACAGATTAATATCTCAAACTATAAATCTAAGTAATTCTGCATTGATATTAATAACAAAATATCAATCTAATTAATATTAATGCCAAAGAATAATGTCAATAGGCTATTCAATCATATTTGAAGTTAAACATATAAATAACATGAAATTAATAATTGAATTATCAAAAACTTATCTGATAAAATAAAACGGTAGGAAGTAAGCTGGTTGCATGTGCACTGCCTGATTACAAACTATGTACTAGTAGAACGCTGGTGATATAATTGATGCTTAATAGGGGGAGAAACCTGCGTCAGCCCAGATACCTATCGAGATAGGCTGAGGGTATCCGATAGCTATTGGCGTCCCATGTGCGTTGCCCCATTACTCCCAAGGTATTTCTCCCTATCCAATTAAAAACTATCTCGGCGTCCCGATTAACTTTCAAGCTCATGTGTACCTACCCTTAGGAGATAGTGGTTTATTCATATCAAGCCTGGCTTGTGGTGGTTATGGAGAAATCATAAAGTATTTAGCAGGATTTGTTTGGTTGTGGTGATTCCACATTTTAATTAGATTTAATTGGTACAAAATTACCATTTAAGTTGTCAACCCAAATTGTTGGCAGGAGTCCTGTTTTTAAAATTGTTGAATTTACTTGTTTTCCTTCAATTATTCAAATCTTAATATTTGATTTTGTGAGATAAAAACGCCAGCAACCCTAGCAATATAGTACATATTTGATGCCATTGTTAACTTGAACTACCTGTTTACACTAAACTCTTGAACATAAATTCATCTCACTCTTGCCTATATTAGCCCTATAATAACAAATAGAGTAAATGCTACTGTAGGTAAGAGTGACTTATTATCCTCGGTCTGGTACTTATTATATTTTTTAATATTTTTTATATATTTTTTAAACCTGACCTTAATAGTGTTAATGCACCCTCAGACCATTAGTAAGAGGGTTACTTCTTCTTACATTAGTGTGCCCTTTTTGCTTTTGAATAAAATATTTTAGCAAGGCATCACTCAATGTAAATTCTATTAAAATTCATACAAATTACTCTTTTAAAATGGTATCATCATCATCATCATCATCATCATCATCATCATCATCATCATCATCATCATCATCATCATCATCATCATCATCATGTTTTTCTGATTTATCTGTCAAACTAACTTTCTCTTGATAAAACATAATCTAGATGACATCAGAGTCAGTCATGACATTGCCTCTAGAATTTTCCAAGTCACTGCCATCTTTGTCCAAAAGTCTACAAATTATGTTACTATTATTAAGATAATCTGTATTATTGATTAAGTCATTTCAATTATTTATAAATTTTAAAATGAAATAATAATATACACAATGAAAACAACTGTCTCATAGACTTTCAGACACGGTAACAGAAAAACATGGTCCAACAGGCTTTGACCTAAAGACATGAAGAGGAACACATGGTAAAATGGATGTTACGATCTTTAAAAACAACTTGTAACTACCTAGAGCTTAATGTGAATTAAACAATAACACTACTGAGATTTGTTGAGGTGAGAGGGGAAGGTTAGCTCTTGTAGTGACTCAGTACACTGAGTCACATGTAGCTTCCATTAAAAAAAATAAAATACCCTTACATGAAATTTGTACAATTTCAATGTAAGTGTTAACTTTCAAACAAAATTACTAATTTGTTATTGATATTTGTGTGATGACTGAAATACATATTTACATAATAATTTGAACTTTTACTAAACTTACTATCTATGAGTCTCTTTAATTTCTTTTTGAATTAAACATTGAACAATAACAGGCCAGTCTTATTTCTCCAACTCAAATGTATAAATCATTATAATGTAAATAGATATAATTATTAAAACAACATTTTACGTGCCTAAATTTTCAGGTACAACTTTATTTTGAAACATTTGAACTGGGAAAGCCAAATGAGTGTGACAGCAACTATATAGAGATATATCCTGAGAAAACAGATGAACCTTCACGCTTAAACAGTTTTTGTGGATCTATTGCAGAAGAAAGAATCTCTTCTAAAAGCAGAATACTGCATGTACGTTTCATGGCTGACTCCAGAGCATTTAACAAGACAAATTTTAAAATACTGTACACATCTTTTAGGGACAACACCAAAAATGTTCGTAAGTAGATTACATTTAAACCTTTGAAACATAACCACACAGACACACACACACATGCACACACAAGTGTGTGTGATGTGAGTGAGTGTGTGTCTGTGAATGAGTGTGTGTGTGTGTGTGTGTGTGTGTGTGTGTGTGTGAGTGTGTGTGTGTGTGTATGTGTGTGTGTGTGTGTGTATGTGTGTGTGTGTGTGTGTGTGTGTGTGTGTGTGTGTGTGTGTGTGTGTGTGTGTGTGTGTGTGTGTGTGTGTGTGTGTGTGTGTGTGTGTGTGTATTCATTTAATTATTTACTGACAAATATTTATTTTATTTCTATTTATGTTGAGTATGTTTTCAAAGCATTACTGTTTTCACATTATCCTAACAATATCTTGGGATACTTAACATACTCATCTTAATTTCTGTTAGGAATATTTCTATATATTTGAGTACAGTTTTCTCCTTTCCCTAACATTACAGTATTTTCCTCTTTTGACACGTTTCGGAGTGACTCCATTTTCAAAACTTAAATCTTACTGTTTACCCAAACTTTGAGAAATCTGCAGAAAACTGTATTCATATATATTTTTACTGGGGCATTTTGTTAGAATAAAAATTATCTCTCATTTAGAATCTAATAAGCAATTTTAAAAAGCACATTTTATTCAAGTAAATCATGAATGCTAGGTATTTATGTTTATAAAGAATTTAAGATGTTATAAAAATTTTATTGAAATGTTAAAAATACTCCACATGTTTCAGCATGTCATGATGACGAATATGATTGTCAAGATGCAACTTGCATCTCACTGTTACTTAGATGCAACAACAATGTAAACTGCAGATATCGTTGGGATGAGAGCCAAGATGAGTGTGAAGTATGTACTTATTTAATAATAAATTCATAATTTTTACTTAGAACTAAATTATAACCTGAACTATATTTTGTTTTAATTTATAATGGTGTTTTAAAATTGTGATTTCATATTATAACCTAGCCTGTTAGGCTAATTACTTTATATTGTTCGATACTTCATTTATATGGTTGCTATGATTTGCATGTTTCATTTAATAAATATCTTTTTAAAATTATGAATTTTTTTTTTAACAAATGTTTTATTGAAACAACACTGGCTCTAGATTATGAGTATAATTAAAATTTTTCATTTTTTCTAGGTTGTAGAAACAGCTATAGAAAAAATTATCAAAGATAAAAGAAAGATTGTTATCCTGGTAATCTTCTTCTTTATTTTAACTGGGATGTGCTTTTCTTTCCTTTACAATTGTACAAGAAAACTGTTCAGAGATCATAAAATAATTCAGGTAATAATTAGCTTATTTGTAAATATAAAATTTTAATTCATTTTCATATCTATTATGCTGTTATTATTATGTGAACGGAGAAAGAAGAATGAAAAATCATTTATTCATTAATGTTACACTCTAATTTGTTAATATTTATTACACAATTACTCAAAGTATTGATATTACCATGTTCGAGATAAATCTGCTTATTTATAACTTGGAAACACAGAAAATTGTTTTGAATTCTTCGAATAATCAACAATTTCTTGCAGCAGAGAGGGACAAGATTACTTTTAATTACAAATTTAAGTTCAATAGTTCCCTATTTATGATATTCTGTTATGAATAGTATTATGAACTTTTTCTAGCAGAAAATCAAAATAATAACTTTCTGTTCTCATTGCAATAAAATATTCTGATTTGTCTTCAGTACAAAATTCTAAGAACAGCTCAACGACAATTCCGCTAATGTTCCTGCTGAACAGTAATCACAAGTTCATTCTTTCTTCTTAAACAGTCTTTTTTTAGAATGTTAGACCTAAAATATTCTAAAATCACTGACATGTTTCTAAGTTAAATCACAAATTAATTACAATAACTCTTCATAAGCCACCATCTTATTACAACTGATTATGTAAACTGATTGCATGAGGATGATACTCAAAATTTTTTAGAAAAGTTAACTTGGGGCAGTCAACTGACTTCAGTCGGAACTGGTATCTTCCCAACACAATATTAGAACTGATGCCTTTCTGATCAGCATTTTGATGTCCTGATGGAAATTACACTGATATCTCTTAAATAAAAATAGCCACTTATTATCAATTTGGCTGTCTTATAGAATACACATTCATTTTAAATATAAAACAAGTAATATAAAAGATTTTTTTTAATCAATTCCTATTTAAATAAAAAAAGAAAAATTTTATTTTAGTTTTTTTAAATTTTATAATTACAATTAATATAAATATGTATATACATAAGTCAGAATAACAAAACTAAGTAGAAAAATAGAAAACGAATTTCCTTGCATTTTTTTTTCTATGTATAGTGCTGAAATATTATTATTTTTTGTTACTATTTATACGCTTTCTTTTTTTGTCACTTGCATTATGTTGTAGTTTCTTTTCGCTTTCCTTTCACATTTTTTGTTTGTGAAGCAAAGTTTGATACCATTAATCCAGTTTGTTCATTTTATTCTTTCCATTCATTTTTAATCCTAGAACATTAATTATGATATTGTGTGGTAACCATGGCAACAATTTATTGTTGTACAATGGAGGTTTTGATGACAACCAGATGAAAGGAAAAGAAAAATTCATATACGTCTTTGAGAAGTTGATTTCTAGCTATGGGAAAGTTGGATCAGTGCCAAAGCTTTAGACTTCAAACATGAAGGTACTCAGTTCGAATCCGACCTAGACTCCTCAAATTTTTATAATTTAATTATTGAATAAATATTTGATAAAAATGTATTAACATTAATTGCCATACACTGTAGGTTAAAAAAATGTATTTGAACTTGATTGGATGAATAAAAAAGTATTAAATTAACGATTGAAAATGTGTACAAGATATATATGAGGAGAGTGTGAGCTAATATTGAGGAATTAAAAAAATATGAATATATGTTATAGTGATAAGAACTTTGTCTAGATCTTATCACTTTTACACAGTCTCTCAAAAGTTCAATTATTTAAGCAAATATTACTCTCTTGTAAATGATTTAAATCGAATAAAGAAGAAGAAATTACTGTTTTTATATTTATAAACGAAGTAGTGAGTAGAATCATTCCATTAAATTGAAATAAAATTTTATTATAAGACTAGTCATATTCTAGTTTTTTAAAAATAAAATAGAAGTCTTACATTTTACTCTAATAAAATAAAAACAAAACTGTATTTTTTCACTTTGTTATTTACTGATACTCAGTAAGTTCTGCAATTTAACACTGACACTTATAACAATGAACAATGAGTTTAAAACTGAAAACATGTTAAAAAAGAGTCTATAAAAGCTTAATTTTTAAACCAAATCATCATTTTAAATTTGAGGCATAAATTATAATTCTATTATTAAAAAGAGACATTGTATTATGTCTATGTGTTTTTCAACAGAGACTTTTAATAACTCTTTTCTTAATTAATCCCAGTAACTGGATAGTGTTGTTATGGATACTTTTTTTCTGGTAGTAAATAAATTTTTAAAGTTTTAATATTTAAAGTAATATTTATTAAGAAATATTATTCTATGTGTTTAGGAGAACAAAAGAAAATCTCGTGAATCACGTTTGGATCAGTTGGGTTGTAAAACACAATCTGCACCACAACTTTCAACAGTGATTCCAAAAGTTGCAAAAAGAGATGATAGTATAGACAGCAGTGAGCGATCAACATCACCTGGGCTACAGATGAGCGCAACAATGCTTCGTCAAAATTCGCTACCAGGTAGTCACTACACACCAAAACCAGTCGACTTAATTCCAATTCTAACTGAGTCTAAAGGATGTGGGACCGAGGACAGATTGTGCCATGACGATCTGCCATCAAATGGGGGTGCTGTATTCCTTCAAGGCTTGAATGAGTTTGATAATTTACAAGACGATGATCAATTACAATTTGGTGATGATCTTTACAGCCATACAATGCCTGAAATGAGAGATTCTGAATGCCAAACCAGAGAAAGTTTGTTTCAGAATATTAGTTACACTCCAAATTCCTCAGGAGATGGTTCACTGACACCTCCTCCACTACCCCCTTCACTTCTGTCAAGAAGTAATAAAAGCAGCAGTGGAATACGCACTCTACCTTCAGCTAACTCAAGATCTACGAGGAGTCCAGGAACATTCACAACATTCGGATATAACAAACATTCAGGGAATCAAAAGCCTACTTTAACAAAGCCTAGATATCGTGCAGAAGCTATTATTGAAATGGATAAAACAAGGGATAAAAGCAGTAGTCATGATACTAGACCATTCAGTGTACAATCTACAAAGTCTGCACCAGATGTTATTTTTACACATTAATACCATTACAGAATTAAATTAGTAGTATAAAATTATAAGCAAGATTGTCAAGAAGGAGTTTTCTATTTACTTATAACAACAAACCAGATTATCAAAGCAAAAAATGGTATACTGGACATTTTACAATTACAGTAAAATAACTTGAAATTTGGCCACTAGATCAAATTAAATCAATACTGTATGAATGCTTAATTAATTGGATACTCTATAATACAGCTTTAAGAAAAATTCAAGGAAACAATTTAAGAATATCTAGAAACAAGCACAGAACACAGTTTTTAGTAATGGAAATTTCTGCAACATTCTGAAATTTAAACCACTACTTTAATCATATATTTAATTGAGGTTCATATTCAAGTTAGTTTAATAGACAACATTAGTATCTTAAAATGTGAAAGTTGGATGTTCTATATTTATATTTTGATTAATTAAATTATTAAAATATTTCTTGTAATATAAATAAAATAAATGCTTGCAGTTAATGAAACTGCATACTTGTAGTTCTTACATGTTATGTTGGAGTTTCACTTTTGTATTAAAATCACAAATGGCAAAAGTCATAAAGAGCTTCGTGTTGCCAAACATTTTTGTTTATTTTTCCCTACATTTTAATATAAAAATTACACCTTCCTCCATTTAAAAAGTTACAATATCCCGTAAACATGTCCCTTAAAATTTTTTACTACTACCCCTTCCTGACAAATAATTAATCCAGGTTCAGTCACAGTACATAGCATTAGTGAAATAATAAAAGACTGTTAAAAATTATCTTTTTCTTTCTTTTCACTAGTATTTGTATATTGTTTAAACACTGAGAGTGTAAAATAGTTATCTTTTAACCCTCACCTATGCCAGCTAGATTCGTATGAAATATTTAAATTTTATTTGTACAAATGTCATCCTACCTTCTATATAATTTTGAGGGAAACTTTTGTAAATATTTCTACAGATCAAAATGATGGATGTAAAACTATACAAGTTGTATAAGAAAATGGAAATATTTTTTTTAATTGGTAATATACATATAGCATGTATATGTTTATTAAATTTCAGTAGGTTAAAAAAAGACTAAATTTTCTTCATTGAAGTCATCTTAACTTAATGGGCTTATTTTTTTATCATAACTGTTTAAACGGTTTTACAACAGGAATGATAAGTTACGAACTTCAAGAAAGTCATCTGCTGTATTTCTTTCATCATTCTTCACTACGGAAGATGTTTTTACATGACTACTTATACTATGTATGAGTAAACAATTTTTATAAAACAAGTCGGTCTACAAGTTTATATTTTTTATTGGATTTTTAAAACTAATATTACAAAATATGAAAATAATTCAGTATAAAATAATATGATCCTTTAAATGAAATGTAAAATAATGTATTACATTATTGATAAATAAATAATACAGATATTTCTTCACAAAAAGATATAAAAATGATGATCAGGAAGTACTGATTTTTTTAAAAAAACTTTATTATTGTGTTCAAACATAAACAAAACAGTTGAAAAATTTTTTATAAGGTAGATAATTTACAATAATATGTTTAAACTGCATTTTTATATTATTAAATAATTTATAAGATTATTGTAAAACAGAAACAATAAATGTGTTTGAAAAAAATTGATTCCTTTTTATTCAGCCTCAAATTCATAAAAGTCTGCTTGCCAAAAACAATTTTTACCTTTTTCATCAGCATATTTGTTAGTACTAGACATAAACAACACACACATATAGTTGTATCTGAATATACATTGCAACATTGCTTCCAGCAGTAGGCCCTAATCCATTTTGACTGGAACAGATGCATTGAATATTTAGTGAGATTACTTCACTTAATACAAGATTTTTTAGATATTTTCTGATCTTCAAATCAAAATTTTAATTTCATCCTGCAGTTTTTGTATTATACATCTTGAGGTTTTTCTTATAAATTATACTTTCGGTATCACTTTGCAAAAAAAAACACTACTTGCTGTTATTTTTCAGCAGACGCATTTTGCACTAGGTCAGGTGCATTTTGCACTTGTTAAATGCGGTGAGTCACGAACAGTGAGCAACATGTCTTATCCGTGACTCACATCATTGAACAATGCACTGATCTAGTGCAAAACGTGTCAGCTGAAAAATATCAGTAAGTAGTGTTTTTTTTTTGCCAAGTGATACCAAGAGTGTAATTATTAATTTCATATTTATTTTAAAATCATATAAAAAATTTAATTCAATTAAATATTAAAATTAAATACCAAATACAATTACTTTTCTATTTATGGATGTGTCTCTTACACTCTATAAAACTTTTATAACTATAGTTTGTAATATCAGCCTAATACTTTCACTGCTTTCCCCAACAAGTAAAAGTTTTTGTGATAAAAACCCACTAAAATACAGAATTCTGGAAATAGCCAGTCTGATGACTACATTAAGAAAAGTTCCAAATTAATAAGATCTGCTTTTTCACAACTGGTGAGTGATTCTGTAGATAATTTCACCTTTAACTCCTCTGAATTCAATTATAGTGAATAATAATCAACAAGAGAAAGATAATAATCAGAACCTCAACTACTATGAAAAAAGGTGAAAGAATTCAACAGTTAGAAGGAAGTTATAAAAAATAGGCAGTGAGCTAAATCAACAGCTTTATAAATTAGGCATTTATATATATATATATATATATATATATATATATATATATATATATATATATATATATATATATATGCTGAGGACAAGTCAAATAAGAGCAAAAAACAATACATTAGCTATCAAACTGATGAGGAAGAATTAGCTACAGAAATTGGGATGAATTGGTGTTTTGGAAATTAAATACGTCTCTTACTCCTCCATAAACTTAAAAAAATAGCTAAAATACCGGAGTTGTTAAAAATTAAAAACCTTTATTAACATCCAATTATATAAAAATATTCCTGATTATGACTATCTTTACAATATTAATCACTTAAACAATAGTTTATGACTATCAGAACTTTAAATTTTGTAAATTTTTTAAAACTTACTGAGACAGAACGTTTTTGATCGCTATGTGCCAAATAGCGTTTTTGATCTTCTCTGAGAAGACACTGATGAAGATCGGCACATAGTGATCAAAAACTTTCTGTCTCAGTAAGTTTTCAAAAATTTACAAAATTTAAAGTTCGAATAGTCATAAACTATTGTTTAAGTTATTAATAAAATTCACCGAACGTAATGAACTACAAAATTCAAGAATTTACAATATTATTGAAAAAATTATAACAGAAACTTACTTCCAAATGAAAGTCATGAACAAAAGTAATATTATTACGAATGTAATGTACATTGATGTCTCTGTAGGTAGATAGTTAAACATTTTAAAAGTATTAAACTCAATTTAAATTCTTATGAAATTAAACAGTTTAGACATATCACTAGTTACTTGGAATATTTTGCTGTGGTTAATTATTAATAAATAATACAAACATAAAACCTCCATCCAAGGTTTTGTTTGCATTATTTATTATTTTAGATGTGTAATTGACTTATGGCTAAAAACCTTCATTTCTTATGCAAAGAAGAGGATGTAACAGCTGATTTGAAAATGCAAGGTTTTAAAATAATAAATGCAGCTAACAAACAAAGTTGGAAATTGCAGGAACCATTGGATATGTTTTTACTGTCATTTGACTCAGAGAATATACTAAGATCTTCCAAGTCAAGACCTGGATTGTGAAGTCACAAGACAATTGTGGAATCAAGACTTACAAATTGTGGTGTGGATATCCAACTACTTAAATCAATTAAACTCATGGCTCAATAAAAATTGTGTCAAGTATATGGACACACTCAAAGATTTGTATTATAAGTCAAATCCCAAGCAATCCCTAAATTAAAGAGATATGGCTAAACTCTCTAAGAATATTATCATGGAATGCTAAAGTGTCAACAAGAACTATAGTTGTTTTTAGACATAAGTAGGATTGATACATGTCTTGTATGAAGAATACACTTTACTACAGATTGTATAATACACACTATGTATATATATATACATAGAAGAAGGTTTAATCAATAAAGAGTTTGAATTCATTTAAGTAGAGTATTATACTCTTGAATTTGTAATTTCCTTGAAAAAAGGAATATTCAACTAAAAGTATACAAAATTAATTCAAATCCTGAATTTTCTTGACTTTAAAATTATTTTTAGGTCGAAAATTTAAGACTTTTAGGTAATCAAACAATGTTTTTTATACTGGGGTATAACCTCATTACTTTCTATTTTAAAAAAATTCAAATTTCACAAAAGAAATGCATGGTACTCAAGTTTTTATGTTTCTGCTAAAATAATAAAACTACTTACTCAAAATTAATTGTGAACTGAGGAAATGGGATATATGACAATTTGCAAAAACGTTTTGAAATTACATGTGTGAATAAATATTTAAAGTAAACAAATCTTTAACTGGCAAAATATTGCACTTTATTTAATTTTAAATCTACAATAACAACAATTTTGACACAAAATAATTTTTAGTTTTATACACAATTTTAAAAATTAAAGAATTGTGAAAACTGAAATGATACCTTATATTTAAAATATATAGCTTAGTCAGTTGATAAAAATATTTATGGAGATTTAGAAGACAGTTGCTCAGCAATGAATGTGCAGCATGATAATATGAAGGTGATGATGAAAAATATGAAGAGCATTTTTAATGTGTACCTTGAAGTGCCAAATACTGTACCTTGAATCCATAAAACCTTATTTGGTCCTAAAAAAAATCTAAATTCCACCAACCAGTATAGTTTAAAAAAGCTCTAGCATTTAGTGTACCTTTAAATTTTGACCAGCTTCAATTAGTCTAACAACCACATTTTCAAAATTAAATTAATTAAAAAGTAAAAGGTATATTTTAAATAACAGATTTTGACATTCTAATATATATTATAATAATTATAAATGTTTGTAAGGCAAAAATAAATTGGAAAAAAGAAAGGAATTACCAAATAAAGGCATTGTCACCGTCAGTCAATGTAAAAATGTTACCATATTAAATCCTGAATCAACATTGTTTCAATTCGGTAACAATCTGATTAGCTGGTATTCAGATAAATGGAGCTTTACGTTATGTTAATTTAAATATCACTCCTTATTCTTTTATTCAGAAACCAAGTCTGGCAAGCTATAACAGTCCATAATGTAAGTTAATGCTAATACATTAAGCACTTTAGAATTAGCATTGAGGATAATATTATCTAATATATTTGGCAATTGTTATTTTTAAAACCACAAAACTTTAGAATATTTTGAATAAAACAATTTAATTCAGAAGACATTTAAAATTTTACTGGAGCAGATTTGATTTTGAAAAAATCATAAGGGCAATAAATTAAGAAGGAACATAATTTAAAAATGAAGTCTAAGCATAACGTTTGGTAAAATCTGTATAGCACATTTGGTTATCTGGTATATCAGCTTTGTTTTCCCAAGTTTCATCAGCTGTGTTTTTAGCAAGGCTATCCCGAACCTAGAAAATAATAAAAGTTTTAAAAAGTAACATTTACCTTACACTTTTATTTAACAAAAATAAAATACATCTTCTGTTCTTTAAACATAAACATTAAAAAAAAAGGAATTTTTAAATAAAAAATTTGTCTATAGACTTCCAAAAACAAATTTATGTACTTTAAATAAATTTTTCTGCAAGTATAAGTTTAATTGTACTAACATTTATCTTCTAATTAATTTCAGGGACAATGTTTGTATATCCATACATTCAATTTAAAGATTTTTGTATGATTTTATGTCTGCTAGTTTATTTATCTGTAATAAATTAGACCAATGAGAATTTATCTTAATATTTTCCAACTGGTCTCACGCCACCCCTAACTTGCCTACACACCCTCAGTTTGGGAACCTATGGTCTAAAAGATCTAGAGAGGTCATAAAGAAAACAATTGAATGGTGAGAGGCGTATGAACAAAGCTTACATCAGTCGGAAAAAATCAATGAAACTTTTAAGGCTGGAGTGGGAAAGATAATAAACGTTAAGAAATATTGTAACCTTGAAAAACTAATAACAAAAACCAATTACAATACTCTAAAAGTAAATATAAAATTATAAGAAGTCTATGCAAACTTTTCTAGAATAAAAGACTTCTGTAATAAAGGCATATCAGTGCCACTGAAAATATGACTAGCTGGATGTTATATAACGAATGTTTTTTTTACTAATAACTAATTTAGTATTAATTGATTCCATCTTCACATGAGCTATGTGTTTATAACTAAAAACACTTGTAGTAGCACTTACTTATATGATTGTTGTGGACTGCCGTTTCGGGAGATGTGTCCCATTGTGAAATCAATCCTTAACTATTTTTGTAACTCAGATCTTAGTGCATGTACAAGTGTTTTCAGTTTAAATTTAGACTCAGTGAAATAATTATTTTATTAAGGTCATTGCACTACAGGTGGGATTTGATGATATGGTTGATGTACAGTGTGATAAACATATAAATACTTAAAAGAATGGGGAAAGAAAAAAATCTAAATTTTGGAGAAGTCCAAAAAAGATCAATATCTTGAACACATGGTGAAGGTATGGTAATCTGTAGCTTAGTGGTTTAGTGGTATTCTGTGGTATAGTGCAAGTCTATGGGAATATAGTGAAAGGCAATGCTGTGGGGAAAAGGCTATGGGGATATAGTGCAAGGCAATGCTGTGAGGAAAAGAAGTGTTAGAAGAAGGCAAATATAATATTATGTCTGTGAAACTTAATAGAAGAGATTAAGTGTATCTCGGGATTTGTATTTAGATCTGCTGTTTCAAATTTAATGTGATGGCAAATTTTGTGATGCAGATGATACTTGAAGAAGAAAAAGATAGAGGATGAACCACATAAATCTGATCCGATTGCACTAATATCAGAGCAGTGGTATTGCCAGTGAAAGGTTTTCAGTCTATGACTTATAAACACAATAATGCTATTTAAAACCAAAATAAAGAGGAATTAAGTGCACTTAATTTTAAAAACTTGCATTTAATTAATTAATAGTTACCCTTTAATTAAAAACTAACCAATAAGATGATGAATAAATTATTATCTAGTGTTTTAAGGATTTACATTATTTGTATATATAATTTTTACTTCAGAAATATATCATGCTAGCACCCCCTGCTATGCTCCTGTAACAGAGTCCTTAACCCTTCGTACTCGGATTTTTATAACATGCTTTGCTTCCCCACTTGTAATTAAATTGGGACAAATTCCTCACCTGCAAGTTGCATTATTGTTTATGAGAAACTTTGTTTTCTCTTACATGATTATAGTCAACTAATCTATTTTTGTTTACTAATACAGTATGCATATGATTTCAGTATCTTATTTGTAGTTTTGCAGAGTATGATATCTTTCAAAACAGTCTCCCGGATGAAGTCCTGATTTTCTGCTGCATGTTTTGCAGTAAAAAAACTGTTTCCCTTCTGCCTCCTTTTATCTTCATGTTACTGCAAACTATCATTGGAATAAATTAAATGTAATTTCGCATTCAATCTCTTTTCCTTGTCAGTAGTTGATGGCCAATCCCTCTTACTACACTGGTTTGTCCTGAAATCCCCAACGAGTTCCCTCACCAAGTTTTGGCAAAACCATTTTTGTTTTACAGGATTTTCTCTCCTTTCCTTTTTTTGTTATTATAGATAATAAAACTATTTACTACAGCTACGTCTAATAGCCAAAAAAACATTTTCCTCCACCATTTATTTGTTCGTCTTGTAAAACTGTATGGTTCATTATAGTTATCAACAAAATCTACACCACCCATAAATTGGTTATATTTACTAATAACTGTTGGTTTAGTTATTTTGTTTATGAAACTGAACTACATTCTAATAGATCAGGATCAAGTAAAAGATCAGGAATTTCAGAATCACTAATTGCACATGACAAAATACAAGTAAACAAATAACCTGCAAAACTGTAACCTACTTGCAGCTTACAATGTAGAGGGGCAATTTTTTTTGAGGAACTAGATTTTGTGATGACTCACATATTTGTAAACATTTTCAACTTAGTTCAAATTATTGTCAATAGAGTGTAGCACCAAACTGTAAAAGATTGAATGTCGGGGGCTTTGCCACAGACGAGTTATAGGCATTGCAGGGCCCCCCCCCCCCGAATGTTGAGTGCTAAGGGTCAAAATTTGAGTCATAGGTAGAAATATTGAAATATTTTACATTATAGGTGTTTTACATATTAATATCTCTAAATCTAAATTGGTTTTTATGTAAAAGTTACTCTAAATAAAATATACAAATAAAGTAAAAAAATCCTTACCTCTTCTACTTTCTTTAAAACTCTTAGAAAGTTTTTCCCAGCCAAATTTTCCAAGTCATTTATACTCCATTTAGAGTTTGTGTAAAGACTATCAAATAAGACGGTAGAGTTAGAAATGTCCTCTAAACCAACTGGATACCTGAAAGTAATAAATTATTAAAGCAAGTGAATTATAGCTGTTTATCAATCAAGATCGTTCGTTTTTTTTAACTGTACATAAATATAATTTTAACTTTATTTATAATTATTACAACAAATATTTATAATAGTGCTTGCACTATAACAATATATATATATATATATATATATATATCTTGTTCCTAATGAATGTAACTTGAGTGACTAGCAATTAAATTAGTTTATGACTGATCTCTATGACATAGCAATCAATAACGTTCTGTCTCAGTAAATTTTACAAAATTTAAAGTTTGGATAGTCATAAGCTAATGTTAAAGTGATTAATTAAAATTCACCAAACATAATGGACTACAAAAATTCAAGAACAATTAAATGTTTCTTATTTTTACAAACTCCATTTCAGTATCATAAATATTAGGCGCAAATAACTTTCTTACAGTTATAACTTATCTTTAACCCTTTAATTTAAAAATGTATATTATTTGTTACTATCTTGTACTTGAACTACTACCTCTATTGTTTTAGACATACCTGATATTTCACATTTTCAAATGTATGGTAAAATAAAAAGCTGTGTGTATTTAAAATATGGATGGTGCTAAACAATACAATATTTATGTAATGTAATGCTGTTACATTGATGAAATTATGATCAAAGTTTACATTTTTTTTAATTTCAGGAAAAAATATTATTATTATTATTTTTGTCAAATAGCATATGTCTCTAGCAAAATGGTTTACTATAACAATTTTAAATTTGTTTGCTATTAATTTTTAATGAATTAGACAATGAAACTCTAAAAGTACTACTATACATATGCTTTACTGTTTAATAAATTTAAAATAAAGTTAAATTCCTCAATAAAATATCCTGCTCTTACTCCTACTCTTCTCCTACTCCTACTCTCCTACTCCTTCTCCTACTCTTCTTCATACATTACATTAACTGTCCTTCTACCTTTTTTGTCTGCCAGAGTAAAGTGTTCTCATATAATGCCTCTTATCTACTAAGGCAGCATTTTAAACAATTCTAGTGTTTTGGTATTTCCGTACTTTGCTTAAGAGGAAAAGCTCATTAATGAATCTCTTGTACTTGATTATACTTTTTCAACATTAGGGTAGAAAAGACAACACTATTATGAAGGATTTTGCAATTTCCAAGGTAATTGGTTTATATTCAGATTGTTTTAAGTTAACTCTGGAATCACACTATTCACCAGTGTGTTACCAGTATTTAAAAGAGTTCTTTATGTATGAAGCAGCGACCATTTCTTAAAAATTCAAAACTTTTATCAAACTATCGTAGGGTATTTTTGGTCTTTGTTATTAAAACATTATATTTTCAAGGTGACTATCTATATTTGTTAAAATTTTAATTATTGACAAAAATCATGATTACAGGAAAAGAGGTTTCACCCTATGACTGAAAAATGATTAAAAAAACAGTGTAAAACTTCTTCGTGTTATAGAAGTTCATAAAATTTCGACAACTGTATGACTTTTATTCTGCATAGATGGTTCCATAGCTAAAGGCAATGATTTGCTTTACACTTGGCACTTCAGTATTTATATAATTACTATAACAAAGCACCCTTTGTGGATATTTATTTACTTCCACCTTAATATATTTGTTTTGAAATTACATTCCAAGACTAACTTTGAGAGTGTTCTTATTGATATCACTAAGCAAAAAAACAACTAGGCCTACTTACTGTTTTTTTACAGCAGAGATGTTTTGCATTAGATCAGTACACTGACCACTGCTTACTGTTTCTGAAAAATATCAGTAAATAGTGTTTTTTTTGTCAAGTGATATCAATAACAACATTAAAAAAATCAAGATTTACAACACAAAAACCTTGGTCAGTACCTGTTCTAAAAATATTATGCATTTGCTCCTGAACATTTAAGCATATTTAACACTATTGTAGTTGCCAAAAGTTCTCTAAATATTAGCTCATTTTATAATTACCTGATTTTATTTCAGAAATTACAAATGTAGTAAGTTAGGTATAATTACCAAAATTATAAAATTCTTTCCTGTTAAACTTAGCTTAAGTTCCTACATTTTTTAGAAGGGGATTTATTAAAATTATTCAAAACTTTTTTGATGTAATCATCTTGAATTCACTGATTAAACTATGATTAAAAATTACCTAACTGGGTAGGTACATAATCTTTACTTGCTGACGCGTTTCAAGACAATTGTTCCTTTTACGAAGCAAAGCCAATACTGGCAAATGAGTAGAGGCTTTGCTCGTAAAAGGAACGATTGTTTTGAAACGTGTCAGGAAGTAAACTCTATGTATTCACTTAGTTAAGTAATTTTTAATTATGGTATACAAAACTATTATATTTCCATTCAATTTCATAGAATCAGAAAATATATGGGACAATGTACCATATAACTATTTATAGACTTACTTTGATTCAACATCATAGGCTCCTCCAATTCCAATGTACTCAGTCGAACCAGTTATGTTTTTTATATAATCAAGATGTTCTAAAAAACAAAAAAATACATTATTACTTTCATTAATACATTACATAAATAACTTATAAGTTGTACTTATGATTCTTAATAGAATAAAATATTTCAGATAGTAAATTAAATTGTATTTTTGAAAGCATCAAACTTATTTCTTAGCCATAGTTTTATATAATGAGGACATCTTTAAAATAAATGTATAAAGAAGAATATCATTTGTTAAGTTCTGCTTGCATAAAAATGAAGCATACCTTATAGAAACAAATATATATTAAACCAATTAAAATATAGTAAACACTGAGTACAAAATTATTTGAATCAAAAAGTCAACACGGTAGAGCAACATTAAACAAAATAATGATTTAATTTCTTAATTTAAAATTTAAGACTCAATTTAATTAAGAGTTTTATATAGTACTCTTACTATGAGACATGAGGAAGTTAATATTTCCTTTACTCAGTGAAACAAAAAAAATAAATATTTTTTCAGTAAGAGATAAATAAAACATAGTACTTGTTATTAAAATGCTTATTTATAATTTTAAAACAATCATAAGCAAACGTTTAAATAATACACTTTTATACTAGGAGTAAATACAAAATTTTACCCAAAAAACGAAGATTAGGTTTTACAATAAATAATGTCAATTTATCTCTTAACATTGGCAATATTTCAACAACTGGCACACTATAAAGAAGAAAATAATGTTTAAATAAATTTTTATATTTCGTAATCATATAAAATTGGGAATTATAGATCGAGGTTAAATAAAAGTATTTTGAATATGTGTATATATATATATATATATATATATATATGAGGTTAATATATTACTATTGTAAGTAATTTTATCAACCATTAAGTGCAATGATTTCACTCCGAGTGATTCGACAATGGTCAAGTGAACGAAAGGCGCCTCATCACACAAGGTAAAATCATTGCACTTAATGGTGGATAAAATTACTTACAACAGTAATATATTAACTTCATAAAGTCAGTGCAACGGAGAAACAATGGATAAAACGTAAAATATCAAGAATATATATATTAATACATATGCGTTCATATATATATATTCCTTCACAGATGGAAAAATATGATGAATAGTTAAGATCTGGAGTACATCCGTTTATTTTGTTGTGCATTAGAATGCAGTTCTAACATTTTGCCAAAATCTCATCCACCATTGACTAGTTGAACCCAACAATGAAACTATTTGTGCGTCAACTGTTGCTGAGTTCATTGTCAATGATAGATAGGGTTATGACAAAACTTTGGAATGGCATTTTTATGCAGTACAAAATAAATGGATGTACTCTGGATGTGTGTATATATATGAGGTGATGGAGTGAGAAAAAGGACACACAGACTGGAGTTTATGTATTAACCTTATATGTACTGCACAAAGTAAACTAAAACATTTTGCTGAAGATAAATTAGGTATTAATATACAGTAGAACTCTAACTATCTAAACTCCCCACTATCAAAATCGCTTTAGAGAAAAAACTAAGATGGAAACATTCTGTGATTTCCAAAATAATGATTCTGCTACATGTTCTATTGGCATTATCTTAGTGAAGCTTTTGTAGACACTGCACAAAAACATTTTTTGAATGCTAAATCACTGTTTCAGTGTAGTTCTGTATAGTTGGCATTCATCTTTTACCAGCTGGTCAGCCCTGGTACGTTTTCGCATTGGTAAATGTTTTTCTTGTGTATGCATTTCATAGTTTACCAATGAGTTATCTCACCAATGGATAAAATAATTATAGATCAAACAGATAAAGAAATTATGGGATAAACAGTTGTCTGAGATGTACGTTGTTGGACAATCAATGGTTTTAGACATTAGAATGAGAGGAAACCTACACTTTTAAACTTTGTCAGTGCTTGAAAATGAAGATGAAGGCTCTTCAAGGAAAATCATTAAAGGCAGCAAAAAACAAAGAATTAGAAGATGACGTTTTCAAGTAGTTTCTGCAACAACGTTCTGCACAAATTTTGGGTTCAATTCATGTTGAAAAAACGGAGATTTTAGCTCAGAAGCTAAGAAAAAAATATACAACTATAAAAAAATATACATTTGTCTCTCATTTTCAGCATACAAATTGTAATTAATTAAAATTGACTTTTTTGAAAAAAATTCAATTACCCGAATGTCTGTTAATTTGGATGAGGTCCTATCTCAATTGATTCAAATAATTGGACTTCTATTGTAGTCCTAATATAGGAGATTGTATTTCAGTTTACAGTGTAAATCATGATTTCGAAGTATGATTTTAAAACTGTTGTACGTTCTTTTCTTTATCAAATTATTTTTTTTATAGAAAACTCCAAAAATGAGTTTAATTCATGTACATGATATTGGCTCTCCAAAACAATGGTTTAAGGCAACAAATTGTGATATGTTTGCATTTTCAGATGTCACATACAAATTAAAAATTAAAAAAAAAATAAATAAAAAACTAAACATAGCTACAAATAAAAACATTATTCCTTACTGATAATATCTGTGGATGTTACACTAGGAGATGTGCTACCAGTAGTGGATGTTGAGGGGCCAAATGCACTTGGTAAAAATGTAAGCATAACAAGTCCTTTATTTTCTTTCTGAAATAAAACAGGTAAGAAAAAACTGACTTACAATAAAAATGTTATATATATATATATATATATATATATATATATATATATATATATATATATATATATATATATATATATATTATAGTACTAAGACTAAGGTATAACAATCTGGATTAATTTTCTAATAGTTTTCTTATAGAATGTTTTACATACTTATATAACTTATAATAATTTGTATTATAAATTGAAATTTAAAAATGTCTAAATAAATAAAGACAAAATTACTTTTCACTTAATAATCATTTAGAAAGAAATTTTAACAAAATTGAAATTGATTCTACATATGTTCAAGTAGTTTAATAATGCATCTTTTTCCTAAATTTTCAAATACAAAGAGGTAAGAAGCCAAGGGTACAATTGGTACGTATAAATTAAGTATGCTCATATAAATTAAGTTAAGGGGTGAAACTTATAGGATATTATGGTGCAAAGGAATAAAAATTAATTACTAACATGTGCTGATATCTAGTTGCAGAAAAAGATACCTTGTTCATGTTTGAACCATACCTGTATGTCTAATAGTAACATTATTTAAGTTAGTATTATTGCACTAACGGACCTATATTTTATTTTGATCTTATATCTGTACATTCTTTATTTCAGATTTAGCATCTATCTAATCAGTAAGAAGTACACAAAAAAATATATGAAATAAGAGAATGACAAAGAGATTCAGATCTTGGTCTCGAGACATTGTATAGATGAACGAGCCTGGTTGGATATTAAGATTTACCTATTTTCTTTAGACGTTTTTAGGGGCTTAATACAGAGCCTCATTGTCCATGTTGTCTGACTCTTTCCTTAGTTATCACCTCAATAACAAATCAAATTAAAAAACTCAATAACATTTAATGAGTGTAAAAATAACTTTGTTTTAATTTAAATGTAGGTCTGGTTTGGTTCAAGCACATACATATTCGTAAGTGCATGATAATAGCCACTGTATAACACATGAAATGATGCACCACTATCCATAAGTTGTGACAATCCTAAGCTCTTAGAACTGAATTTTTAAATGACCTTCCTGCAAAATTTTCAGAATTGGACTTTTACCTGTTATATTAAACAATACAAAAAATAATTGCTTATCTGAATTAGTCTCTTATGATTTAGTTTTAAAGTGATTAGAGAATTTTCTACCTACTAATTTACTATTAATTTGGTACTAAGAACAGGATAGACTCCTCGTATAAGATTAGGAATATGACTTAGTAGGTAGCTTTAACTTATGCAGACCTAATCTCTACTGAGTTCTTAAAACACAATTTTGGGAAAGTCCAATCAGCAGTGTCTTCAATGAAATATTCCTTTCATGAGAAGAAAAATACAGATTGTATAAACAACACACTCAAAGTATATAATTTACTGGCAAACATACATTACCATCACACACTATACAAATCAATGCAAGAAACTCCTATCCCACATAATCAAATATATCCAAAACTCCACTTCACCTAAAAATTTGTTCATGTAGAACCCAATATATATTTATTTGATTCCATCTTCATATGAACTTCTAGTTTTAACTAAAGACACTTGTACATATGTTACTCTTGCCTATAGTACCAATTGCATTTATGATTGTTGAGGACGGCCATTTTGGGAGATGTGACCCATTGTCAACTCAGGCTGACACTCTCATACTTAACATATGTACAAGTGTTTTTAGTTCAAGTATAGTTCGTTTCTATCAAATGTTATGGTTTTAATCTTTTATCTAAAAGATTACCATTGCAATGCTTTATCGAGTTATAATAGAATATTTATTTACAACTTTTTTAAAAAAATGTTTTAACTTGCCTATAGTAGCACTTACTTTTTTTGTGTTGAGGACGGCCGTTTCGGGAGATGTGTCCCTTTGTCAACTCAGACCGTAACTCGTTACAGATCCGAGAGTTACGGTCTGAGTTGACAAAGGGACACATCTCCCGAAACGGCCGTCCTCAACACAAAAAAAGTAAGTGCTACTATAGGCAAGTTAAAACATTTTTTTAAAAAAGTTGTAAGTGATTACTAGTAGCTCACGCGAAGATGGAATCAACAAATGAGAATATTTATCCATTTTATAAGAACTAAACACACAAAATAATTTTATCTACACAAAAAACATTGCTTTAAATTTGTATTAAAAGTTACTTATGAATAAATTAAGAAAAAATATTTTCATCTATTCAGATTTTTTAGCAGTATAAATGGTTCCCATTAAAAATAATAATATCTGGTAATGTTTTATGATACCTTTGAATGGCGAGTAAAAAAAGTACTAGTTTAGAACTTGCAGCATTTGTGTTGTACATCTTGAGGTTTTTCTATAATTCGACTTTTGGTATTAACTTGGCAAAAAAAACCACTACTTACTGATATTTTTCAGCAGATTCGTTTAGCACTAGGTCAGCGCATTATTCAATGCTGTGAATCTTGTCTGTGACTCACAGCATTGAATAATGTGCTGTCCTAGTACGAAAAATATCAGTAAGTAATAGGTTTTTTTGGCAAGTTAATACCAAAAGTGTAATTAGTTTATAGTATAAGAGATAATGTTTTTTCTTGTATTTAATCTGTTGCATTTGTGGTAAAAGTATGTAATTGATACTTTGATAACATTGATAAAAAAATTATTTTGAAACATTGTATAACCACACTATGTATCTGGAGAAAATACTATAACTTACCAATTTAAGAAGGATGGTGTCATTAATATTTGTTTTAGAACCCGAGTATACTCCAGAAGCGGCAGTGTGTGAGTAGATGACAGGAGCTTTGGTTATATTTAGCACTTGAAGTTGTGTTTCGAAGGAAGCACCTGATAAGTCAATTAAGATACCAAGACGATTCATTTCTGCAACTACAATCTGGATTAAAAATTAATTTTTGAATTTAATTACATTCCCAACTTTTAAAATATTTAAAAAAATAAATTCAGAAATAGATACATAGCTAAACCAGGATTTCCAAAAGACCTTTTCATCACTAAGCTCTTATTAATCACTTAAACAATAGTTTATGACTATCCGAACTTTATATTTAGTAAATTTGTTAAAACATACTGAGACAGAACGTTTTTGATCGCTATGTGCTGATCTTCATCAGTGTCTTCTGCTTGGAGATGTTGGGTCAAGTGGTGATGGTTTTAAAGGTAGGTTTTTGATAGTATCAAAAAGTATGTGTGATTTGTATTGTGTTTGTTCGTTTATTATGTTTGTATTTTGTGTTTTTGTGTGTCTGTATATTTCATATTGTTCTAGTGCATTGAGATGTGGTCCTTTTTTGTTGATGTGTAGGATTTCTAAATTATGATAAATGATTGTAATTGATTGTAAAAGAAACAGGACACAAATACACAGACATTTATCATAATTTAGAAATCCTACACATCAACAAAAAAGGACCACATCTCAACACACTAGAACAATATGAAATATACAGACACACAAAAACACAAAATACAAATATATTAAACGAACAAACACAATACAAATCACACATACTCTTTGATACTATCGAAAACCATCACCGCTTGACCCAACATCTCCAAGCAGAAAACACTGATGAAGATCGGCACATAGCGATCGAAAACGTTCTGTCTCAGTAAGTTTTAACAAATTTACTAAATTTAAAGTTCGGATAGTCATAAACTATTGTTTAAGTGATTAATAAGATTCACCGAACGTAATGGACTAGAAAATTCAAGAACTAAGTTCTTAGTGGGAACTCTTCTTTTTATTTGTTCTACTCAGTCTCTTAACCAGTTCTTATTATAATAAAGACACAAACTCTTGTCAAACAAACATGTTATTATGGCATATGAAAGCTAATGTTTCTTGTATTTTATAACATATTCTTTTGTGCTACCTTTCAGTCTAAAAGAGGATATATGTGCTAGCATTAAATTTAAAAGAAATCAATCAACTAAAAATAAAAATCTAACTACTTCTGGATTTTTTTAACGTAATGGACTAGAAAATTCAAGAACTAAGTTCTTAGTGGGAACTCTTCTTTTTATTTGTTCTACTCAGTCTCTTAACCAGTTCTTATTATAATAAAGACACAAACTCTTGTCAAACAAACATGTTATTATGGCATATGAAAGCTAATGTTTCTTGTATTTTATAACATATTCTTTTGTGCTACCTTTCAGTCTAAAAGAGGATATATGTGCTAGCATTAAATTTAAAAGAAATCAATCAACTAAAAATAAAAATCTAACTACTTCTGGATTTTTTTACCATAGACAATTATACATATTTTTTACTATAAATAATGGAGTCTCTGAAATAACATTTATGAACAATTTTAATTATAAAAGTATACATTTCTGATGTAAATATAAATAACACAGAGAGATCTAGTAACTATTGTAATATTTGGCAAAGACGTTCACCTCCAATTATTAAATTTTGTACAAATTTTACTCAAAAATACATTTTTGTAATAATGAAAAAGTTTTTAAGAGTATTATTTTAAGAATATTATGCTATAAGAAAATTACACTTTATTGGTAATTTGTCAATAATTCTCTTTGATGTGTTTATGCTTATTAATGACAAAAATGCCATGCTTAATATAATGAGGTAAGAACTAATGTAGAGTCTTTTGGTAATTATAAATTTGTAATGAAAATAAATTACAAAAATGTTCATCTAATATTTCAAACATGAAAATTTGTCTTTATTTTTAATTTTTAAATTCAAGATCACTGGAGTCTAAATACCTACAAAATTACTGAAAAACCTATACTAAAACTCTTGAATTTTGAAGTCCATTATTCAGAGAAATTTAATTAATCACTTTTACATTAGTTTATGACTATTCGAACTTTAAATTTTGTAAATTTGTAAAAACTTACTGAGACAGAACATTTTTGATCGCTCCGTGGCAATCTTCACAACTAATGTCATAAACTAATGTAAAAGTGACTATACTAAAAATTGACAAATTTTTATTTAAAATTCATTTTATCTTCATGAATAATGGCACATACCTCTCCAAAAGGTTTCAAGCCTGGATTTTTTTCATCTACTACATCTGAAGACGATGAAGCCCTTTAAAACAAAAGTTATAAGAAAATATTTGTTTACATTAGACAAATTAAAATAAGGTTTATTATTGAATTATTATATTTCTGGTAGTTTTTTAATTTTATTATATGAAAGATATGAAAATCTAATATTATTAATATAGTCAAAATAATATTACTACATATAAATAGTATAAAAAACCCTTTATTTTAGGGATTCAAATTTAAAGGTTTAAGAGAACTACTAATTCTGATTAAAAATACTTGTAAATATGTTACAACTTGCCTATAGTAGCACTTACATATATTTGTTGTGGATAGTCGTTTTGAAAGATGTGTTCCATTGTCAACTCAGACCATAACTGTATGAGGTACGGTCTGAGTTAACAATGGGACACATCACCTAAACGGCGGTCCTCAACAAATATAAGTAAGTACTACTAAAGGCAAGTTGTAACATATTTACAAGTATTTTTAGTAAAAACTAGTAGCTCACATTAAGATGGAATCAACAAATACTAATTCTTATATATATATATATTTAACTAAGACATCTATAATTTTTTAGTAGTTTATCATTCACCGAAATAGATCTTTTCCAACTATCCAGTGTTAAATTGATATTTTTAAAGATCTGCATACATGAAACGTGATGTTTTGTATTTTTCACACCTAAATTTAAAATTTATTTTGGTTACTAATGTATTTTTATTTTACAATTTAGAAAATAAATATTATAAAAAATCCAAGTGTAATAATGCAGCCGTGGACCTAGTAAACATTTAAATAAATGTTTAATATTTTGCTATTGTACTTGTTAAATTTAAATACATGGGAAAATAGCACCTTTGCCCATCGGATAGACGAGACATGCATCTTTTCTAAAAAAACACTAAGTTTCTGTTTCACAGGGTTAGGTCGAATGACATAGACCAAACAATGCTTCAGGCACCTGACCCTGAGTTTTAGTATGGATAGTAGCGAACAGTCTATATTAATAGATAGCCGACTCTACAGTAAGTTGCTTGTTGTAATCATCTTGAATTTGCTGCATAAATTATAAATAATTATTGAGTGACTGAGTGAAAACTTTTAACTTACTTGTGTTTCGAAACAATTATTTCATTGACGAAGCAGTAAAGTGGCAGATTGGCTTCGTCAATGAAACGATTGTTTTGAAAACATCAGCAAGTAAATCAAAAGTTTTCACTCAGTTACTCAATAGTTACTTACTGCAAGGGCTGGTGGCAGTCAAATTTTGTTTAATAGATGAAGAGAAAAGGGTTGGCCGTTTAAGTGCTTAGGGGCTTTATATTTCCAAATGCGGCTCTGATAATATGTGTGATTTCCATATTCAACTGGGTACAAATATTGTCTCTAGTTAAAGTCTAGTAATTCTAATATGAGTACCAAGGTAAATTACAAGATGAAGCTATTGCCATAGCTCTCACTCCTAATTGATAAAACATCCGTAGAACTCCAAGTCTGCTGTCTATACTATGTCCTCCATTGATACTTATTATACTTCCTATTTCTACTGCATTCTTTTCAAACATTTTTGTAATCCCTAAAACAAAAAAATTTGAATAAATAAATATTGTTACTTGAAGATTCTTCGGAAAATACTTCCTAATTATCAAAAATAAATTCTATTAAGAGCAGGTTTTTACATATGTTTATGTAAGTTAGCATTTATAAGTACATACTAATTCATTAGCTGATATAGCATAAAATACTTCTTGAACTAGTGGTTCAAGTTCAGTGCATAAACTAAACTGACAGTGTACTTCTAATTTAGTAAATATATTTATCAATTAGGTTTTATTATTCTAATTTGTTAATTAAAAGTTCATTTGGAAGCCCATGATTCTGGAGTGGCATGAAAGTATTATAAAATATTTGTAGTTTCATCATATAAATAAATTAAATAATTATGACACATTTATTAATATAAAAGTAAACAATAATTCACCAATATTATAAAATACATAATTTAAGCACATTCTCATTGTTTTAAAGTAAATATACTAGTAGTTTAAGATAAACTGAAAATATATTATTTGAAATTAATGTTGTGCCCTTTTTTTTTAGCACAAAAGGACCAAGAAAAATTTTCTTTCAGCTCTTTGTTTACAATATGACTATGAATTTTTTTTCAGTTTTGACCCAATTTTCCTTTAGAAGCTCTTGCAGCTTATTTTCAACTTTTCCTGAAATGCTACATCATAAATTAGTAGAAATGTATTAATTAGTGTTTATAGTTGAAGTAACAAATCAATGGTCCTGATTGATGGGATTATTATTTAATGCTCACAAATTGTAGACTTAACAAAACTTTTCATTCTTGGATTTCTAGCTTCGTTTTATTAATCTTGACGCCATATTTTTATTTTCTTGCTCTGGTTGTAACAACAGTACATGCTGAAACAAAATTTTTGTAGTTTGTGTTCTAAAAAAATTATTTAACAATTTCTGGGACACTATTTATTTTATTTTTTGGTTAATTTGGGTAAAAACCAACTGTAGTTGTGTTATTAGATAAAATTTTGTTTAAAATGGTTTCAACTGGTTACCTTCACAATCTTCAGGATTAAAATGGGGGGGGGGTATTTCCTAACTTCTTCGGAAAGTTCGAATAATCGTAAATTAGTATAAAGTTATTAATGTATTATAATTTTTAATTTTCGTAACAAAGAATTTTTCTCTTAGAAACTTTTATTAGTGACAATCATGAAGATCGCTTAGAGTGATCAAAAAATGTTATGTCTCAGACAGTTTTTATAAATTTTCCTACAATTGTTAGTTGAATTACAAAGAAATTTTTTGAGCAAAATCAAACATTCTCTATTATAATCTAAATTAAAACAAATTAATGTATACCATAACATACATTTAAAAACTCCATTTGCCAATTCAATAATTTGTTGGTGAATAAAGTTAGTAAAACTACATACCAGTTGCATTAGTAGCTAAACTAAGGGTACTTGGGTTCAATGAAATAAAACGTTGAACAAGATCAATCTGTTCAATGGTTTGGGAGACAGCATCCTTATACTGTGCAGTGCAGTCAATGTCTACTGACCAAATCTATAACAAAATAGTTTTATTTATTAACTTTTATCAAAATCCTACAACTCTGAGACAATTTTCCAAATTGTGGGGGAAAAAACAAAAAATAATATATGATGCAAGTCATACGAGTATTTTCAAAAAAATGCACCTAACTTTTTATACATAATAAATATTCTTTGCAGTAGATCTAGTTCATCACTCTTTTGATTCATTACCTTCTGTAATTAGTCACTGTATTTGTCACAGTAATAACAAATATTGTCAGCACTTAAGCTTGGTCAACCTTTTTTCTTAAGATCTTCATCACACATTGATCAATACAACTACAGGAATGTGATGGTGGTAAAAAAATAAATCATTTCAATGAATATTTAGGTTGACTTTAAACAAAAAACGTCATTGTGTGTAGTTATTATTAAAACATCGGAATTTATTAGAAATTATGTTGAAATCGAAACAGATAATTAAGTAGAACCTAAATATTATAAACATACAATGGCTTTTATGATGAAATCTCTCTGCTTTGAAACTAAAACTGTGATTTTGAAATCTTCAAGAGATTAGTGTTGAAACTAAAATTCAGTATAATCAAGCCAAATGCAGATAAATTTATAGGTTGGGTCCAAATAAAATTCCAGAAAATGGACTGACACTGTAAAAGAAACAGATTACCAGATAGAAAAATGAATATATATATATATATATATATATATATATATATATATATATATATATATATTAGAGAGAATATATATATATATATATATATATATATATATATATTAGAGAGAATATATATATATATATATATATATATATATATATATATATATATATATATATATACATAGAGAGAGAGAGAGAGAGAGAAAGAGAGAGAGAGAGAGAGAGAGCACAAGATATGGTAAGAGAGTCTGTAAAACACATTTTAAGTTCATGTGTTCAATGTAATAATAGACGAGCCTGAATTTACCTCTAGGTCTTGGACTAGGGACCCAGCATACCAGAGGGTGCAAAGCACATAATACGGATTATTTTTTAAAGTAATAAATAAATATATATATGATAAGGTAAAAAAAATCAATTTATTTTCCATTTATAATTTATCACTATATTGGCTTATTGTTATTTGGATTTTTTTTGTCAGTAAACTTAAACCCATAAATAGTTGTGTAGAACACAACTCAAATCTATCAAAGGCATGAAGATGTACTAAACTCCATAGTAACTTTTAATCTTTTCAGGTCATCAAAACACTGGGCCCCTCACAAATTACCAAACATATAAGGATAACTTTACTTCTTTACTTCTTTGTACGAGCTTCCAGCATCAGGCGATGCCGACGACTCCATGTATATGGTATACTGCGGCCAATGCAAAATATTTTTCACACACATATAAGGATAATGTTTAGTTTATATAACGAGATTAGAGCCTGTTATTGTAGATGAGGGTTTACATTTGAAGCTGAGAAAGAAAAAAAAGAGAACTATAAATGATATTAGCAAAGATTTGAATAATTTTGATCCCCAAATGTTTACATTTACAGTAATTCTAAGTGGTTTAGCAAAAAAACTGCACAGAAAGGTCCTTTTCCACCCTTTGATGTGTAAATACCTTTTTAAGATGAACAATCAGTGACAAGAAATTGACATCATTAGCTCTGCTCCTCTTTGAGGGAAGACTGGCCCAAAAAATGCCTTAGTATGACATATTCATTTGAAAAAAATCAAGGAGAAAGTCATCATAAATTTATTTTAAAATTTAAAACTTTATTATCTTGCTATTTGAATAATCCCATTATTAAACCTTTGATATAAGTAAGTTTATTATTAAACTAAGTGACTCTACAAATCCTGGGCTTATGGGTGGTAGAACGTTTAAATCCAGGCCTGATTATAAATAATTTAAGTTGTTTGATGTAATCATCTTGAGTAGAGGGTTAGCTTCACTAGTTCAGTATTTCTAAAATTAGTATATATAATTGTTTAACAAGTATGAAAATAATATTTTGTAACAATATTATTTTGTGTTGACATGTTCTGGAAAATTACCATCAATAAGAATATACAAAAAGTTATGATTCATGGAAATTCTCAAATAGGCTTATAGTAGGAACAAATAAGATATAAAAAATGTCAGTAGCATGTGATATTTAAAAGATGAATGTGTATTCCTATTAGGATTCAAAATATATATTTCATATTAATTTCTGATGGTTTAGACTGCATGTATTCATTCTCTAATGGTATGCATAAGAAAATTTTAATGTAGACTATAAACATTTCTTGCAAGACAATTATGCACAACATTTTGTAATTAGATTTAATATTTAATTACTATAAAAATGAAAAATATTCACATGTTACAGCACTTTCAACTGTAATTATACTATATTTTTCAAATCCTGTGTAAATGTGGCATATGCCACATTACACTTACAATTCTACTTTTTACAAGTAGATTTCAAATATAACAAGGCAAATATTGCTCTGTATGTCATCTTTTATTAACCTTCGAGGGGGGGGGATAGAACTTCAAACAGGCCCTGGCAGAGGTTTATTCTGCACAAATACCCTTTAAAATTTAAACGGCTTACGATTTTATATTTGGGTGATTTCACAATTAAATACTATACAATTGAATTGTAAATAATTTCAGACATCGTTATTATACAATATTAATTTTTTAAACATCGTATGTCTAAAAATATTTTGAATTGTTAAAACCTGTAAGTAATGTATACTTGACCACTGTTTTCATTACGGGAGAGGTGTTTGCAGGTTAATTTCCTGTAATAAAGTAATTCAATGTCTAAACATTAAAAATATTTTATCGTGATCATATAAGAAAATGAAATTTATTATAATATTTAGTGAAAATAAGGAATATTTTAATTCAAATATATAACCCGAATAATTAGTGAATGAAAAAAAATATTGGCTTTATAATAGAACAGGTTCTAGGAGAATCTTACAGTCTTTATTGAAAAAACAATTCATAATTGTTCATTTCTAAGCTTTCTAGTCAGCACTAGTGTAGCGTGAACATGACGCATTCTTATGAAAATATGTTTGTTCTTCTGTTGTCCCTTGTTATCCTGTTCGGTATAGCACAGATTATTTTGTTCTCTACTGAAAAATGTTTTTTTATTGTTTAACTGCACTGTAACCGCTTCCTGGCGGATTTTTAGCTGGATTTTTTCTATAACTTAAAAATCTGACATTTCAACAAATTGGTCATTTTCAGATTCACCTACTACATCTTCATTTGTTTCATTTACAATTTCATTGACTTCTTTGTCAGGTTCATTATCTGGCAAAGAGAATCATTTTTATCAGAATCATCAAAGAGCTGTCTAACAAAATTCTAGTAAAAAGTATTTATTAATTTTCTTCTTTTTCGACACTACATAGCATTTTACACATCCTCTCCTCTTCAAATGGAATACCAGTAAATGTGAAACTTAGATACTAAAAAGACATACAACACTAAAATAATAATATCAACAACAAAAGTAATAATTTATATTACAAAGTCTTTTGTAATGTAAACAGCACAAACAAGGAACTCCACACAAATAACTTACACGAAAGGGCGCTTGCGGACAAAACCTTTGCAATCTGACCCCGTGTGACAAAGAATAAATTCACACTAAAGCTATGAGGAAAAAATTTACGAAAATAGGTTGGGGCGTTTCCTAGAATCCAGGTTGTGGAGTAACAACCCGGAAATAAACTTCTGACAACTGGAAAGACATTTTCTTAACAAATTATGATATGTGCGGAGAAAAAATCCGCATGCGCTCCCTCGAAGGTTAAAGTGACTTTTTGTATTTAAGTGTATACACTCATAATTTTTTTATAATTATTATTTTGTAATTATTTTAATAATTAGTTTGTAAAATAATTTGATGATCAAATTTATAAATATCCATCTTTAAATTCCATTACCTGGGCAGCAACTTTTCCAGATCTAAGAGTAGGGTAATCTGTTTGACATGTTGTACATAAACTTCCCATGCCTTTTTTAAAGTCGAAATTAGAGAGTTTGTTTTTCATTAAGGTTTTTAAGTTTTGAGGAAGATTATTGAAACTGAAAATCCAAACAATATCAACTTAGGTATTATATATATAATAAATTGACACATCTATCTTACAAATGTGACATAGGTTTTTTGATTCTTTCTAAATAAAGAAATATTTTGCAATTTCTTCCTTACTTTTTGGGCCACATTTTATATAAATGCACATTTATAATGTTTACTATTTACAAATTTTAAATAGTTAATTATTTAATTCCATCTTTAACTATTACCGGTAATAGTTTTATACTAAAACACTTGACCATTGATGGATGTAGCACACTTAGCTAAAGAAGCATTCATTTTTTTTCTATCAAGAATACCAGTTCTGAAATATGTAACCCATTGTCAACTCAGACGGTAACTCAGTCTGAAATAGCTGTCTTCATTAAACAAAAAAAGGAAGTGCTTTTTTAGGCATGTGTGACATATCAATATATGATCAATTGTTTTAGGATAAACATAGACACTACTTCTGTTTAGTTCTGTTAATTACAAATAAAGAGTTTATATTATAATTACATGTAATAGTGCACTTTTAAAGTTATTATATTCTACAGCAAAGATTAAGGTTTGCTCAAAGGATGAAAAATTGGATAGTAAATATTTTAGATTACTACTTTTCTATTACTTAGCAAAAAAAAACTACTTACTGATATTTTTCAGCAGACCCGTTTCGCACTAGTCAGTGCATTCCTCAATGAGTTTTGTCCGTTCAATTGAACAATGCACTGACCTAGTTCGAAACACGTCTGCTGAAAAATATCAGTAAGTAGTGTTTTTTTGCCAAATGATACCAAAAGTAGTAATTTAAATAAAAAACCTGAAGATTGTACATTACCTCAAGATTGTGTGCACAACACAAAAATTGCAAATATTTTAGTTTCTTAAAGGTTAAAATCAAATGTTATCTTTTCATGTACATAATTTTTTTATGTTTGGAGTATAAAAACCAACAACCTTATTAAATATAAAAGAGTAAAATAATTAACAAATAAATAATTGTTTCAAATTATACCAACAAATTTATAATTTGAAATATTTTTCTAATATATGGGATGAGCCCACCATATTTATGATCTACAACAGAGATGTATTATTATACCAACTTGATTCACTATATTAAATTTAATTAAAATTAACTTTATTTCAAAATATTTACTTATAAATTACACTTGGTTAAAGAACACTACTTACTTATGTTTTTTAGCAAACGTGTTTCGCACTTGGTCAGTCTTGTGAGCTATGGAAAAGACTGTTTCTCAGGGGTGTTATTTTATTACAAGTCTGTGGTGTCACATTTCCTAGACTTCACAAATAGATGAAACAATAAACAAAAGACAAAACAAAACAACAAATATACATTGAAAATATACAGAAAAATCCACTATAATAGACAGAGTAATACACAACACTTCAAACCACCTCATACAACATAGCCATGGTGCTTTCCATTCCATGATACACAGAGTAAATAGTATACCCATGAATAATGAAGACAGAACAAATGAACTCAACACAATAAATACTAATTCGTAGACAAAAACACACACGACAAACACACCCTGATAGAGTACATAATACCCAAAAAACAATACTCCATAACACACAAAAAACTATAAAAACAACAATAAAACACAAAAACAAATGTACATAGCCTTAACATATCACAAAAACACATCACAAAATATAGCTTCAACCTTCAGAGAACTCAAAAATAAAGAAACCTTTAAAACAACCTATAAAACCAAAACACAACTACTCAACACATAACACTCCAGAATAAACACTACAGAGCAGGGGTGTACAAGATCCCATGCAATGACAGCCCCAGCTTCTATATAAGACAAACTAGAAGAAACATTACCACACACACACAAGGAATTTACAAAAGACATCATAAACCCACAACTCAAATAAAATTTGCAATACATATATAGAATATTCTACACATACACACACACACACACACACACACAAACACACACATCAACATTCACCCAAATCAAATAGTTCTACAATTCATCAAGAAAATCAATAAACTTAACGCATAGACAATTTCAAAATATACAAACACTACAAAAACCAACCATAAACAAAATGATAAACAGTCACAATCAAACATATTAGAACCAATAATTAACAACCACTTTATGAACAAAAACCACTCTCAGAACAACAACACATCACAGAATACAAAAACCCAACAAAGTCACAATAGCATAACACACCTGAACAACAATCTTGTCCTATTTTACACCATTGAACAATTCACTGATCAAGTCCAAAATTCATCTGCTGAAAAACATTAGGAAGTAGTGGTTTCTTGCCAAGTGTATTCAAGAAGTAAATATTGATAACAAAAAACCTCAGGATATATAGCCCAAAAACAGCAATTTTTAAATTTTCTTAATTTTTTCTTTTTTTCAAAGTGTAAATTTTTCAATTGAATAACTTTAATAAAACTTTTTATTACATTAGCTTTCTAGGGATAAAACCATTTACAGTCCCCTCAAGAACTTTGACTTTCCACAACATATGGCGGTTAATAGTCTTCTGGGGAAAATGTCTTATGAATTGAATATCTTTTAGGACAGGCTCATAAAATGATATTATGGTGACAAATTAAGAGTGTTGTTAATATCAATAATTCCTAAGCTTGGATCAAGTGATATCTTATTTATCTGGTAATAAACCTGATATATCTACTGAAATAATAAAGTCCTCATTCAAAAGCTGAGATAAAATTATCCTTTTGGCTTTTACTATCCACAACGATCAATAAAACTTTCAAGTCTGAACTCACCAAATTAAAGACTTGCCAAACTTATAATATAACTAAATTAATGTAAAACATAATGAAATAAAAAATTTTCAATCACACTAAGCTCACTTCGTCAGTCTGTAACGAGTTTATTATAAATTTAGTTTAATTATAAGTTTGACAAGTCATTAATTTAAGTTTAAACTAAGAATTAATATATGTGTTACTGTAAAAGAAATGAGAGTACACAAGTTTGCAATAAAAACATTGGAAAAATGCACAAAATTAACTAATGATTAAAGTTACCCAAGATTAAATTCTTATGTACATTTTGATGACCATGTCATCATCATCAGAGGATCTTATTACAAAATTACAATCTATAATACAATAAATTGCAAACTAGACTGACACCAAACATTGTATACAAAAGTTTAAATAACTTATTAAAATACCTTAACATATACACAATATAATTTTCTATAATCAAAAATGTATGTCATTCACTTTTTGTTTTAAATAATATTTTTTTAAATTATATACACTTCATTTTTTTAAACTTCTGTTACTTCTGTCATAAAACGACTCAGTCTTCTTGTATAATGATAATCATTAAATATAGCATACTTTTGTAGAAATCTAAATGTTTTTGTTCTAAATATCAAATAAAATCACTGTTAAATAAAACATAATTATTTAAAAATAATAAAAAGTTGTAGTATTACTTTTTTTCTATCATAACTTACCCAATAATTAATGGTGTGCTTTTGAGAGCATCGCTGCCTTTAACAGTAGGAATATTGGGCGTACTACTACTTGATGAAAATAACGATACTATAAGTATGACTAAAACTACAATAAACACTCCTATAACTGCACCACATACATAGATTACTTTCTGTCTTTCAAAAGGTTGAACATATGCTAGAATCAGAAAAGTATAACATATTAACAAATATAACATAGTTGTTCACCAACAGCCCTATTTTTAATTCTGCTATACAATACAAAATAATAATAATAATAATAATTAACCATTGGGCATAATATAATAGTGATATTGATAGTTGTTGTTGATAGATAGTTGTTAACGTATTTGTGCAATGCTATTATCATAAAAACATTCTGTAAGTTTTTGGTTTTTCATAAGCCAATGTTTTCTTTTATTATGTGTTTCCTAAACACATTTTGAAATGGGTATTTCAGTACTCACAGGCTTGGATATTTTTTTTTTAACTGCAATTACAGAGTCAATTAGAAAGTCAAAATGTTTCATAATATTCAAGGGAGGTTTTGTACTATTATTAAAAATTCTAATAAACTTTATAAACTTCAGTTGCAAATCATTTTATCTTTTAAAAATATCTTCTAAACTTTTCTATCATAGTGAATTTCTATACTTAGAGCATTGCAGAAAGTCTTTTACAAGAGCTTATTAGAAAGTAGTCCTAGAAGATGAAACATATACACAATGTACCATGTACCAGCTACATACAAATGGCTCACTAATAATGGCAGATCGTTTTAATAAATTCAATTAAATTGTTGAAAATAATTATATTTTCAGTTGTAATGTGGTTTTTGTTTTTGTTCTGTTTCTAATTTCGGTAATGATGTACTATAATTTATTCATAGAAACAATAACCATCAAACTTGTCAAAGGATTAAAGGTAGCTTGAGCCCTGAACCAAATTCATTGTTTAATTGAAACAATATCAATACAAATCTAAAACAAGTAATATAAACAAATATTTTTTATAGTCAATTCTATAAAAGGTCAATAAAAAAATGTTATTTTACTTACTTTTTATTAAATAATTACAAGTAATATAATTAAAGTAACATAACCTATATGTTAAAACAGCTGTTCTACCACATAACCTATAACATAAAATCAGCTGTTTTGTGAAATCATATGTTATCACTTATTTTAAGGCAAATGGGGTGAAATAATTTATGGAATCACCGAATAAACATACTCAGGTTTCTTATTAACATTTGTTTGATTATGTTTATTTGTCCGTGAATGACAAAATTGAACAATGCACTGACCTAGTGTGAAACGCTTCTGCTGAAAAATGGTAGTAAGTAATGGTTTTTTTGCCAAGTGATACCAAAAGTGAATCACAACTAATTCTTGGATGTTTTAAATTTATACAACGATGGCTACGTGCTAAATAACTTATCAAAATCATTTATAATGTTTATACCATTCTTCTGTAAGTTATTATTGACAACTTCACAACATTATTATGGGCAACTCTTCCTCTAGTTGAACTCATTATCCAGTATAATAAAATTTTCTATTTTGAAATTAAATAATTAAATAAACTTCTTTAACTCAATATTCAACTGGTTTTTCACTAATTAAAACTTATTTCAAATGTTCAAATAAACATGAATTGCAAAGATGGTTTGTTATGAACTGTGATAAAGGCCCGATTCCTGGTTCTAGTTTGTTTTCTTTGTTATTACCAAATACATGATTTATTGGTTTAGTTAGTAATCAACATTGTATTAGTATATTAGTGTTTCAAGTAAGATCTGTAACTTATAGGTAGATTTAAGTGTGGTCTTATTCCTTCGTCTAGGAATGATATTGGTTATACTGGTCACTGGGCAGAGGAGTGGAAGTGGTGCCCATTGCAAGCATACATAAGGTCTTAAGATTTAGTTCTTTTTCAGTCGTCAATTTAAAGTCTCTCTAACAGTATTAGAATCATGACTGAGCTACTGCAGAGTTAAAGTGAATATGGGTAAGTGCCAAGCACTCTTTCTCTCCATACATGGGACACATTAACTCGACACATACTAAAACTACTTGGCGAGGAAATTCACAAGGGGAATCAGTCAAGTATCTGGGAGTCATACTCAACAGAGCCTTGACTTGGGACCCTCATATTACCAATACCTTATAGAATGCAACAGTTACACTAACGTTATCCTATGCTTAATATAACAAGCTTTCACTATAGGCAGCCACAATGATATACGTATTAATGTTGCGCAGCATACTCACGTACGCTTCACCTCTCTGGGGTCATGCAGGTAACTCACGCACATGCAGACTCCAGTTATTCCAAAACAAGGTTTTAAGAATAATCACGAAGGCACCTTGATACACAAGATTAACACTGTTTCATACTGACCGGAAAGTGCATTTCTTTAAACAGCAGCTCCAACACTTAGCAACAAGGTTCTAAAAACAGTCCCATACAACATTCACACTCATTTCCTCACTGAGTAAGAACGACTCAACCCACGACACACACAGACTGGCGCTGTCCCTACTGACCGCCTAGCTATAGCCATTAATTATGAATAAAATATATATATTATTATTACACAGTTCTGTTTCGGTTAACGCAAGGGCACATCTCAAGGGACACAACTTAGCCCCAACTGAAGTAGAGTAATCCTTCGTTATTCGCGGGGGCTACGTTCCCCGTACTTAACGCGAATAGTAAAACCGCGAGTACTGAAACCAACTTTATATGGAAAGGGGAGGGTTACGTTCCACATGAAAAATGTTAACATTAATTACAGCTATACTGTGCACTTATAATACAACAAGGTATATTGATATACTACATAATTACATACATATTTAATATATCCTGCGTGAATGTGTATGTATATATATATATATATATATATATATGTGTGTGTGTGTGTGTGTGTGTGTGTATGTATATATGTATGTATGTATGTATGTATTTATTTATTTAATATTTATTTACGTTTTCCTTCAAACCAAAAACACGAAAATTTTATTAGATATGTGCGCTCTCACACAGACACACGTATTCTTTATTGTTAAACACTATCCACTAAGTTTTTAAACACCTAATTTTAGACAAATAATCTTTGAAACACTGTTAGTTTGATTTTTTTAAACTTGTTAATTATTTTGTTGCATTTTTTGCTAGTTCTTTACACACTTCTTTATATGGGAATATTGCTTCTTCCAGCTCTCGATTAAATTAACGGCTGCAGCTACCCGTTTCCCTGAACATACATTTCAGCGACAGACTTTAACGTCAACTTTGGCGATACATTTTTTACGATTTCTTCGTCTTCATTAACCGAGATAGGCACAGGTTCAGCAATGAGTAGTAGGCCTAGTAGTGTACAGTATAACGGATGTTTGGAGAGTAATCAGATTTCTTTGTGAAAGTAACTACAGGACAGTACTAAATAAATAGGACGAAAACACATTATTCTATAACCTGTACATTAACTATACTCTCTTTCTTGTCTTTTTTAAAGATACGATACATATTAGCGAGATATCTTGTAATTTTGCCAACCGCGAATGGCGGGGAACTACTGTACTAATTTTGCCTTGCATACCATTTCAGTTTCAAGTAGGTTATAGAAGAAGAAGTGGATGTTACACTGTCAGGATGATCTATCGCGGGGGTTTTCCTGGCAGAGTGTTTTTCTTTCCAGGCTATTCAATGCTCCCTTAGCACGAGACTTATCGTACTGTTTCATCTCACTATCTCGATTTTCCATGGAGAGAGTTTGTCATCTTTTTACGTGGGCAATCAACCCCATTTCCTTCACGCGCAATAGGTACACTAACCGCATGTACACAGGAAACGGAGGCAGCTCGCTAGAGGATGGGTGTCACGGGCGATGGGAAGGCCGACCCGGGATCCCAATGGGTAAAAAAAGGTATCAGTTAAGTTATAACTTTCTGGCGGTGCTAGCTGTGTTAGTAGAATGTACATAAAGGTTGTCTCCTTTAGCTATTTTATTTTGAAGCTAAAGCTTTATAACTGTTTATTAATGTTTGTTAATGGTTTGAAGAGTTGAAATGTTATCAAAATACTCAAGAACTGTTGATAATATGTTTTCAATTATATTGGCAACGACATTGGTACTAAGCCTCCGTTGTTTTTGTCTGATGCATAAGTAGGTTTTAGCAAGATAATACAGGTATTGTAATCAAAATTAATTAACAAATCATCTTTGACTGAGATCAAACTTCACTTAAACCGAATCTATTGAAGAAAATAATCGCAATAAACTTAATGTTTAAATTAAATAGTTTGGCTTTTTCGCCCAATACATCTTTGTTTATTTCACTCTGTACAGTCAATAAATTTTATACTTCATTCAAATATTTAAAAAATCCGATAAGGTGACCTGATGATACAGAATATTTACAAAAAATAAACAGTTTCTTAAAACATTGAGAATACACTCATAACGTATAAGGGCAATTCAAAATTTAAAAAACTTTCTTTCCTATCATTTAAAATATTTCTAAAGTATTCCTTGGCACTTGCTAATTGTGTAGCCTACAATAATCAACGAGGATTATATTTATAAAGGCCTGAAAGGTTAAAGTAATCTACACTTATTTAAAAGTGTTTTATAACAGTATAATCAATTGTTTTATGTTTTTAATGTCAGAATGTATTTTATTTGTTTTCTTTCATTTAATTTAAAAAACCGTTTAATAACATTTTTTCTCATTATTTGTCGATATATTGGCTCCTTTATACACACACACACACACACACACACACACACACACACACACACACACACACACACACACGCGCGCGCACGCACGCACGCACACACACGCACACGCACGCACATGCAAGCGCGCGCGCGCACACACACACACACACACACATATATATATTTCCGTTGCACTGACTTTATGAAGTTATTATTATTACTTGTAAATAATTTTTTTCCACCACTAAGTGCAATATTCCAATTAAGCAACAATTCTATTTCTGATTTAACATATGTTTTATATCTTGCATTATTGTCTTATTCATTCCTGATGAAGTTGGTTCTGTTTATCTAGGAAAAGATTTGTATATAAGTAATAAATAATTCTTGTATTAGAATGACCTTAGTTGTTTTTATATATAATCATAAATGTTTTATTTATTAAGGTCTCCTGTAAATTAAATTATTTCAATAATATATAGAAAGTTTTAAAATGAAAACCTTATGATAGTAATAGAAAATTTTAATATTATTTGATTCCGTGTTCATTTGAGCTACTAGATTTTATTACAAACTCTTGAACATATGTTAGTACGTTACACGTCCCTACGTGTATCAACGACGGTCGTTTCGGGAGATGTGTCCCAAACTTAGACCTTTTAAACCCAGAGGTCTGAGTTGAAAATGGAACACATCTTTCGAAACGTCCGTCCTCAATAATCAAAAAAGTAAGTGCTACTATAGGTAAATGTAATATACTAATACATGTTCAAGAGTAATAGAGACAATTTTATTTGAAGATTTCATGAACAGCCTTCTTATTCCTCAGTTTATTGTGATAAGATTGCTTCGATGAGCGATCTCAGAGAAACGAGGTAAAGCCATTTAAGTGCATGGAAAAGACCTATCCAAAACAAATATCCTTGCAGTAACGAAATTTAATATACAGTAATGTAAAAATGTCAACACGTGTATTATGGACACAAAAAACACGAGTGAAATGAATTATAATATACCCTACAACGGTAAATATGAAAAAAAAATTCACTCGAAATTTCACTACACACTGGTTTATTAATACATACAGACTAATTTCGATGACGATGTCGTGTTCATCAGTGATTGGCTTCTACTCGTCGTTGGATGAAGGCGACATCGTCGTCGAAACTAGTCTGTATGTATTAGTAAACTAGTGTATAGGGAGATTTTGAGTTAACTCTTTTATTATTTGTCGTTATGAATTGTTTTCACTAGCTAAGCTCTAATTAAACTAAGAATTATAATATGTTTACGAATAAATTTAAAATAGTAGTAAATTACTCGATTTATATTTAAGATATTTAAGTTAAAATTATTCAACTGAATCTACTATATTACATTTTACAATCAACATATATTAATATATAGACACTTGACTGTAGTAGCACTTACTTTTTGTTTAAAGAAGGACGGCCGTTTCCATGACAATTGGACACATCTCCCGAAACGGCCGTCCTCATTTAAACAAGTGTT